>CM061920.1:200365523-200531344 GCA_031002005.1 Vandiemenella viatica
AGTTAGATTGTTTCAGTTTATTCTCTTCCAGTCTGTTCTACTTATATTGCTTCCTTATTGCTTGAATGATTATTAGATTTTCCTCCCTCTTCACATATTAGATTAATTCTTCAATTTCTGCATATATTTTCTCTATTTCTTTGTCATCTTTCTATGACATCGGCATATATACTTGTACTAATGTGGTTGGGGTGGGTTTAGTTTCTAACCTCATCAGATAATCCTGTCACTAAACTTTTTATAATAACTCACCTGCTTCATTACAAAACCTACACCAGTAACTCCACTGTCAGCTGTTGTATCAATTATTCTGTGTTCATCAGACCAGAAATACTGTGCATCCCTCCACTTAATCTCACTAATCCTGACAACATCTAGCTTAAGTTGTTCCTCCTCCCTTTTTAAGTTTACTAACCTACCTGCCCTATTCAAACATCTAACATTCCATGCTCCGACTTCTAGAATGTTTCTATCCATTCTAATGACTCCTCTCTTAGTAGTCCCCACCCGGAGACGCAATTGGAGGACTATTTTATCTCCGGAATATTTTACCCAGCAAGAAGTCATCATGATATATGTAATTTGAGAGGATTATATGTCCTCAGGATACTCTTTGGGTCTTTAATGCAGTGGTTTCCTGTTGACTTCTGTATACCCATGTCATTGATAATTTCTGATTCATCCAGCTTTAGGGGCCGTTTCCAACCCCAAGGGCAAGAGGGTGCCAGGGACCGCTCACTGTTCTTTTGTTTTCCTTTAGCAGGCAGTTGGCAATCATTGGGTGACTCCTTATACTGGGAATCTTTCAGTTGCCAGAGCCTCATCCTTGCAAACATAGTGCACCACGTGAAGGAGAGGTCAACATTTGGTTGGGAACGGCAATTATAGTCTCTTCCAAACCATGACACTCCTCCCCCTCCCCCCAGTCAGTAACTGATATGATAAAGAAGCTGGATTGAGCCATCCGAGGAATGGAGGGGAATGAAGAGAGTGCTGGGAAAGCAGATTTTGGTGATGATATGTTGGAGCAGTGGTCTTGAACATCAAAATGCAAATTCGGTAGATCTATCTGCTAATATCAGCATATTTGTACAAAAAATTGGTATATTAAAAAAATACAAACCATATAACCACAGTTTGCTGGGAGAGATGTTCTGTCAAAGAATTTCTATCACTTTGACACCAATTTTACTGCCATACTTGGAACTTCAAGACTTGTTACAAATGTGACATCAAACTGTGTAGGCAATTGATGGCAATCTGCTGCCACAACTGGATGTCGAATTTGTCATCAAAAGTTGGAAAGAAAATTTCGGTTTCAACTTGCATTCGAAGATGGGCTTGTTTTTCATATTACTTTTTTAGTTTGGTATTGTATAAACTTAAGTCAGAAGATGCCAGTGAGTATTTTTTTTTAGTTCAAATATGAAATACAATTTATTAAAGTTTATTTAAAACATCATTACATTAATACATTATATTATTTTAAACTTCTTTATCTTTGTCAAATAATAGAGAAATTACAGAATACATTATAAATTTAAAACTAATACTGTGCGAGTATCTCAAAACAAGTTGAATGCAAATAATTCACCAACTTTGGCTTGGGATCCCCCAGAAAATGTCAATAATGTAGGACACAAACACACAGATTTAGTCCCCAAAAGTTATACGGAACATTCTGCAAAAGGTAACTACTGCCTATCATGTAATCATGGAATAATTCCCTGTAATACGTGAACGAGATAGGTTGCCAACCTGAAGATGTGAAATTGGGGGGGGGGGAATCGGAAAAATTTCTTTGTATTCTCAGAAATTGTGGAAAAATGGTTACATTTCGGTAAGTCGGTAGGACATACTCCATGTCGGTAGAAATACCGAAAAATCCTTAGGTTCAAGACCACTGTGTTGGAGGGATATTGGACAAAGAATTAGGAGTAGTGCATGAAAGGGGAAAGATGACCATGACCACAAGCTGACACTTGATTTCATTTGTAAGGAAGTGGGCAAATTTTCTTTTGTGGGAAAGAGTGTCAGAGACTGGTACAGATTACCCGATGAAGTGATGAATAATTTGCCAAAAAACACTGAAGGAATTTAAAATTAAAATTGTTAAATCACAAAAGTAGATGGGGGAGCAAAATAACACTCAAATTACATAAGATAATTTTTTTAAAAATGAAATAAAAAAGGGGTAATTGGATGACTAGGGAAATTGCCTCTAGATCGTGTGCTCCATCACAATTAAATTAAGTTGGAGTATATGGAAGAGAAGAAAAAACCATGACCATAAATTAGCACTCGATTTTAGGCATAAGGAAATGTTTTTGTTTCTAGGAGAGGAATTCAGAGACTAGAATGCAGTGGCGGACGAAGCGATTTCCTCAGGTAGAGACAACAACAAAATGTTTCTAGTGGCAGATCTAGGATTTTGGTTTGATTGGGGGGGGGGGGGGCTCATTACTCCAGAATGCCGCCCTTATAAGAACAGCATAAAAATAGGTTCCCAAATTCCATGTCATCGGGGGTGATCTTGGTGCTTTTGGTGGTGGGGGCGTCTAAGCCCCCTAGCCCTCTCCTTCCCTGGATCCGCCACTGAATGTTTCCGCGGCTTACTGATCATCATTGAAGTGAAAGGTGAAAAACAGCTCACAGCAAGAATCTCGCTATATAAAGATTTGTAACCTGTGAAAGTCTCATTACCTGCAATTACTGTCAGATTAATTAAATGATTTTGAAATTAATCGATGATAAATGTTTTAAAATTGACCAAACGGTAAACATTTAGTGATTAGCCAAAAACCGACAAGTTGATCTACAAGCAGTGTTGGATTACCCAAAAGGTAGGACTAGGCAGTAGCCTGGAGCCCCTGATTTTTGAAGGCTCCTGAAAGTTCACTTTTTTCACTAAATAAAAATAATAAAAAATAAAATCATTCAGAATAAAACAATCAAAATAATATGAAAAGCATGGAAACTAATTTTTTTGTTTCATAGTAGTGTACGATAAATAAAAGTAATTTTCAAAATATGATAAATTCTATTAGTCTTCTACAAAACCTTTTCTTTGAACTTATGAAATACATATAATTAATTTCAAAAACAGAGGGAATCAAAATTTTTGAGAGTGCGTAGGACCCCATACTTTCTTATCCGGCACTGCCTTCGATGACCACGACGGCAGAGGAACACATTTCTCTTGAGAATCGTTTTCCTGTTATGTGCATTCAAAACTTATGTAACTCTCCTTCAGAGAATCTAAGAAAAAAACAATATTGCCTGCTCGCATTGACAAAGCTTCTAGGGCAGTGTATCCAAACCTTTTTCAACCAGAGGACCAGTAAATTTTCAAAAATAATGCTGTAGGCCACTAACTCACACAGGCCCATTTCTTTTTTTTTTTCCTCATTTTCGTTTCAGCCGACTATGGACGACGATTACGCAACTTCATTTTCCTCTTCTGAATTTCCTTCCTCCCTCACCAGTTACCTCCGCAATTTTTCCTCTGTCTTTTTTAATATCTTCCACCCTGGGCCTAATTTTATTTTGTTGTTATTAAATGTACCATTATAACATAATAAATCTAAAACCACATTTAAATCCTATGAAAACGCAGATATAAAACTGGATGTGAACTATTAAAAGCTAATTACATGTTAATCAGACCAAACCAGATAAATAATAATGTTAGTAACCAGATATATAATAATGTTACTACAGGATGGGCGCTACCACTATACCACCGGCCCTACATACATAAACCAAAATAAAAGACACTAGACCGTATGCCTTTTATTTTTATTTACTTCACCACTCGCGTTATCAGTCTTATCAATTACCGCGGTTCCTCATACCCACTTAAAACCCTTAGTAAACCGCCCATTTACTTAATCTCTAGATGCCACATGGAAGTGAATAGACTGTTGTAGAAACAATGCTGTTCCATCTCATCCTGGAAATGCCACATTTTTTGCCGGGTCACTGAAATATTCAAGGCTTTTAAATGTTGGGCATACAGCCTTATACAGTACGAATATGGTACCAGAATTTATGATATTATGCCTGTGGAACTCCTGAACTATGTTCGCTGACCACCAGTAATCTGCGAACAGGCTGAAGCACTGTTCCAGTGGGTATGTAGTTGAAGGCTACAAAAATGGCAGCTGCTGCACTCGGCCGGCAGTATTACTAACTTTATCGAGCTGCAGCGTGTGACAGAACGAAGTTGTCTCCATTCCCCCATTAACAAAGCGAACCCCGACCTTGAATATTTCCACGAAAACTCTAGAGCGCATGCGCGATCTGTGCCAACCAAGATTTGTCTCCACGACAGCGAAACAGTTCACTGATGTGGCCGACAGATGGAGTTCATTACTTTCCCTAGCTGTAGAGTAGAGAATGCCGCATTTATAATATTTATTTTTCTTTCACTGCATTTATTTTTTAAATTTATTTATTCATGATTAGAGGTAGTGACATGTCACAGTGGCACTACGTCTAGAGCCGCCACTGCTAGAATGTCTTGAGGAAGGTGTGGATTTTTTTTCCTTCAAACAGTGAAAACTTTAAAGTAAAAATGTGCATATCTGTGCAAGTAAGTTTGTAGGGAAATTGTCACTGGTGTATAACATTCACCATCATATTTAATAACAATAATTATTTTAATATTTACATAGAAATCAACTTCATACCAAGGAAGTAAATTATATAAAGTGATTTATGTACTTAATCAAAAACATTGAATCTACTACACAGTGAATGAATGAGAGTATGCAAGAAGCTTTTCATAAAATATCATTGTGTTGGATGAGTATTTTAAGAGTTACCTGACTAGGCTTGTGAAGGAATGATTAATAAGAAACAGATCCTGCTGTAATGATTATTATGATGGTAATACTGGATGTTTCCAGTAACATTAGGTCAGTTTCTTCTTTTTTTCCACTAAAATAACTAATTTGTGGATAGAATTACAAAGTTTTGTGCTTTTTCCATGAATCAGAAACATAGATTATTTTATTCAGCTTCATTATTGGCCAAATATTAAGTTCCTGTTACTTTTATTTCTTCAAAGAAAAGAGGCAATATCCAGTGGGGTGAGCATATACTAGTGAAAAGCCCTCTAGGATAATGCAAATTTGCACTCATAAAGAATATTGGCATCCTGGGACCAAAATACATCTTCAGTACCTGGCATTCAAGATAACAATCAAGCTAAATAAATAAGGTAATTGAAAATTATTTTTTAATTACAAGGATTTCACAAAAAGTGAGTGTAGCTAAAAAAAATTGACAAATGTGAGGGGTCACTACAAAAGTTTTGATAAACAGAAAAGTGAGATACGTAAATTTAATGCTCTACTATGTAGCCCCATCCTGTTTGAGTGATCCAATAGCAGCTAGGCATCCTCTCTCCACACACAGTCCAGCTTGATGAGAGGAAAGAGCACCCTACATGCTGACTGATAGTTGCTACAATGGAAATCGAACAAGAACACTTCTGAGCTACAATCTTGTGTGGTTTCAAAAGTGATTTGAACAATTTTCAATGTCTTGAATTTTTGAAACTGCCTTTTGAAGACCTTAAACTTTCTTCTTCCACAGTTTTCAGGTACTTTAAAGGGTTTTTAGAGGCCAGGAATTGCTGAAATATGAGGAGAAGAGTGGTCACCACCATGGCTGCTAATGAAAACATTGCTGTTGCTAAAAAAAATCCAAGAAAACAATTGTTTGACATTTCAATAAATCAAGGCAGCCCTCAAGAGTAAATTAGAAACATTGTCAGTACTACACGAAATGTACGAATTTCTTTGCATCAGAAAGGTTTCATCTCTTTGAGTTCCACTCAAAATGACAGCTTCATAGAAATGTACACACACTGAATGATGGAAATGGTTTCAGTGAAAGGACTACAATTGCGTTTTTGATAACATCATTAATCACTTGACATGGACTTGTCAGTTATATCTAAATAAATGTCAGTCATCAGTGTGAATCTTTTCTTATGACAATCTGGAAACAAAAGTGAAGCATCACAGGGGTCTCACTTTCTCTTTTTTTCTCCAAAACAGATCATGTAACATTCAGTCCTTTATAGGGGTATAGAGATGTAACTTTTCACTGGTACATCACAGTTTGTCTCCCTAACCTCCAATAACAGGGGCCAAAGGCAGGGCTGCAAGAAATCCTTCTCCTTCATGCAACTGTCCATGCAGCCGATGTCACCATCCAGTTTCTAGAGTCCACAAATTAAATTTGTGACTCATTATTCCAGTTTGATGCATTTTTTCTTATTCCCAGTGATAAAAAAATTGCATGCATGGGAAGTGGTTTTCCACTTCTGAAGAAGCAGTTGTTACTTATGAAAGCGATTTTACAACTGTGGAAGAAAATTAGTGGCAGAAGTGCTTTCAGAAGTATTTTATGAGAATGTTGAAATATGAACAGTGTTGTGGTAACTATTTTGAAACCATGCAGGTCATAGAGTGATTTTATATCAGTTAGTTTGGCTAAAAAATTCTGTAGTGATCCTCATATAAAAACTATGTGGAATTGAATGACTTGTGTTAAATGAAAATAAAGAATCCAGTTTCTGGCAATGATAGCATGTAATTCTTCCAAATAAGTCCTATATTGATACTTTATTTTACTAAAGTTTTATTTGATTTTAGAGTTACAGTGATAATTTAACATTACAAAAACCATATTTTCAATACTAGCTTGTATATCAAAGTGCTGTTTGTAAATCTTATTCATTCAAAAAGTGGATGTAAAATATTATTTCTGTACAAAGTATGAGGAACTCAGTAGTATATTAAACCACTCAATTTTAAAATGATGTTATTAATAAAAGCATTTAGATCAGGATAATTCCTTCTATAAAATAGTGTTCTTGATGATATACAGAAATTGTAATTTCTTCTGTATGATATAGCTATTTGAGATGATTGCTCCTACATTAAAAAAAAGTGTAACATACCAGTATTTCATATTCTTTGTTTCCATTCCTTGTGGACAACTATACAGCAGTAAATACTCTTAGTACATTTCCGTGAAATAAAGTTTCATTCCTCTTGTCATTTAACCAGGCATTTGCTTCCAGTTAATGTAATTTAAAATTAATATTCTCTAATCTTCTGTGATACAGAGATACTTTTATGATTCAATTATTGCAGATTGTTTGTATGACAATACAATATTCCATTAAACACATATATTTAAATTTTATGTTGAGATTAGTACAGGAAAATAGCTCCATCTGTGTTTTGATCATCTGGATTAATTTTTGGTGGTGGTGGTTCAATTCGCAGCAAATATTCTCGGAAACCAAGAATGGCAATGTTTGCTATGCTAAGAAACATAGCTACCAGAACCAGCCTAAAACAGAAAAAAAAAGAAGCACAATATTTGAGATACTACATTTACAATGTAAGTAATGTTTATTATAATACTGAAGTTGGAATTTAACAAAAAAAAAAAAATCAACCCAGTTTATTCAACTTAAGTAATAAGTTTCAGATGTTACCAATAATGTGTTGATACTTCTGTCTGATAAATGTGTCACTATTTTATTGAATCAGTTTACTCTTGATATATGTCAGTCAAGTAATTTTATACAAAAATAAGAGTCATTTGGGTTGATTAAATGTAGGAGTAATATGAGGTTTTCACCATTGGTTACAGAGCGTGCCCCAGAGATACAAGAACAATTGGTGGAGTGATATTCATATTGGTCAGCAAAGACTACAAAAGTTCACTGGTGTTCATAGATCTTTACCATGAGTTACCAGGGTTAGAATTCTGGGGTGATTAAAATATATATATACATGTATATCAAAGTGGTTGGCTGCTTACTGTATTGAAAGAATGAATGATGAAGATAAGGCTGTTAGAGAGAAATCAAATTCATGTTTAGAGTTCAGAGGTAAGTGTAAAATGGTAATTACTGGTGGGGATTAAATATACCAGGTGTCAACTGGATAGGGAATTACAACAGAGATTTGTAAATACCTTAGTAAAGTGAATAAAGCTTTACACTATTTACAGAGCAGATCAAAATTGGACCAAACATATTGGATATCTTCCTAACAAAGGCTGATGATAACCTTGTTGGGTCTCAAGTAACTGAAGAAATAAGTGATCATTTTGCAGTTCTGATTAATATTACAGGTTTAGAAAAAGAGTAGCCAAAACTGAAGGTGAAAATAGGTTAGGTACAATTATAGAAAGGCACAACTTTCTGAACTGAATAATATCTCAGGTGGAGGTTCAGTATATGGAAGGAGGGTACAAGTACAATGCATTTGAAGTGGGAAGAGTTCAAGGATATAATAAAAAAATGTGAAGTATCATTTATTCCAACAAAAATAAAAATAAAGAGAAGCACAAAACCTTCTTTCTACTGATGTTATCACTATGAGTGAAAATATGCAAAAAGATTGAAGTTGAAGGTATTTAACAATGACTTCCAACAAAAAATTTTTTAGATCAGATACATTGGTGAATATTTGTTCTTTGGTATTTTCATACTATTGCATTACATGCATACGTATTTTTTTGTTAAAAAAAAATAGGTTTGACTGTAAGCAATAAGGTTTATTTATTTAGATGATTGCTCTGGTAGCTTAGTGGTTAATGTCAGTGTTAAGAACCTTGTGTAGATGTAAGAGTAGGTAAGGTGCAGCAGGCCTATAGGAATATAGGCACGGAAGGAAAAAAATATGAAGAAATGGTTCTGCTGCTAGGTAGTAGAAATGGGAGATGTGTAGGCCATCTTCTGCAGGATCAATTAGGCACAGGCTTTATCAAACCTAGTGCAACATTAGGACAGGTAACAAAGGATATAGGATCACTTTGTAGTGATTTCACTAAAGACGATAGAGTAGTGGTATTGGGAGAGTTGTATTTAAAGGTGCACAAGTTGTAGGATAGAAAGCGGCCCGACAAAGGTGGTGAAGGAGACACAGCATACCAGGGTGGAATGTATACGGGTTGTATGTTGCCATAATTGGCGACGTTTGAACCACACTGTGAGGCGGGTAAACATGGAAATGGAGATGCTGCTGGGAAAAGCTACTAGTTCTGTTTTTGGGGTTGTGCCTGTGAACAGCTTTGGTAGATGGAGTTTCACTAGACACCTGGGGCACATGTTACTGAATGGCAGAAAGAGTTGCAGTGTGGGAGAGATGTGGTGGTGATCTCTGTGTTGATGGTACATGTAATCAATTAGGTGTGATGGACACTATGAATGGGATAAATACTGTGGTGTATGGAGAAAACATGCCATCTTTTGCACACCCTATAACTCATCTGCCTGATGATATGTAAGGAGAGTTCTGTTTTCCAGCCAGTCATGAGGCAAAAGAGTACTTACTGCCCCATTTGATGCCGGTAGTTGTGCTGAACTCGCCGTAGGCATGGACATGTGTGTCTACATCTCTCTTTATATATGTTTACAATAGTGTTAATATAGTGATTGGCACTTACTGGACCTTCTTCGAAGTCATCCGTCTGATGTTTTTTGTAACGAAAGTTCTCATGTGTGTGTGTGTGTTCTTCCTCTGTGGGAGTTCTGCTCCATTTTTCCATTTTTTCTTTGCCATTATTGGTGTTGGTTGTTGTGTCGAGCTCGCTGTAGGCTTGGAAATGTTTGTGTGTGCACATCTCTCTCTGTGTAACTATGTATTATATGGTGATACCTTCCTTTAACTTGTCTGTCTGGATGTTGGATATGCAGTTCATTTCCACCACTAATGTGTGTGTTTGTGTTTTTTGTGATGTATAAAGGCTTGTGGTGTGGGAGAGATGTGATGATGCTGATGTGAACAGTTTGTTACCTAGGACACAGGTTACTTAATGGCAGAGAGGTCTGTAGTATGAGATAAATGAGATGATGTTGATGTGAAGAGTTTGGTACCTGCAACACATGTTACTGAATTACAGAGAGTGTTGTGGTGTGGGAAAGAAGAGAAATTAAGCTGTCTAGCCTTCCTGGCAAGTAAGAATTGCTGTGCTGTGTAATAGTCTACAACGAGGTCATTAGAGCAAGCAGAGGATTTGGTATGAATAAGCAAAAACTAGATGGCTGGATCATAGATCAAACCTAGGTCCCCCAAATGCCAAGCATTAACCACTCCTCCACCCTGCTCAGTGTTCCAGAAAGTAAGAATATGAAGATTGCATGTGTATGGAACCTTTTTCTTATGTCTTTATGCATCATTAACATAGAGGTCAGGGAGGAAGTAATAGGCATAAGTCTGTGTTCAAACGCAAAATGTAATTTGGTGTGTATGCCTCCTCATCAGGCATTGTTCCCACTGTTTGCTGTATATTCTTTACAATTACTGCTTCTGTTTTTCCTATACTGCCCATATCTACATCCATTTGCCTTATACCTGCCCAAATTCTTCTTAAAACTTATCCTGTCATGAGTTAATGTGTGTTTTTTATGTAAAAAACAACAGGGTGATGTCAAAGACAAGAGAAGAAAGTAATATTCAGATTTTTTATCTGACTGGCTGACTGTTTGTCCCCCTTTCAAAGTATTAGATTCTCTTCAGGCCATTTCCTCAGGTAGAGTTGTATGTATGTTCATTTGGGCCAACTAGGATCACATTAAGCCTGTGTTTGTGTTCAATTGTTGCTTTTGGATGTGTACACAACCATATTACAACTAGGGTTACTAGCCCTAGAGGGGACCTACAGTTTAGCATGGAATCTGAACCACGGAAGCGTTCTGGTGTACCTCACATTACACAGCAATCTTTGCCAGAGGCGAGGGTGGGGTTAAGGGCTTATGAAAATCACCACCAATACGGGGATTCGAACCGGGGACCTTTTGATTTCCCGTCAGACGCCTTATGCACTTTTTCAACTAATTAAATTTAGTTTATTGAAAAACAATGCAGTTACATTCAATATCATAAATTTCCAAGATGATGAAGATAATTTCCAGTAGGCAACCTATGATTCCCAAGGTCCTCCATTGTCATGGCACGTATGATTCAAGAAGTTCTGCATGTTGCAAGGAACCAGCTTTGTATTCTTCCTTAGTGAATTACATATTTCCCTGGATTGTCTGTAAAATTTTTCAATATGATGTCGAGTAGTTTTTATACTTTTCTACAGGACTGAATTATGTTAGAATGTGATATTTACAATCAATTAAATCAGTGCCTTTCTTCCTTACTACAAAACCTACAAACTTTCCCATAAATCATAGCATGGAGTTTTTCTTGGATATTGGATATGGTGACTTATCTGATTTTATTACGTTGGCAATGTTCAAGCTATAATTTGTAGTGATGCCAACGTACCTTTCACTCATTTACACATTGCCTGCCCCTCTTTGCAGATAAAATGATGTTCTAAGATGTCTTCCTATGTGCAATGTTCGCATTTTGTATTATTGCACAAGTGAATATGTTGCAACCATTTGTTTCTGGGAATTAATTAATTAACTACTTGATACAAAGAAGATTTAACATTGTGAGGCAGACAGTGGCGGCCCTAGACATAGTGCCACTGTGACATGTCACTACTTCTAATCATGAATAAATAAATTAAAAAATAAATGCAGTGAAAGAAAAATATTTATAAATGCGGCATTCTCTACTCTACAGCTAGGGAAAGTAATGAACTCCATCTGTTGGCCACATCAGTGAACTGTTTCACTGACGTGGAGACAAATCTTGGTTGGCACAGATCGCGCATGCGCTCTAGCGTTTTCGTGGAAATATTCAAGGTCGGGGGTTCGCTTTGTTAATGGGGAATGGAGACAACTTCGTTCTGTCACATGCTGCAGCTCTATAAAGTTAGTAATACTGCCGGCAGAGTGCAGCAGCTGCCATTATTGTAGCATTCAACTAAATATCCACTGGAACAGTGCTTCAGCCTGTTCGCTGATTACTGGTGGTCCGCGAACATAGTTCAGGAGTTCCACAGGCATAATATCATAAATTCTGGTACCGTATTCGTACTGTATCAGGCTGTATGGCCAACATTTAAAAGCCTTGAATATTTCAATGACCCGGCAAAAATGTGGCATTTGCAGGATGAGATAGAACAGCATTGTTTCTACAACAGTCTATTCACTTCCATGTGGCGTCTAGAGATTAAGTAAATGACGGTTTACTAAGGGTTTAAAATGGGTATGAGGAACCGCGGTAGTTGATAAGATTGGTAACGCGAGTGGTGAATTAAATAAAAATAAAAGGCATACGGTATAGCGTCTTTTATTTCGGTTTATGTATGTAGGACGGTGGTATAGTGTAGCGCCCATCCTGTAGTAACATTATTATTTATCTGGTTTGGTCTGATTAACATGTAATTAACTTTTAATAGTTCACATCCAGTTTTATATCTGCGTTTTCATAGGATTCGAAACGTGGTTTTAGATTTATTATGTTATAATGGTACATTTTAATAATAACAAAATAAAATTAGGCCCAGGGTGAAAGACATTAAAAAAGACAGAGGAAAAATTGCGGAGGTGACTGGCGACGGAGGAAGGAAACTCAGAAGAGGAAAATGAAGTTGCGCAATCGTCGTCCATAGTCGGCTAAAACGAAAAGGAGAAAAAAATAAAAATAAAAAAATAGGCCTGTGTGAGTTAGTGGCCTACAGCATTATTTTTGAAAATTTACTGGTCCTCGGGTTGAAAAAGGTTTGGATACGCTGCCCTAGAAGCTTTGTCAATGCGAGCAGGCAATGTTGTTTTTTTCTTAGATTCTCTGAAGGAGAATTACATAAGTTTATGAATGCACGTAACAGGAAACGATTCTCAAGAGAAATGTGTTCCACTGCCGTCGTGGTCATCGAAGACAGTGCCGGATAAGAAAGTATGGGGTCCTAAGCACTCTCAAAAATTTTGATTCCCTCTGTTTTTGAAATTAATTATATGTATTTTATAGGTTCAAAGAAAAGGTTTTGTAGATGACTAATAGAATTTATCATATTTTTTTCAATTAACAAACGAATTTTACAATTTATCATATTTTGAAAATTACTTTTATTTATAGTACACTACTATGAAACAAAAAAAATTAATTTCCTTGCTTTTCATATAATTTTGATTGTTTTATTCTGGATGATTTTATTTTTTATTATTTTTATTTAGTGAAAAAAGTGAACTTTCAGGGATCCTTCAAAAATCAGGGACTCCAGGCTACTGCCTAGTCGTGCCTAGTCCTACCTTTTGGGTAATCCAACATTGCTTGTAGATCAACTTGTCGGTTTTTGGTTAATCACTAAATGTTTACCGTTTGGTCAATTTTAAAACATTTATCATTGAATAATTTCAAAATCATTTAATTAATCCGGCAGTAATTGCAGGTAATGAGACTTTCACACGTTACAAATCTTTATATAGCGAGATTCTTACTCTGAGGTGTTTTTCACCTTTCACTTCAATGATGATCAGTAAGCCGCGGAGACATTCAGTGGAGGATCCAGAGAAGGAGAGGGCTAGGGGGCTTAGGCGCCCCCCATCCCCAAAAGCACCAAGGTCACCCTCGACGACATGGAATTTGGGAACCTTTTTTTATGCTGTTCTTATAAGGGCGGCATTCTGGAGTAATGAGCCCCCCAAACCCAATCCTAGCCCCCCCCAATCAAACCAAAATCCTGAATCCGCCACTAGAAACATTTTGTTGTTGTCACTACCTGAGGAAATCACTTCGGCCGCCACTGGAGGCAGATATTTATTGGAAATATTCTGCCAAACTGATTTCACATTTGTTTGTGTATATTTAAGTTCAATGTTGTTCCTTCCCATCGTTTCTAGCATTTTGTGATATATATTTTTTAGACTTTTCAGTTGCTGGATATTGTTAACATTTGTGATGTTGCTACATTCAAGAAAATATGTTCTTGCCCAATCCAAATAACAGCTTATATGTCCTATGTTAATCAGTGGGTTTCGATACTCTGGTTGTATCTGACTTAGTAAGATCTTTGCTAAGTTATTTTTGTTGCTATTACTTAGGATATTTGTCCTATGAATCAGCAATGTATTGCACTACAAATGAACATCAATTAGACCTAGGCCACCTTTATTTGGTGGGAGCACTAACAAAGACATTTTTTTTTCTTTTTTTTTTTTTGCAAAAAGATCTTGTTTAGCCAGAAAAACCACCCAAGACTAGAAGTCAGTCTTGCAGCTGTTTGTTTCATTATTGGTAGAATCTGTTTAACCCTTTGACTGCTGACAGTGGATTGTCTACCTGCCGCACTGAGGCCGGATACCTGTGCTAAGTGATTATTCCTGGGGACGGAGCGGCCCGCGCTGTCCACCCGCCCAGTGCTGAATATTCCTGGCGTAACCTCTCATGGCTGATACACAATAAATACTCGCACTACATAGTTTCTCTGCAAATAAATTACTGCAGAATCAAACAATCAGTAACCCTATTATTCGTCACTAATAATTATATCTTGCTTGTAGTTTTTACTAGATTTTCGCAGCTTATGTCGAAAGCATCGTGATTCTTAAATTTACCTTAATAGTTTACTGTTCTTTCCTGCATACCCGTTTATAACAACTGCAATTTTCTATATGTTCCTTACTGTATCAGAGTGTTTTTGTTGAATTGTAAAGAGCGTAGATTCGAAGAAGATGCTAGAAATATTTTACTTCCACACTTACATACTGCATTCAGACCACAACTGTTAAATTAGAGATATTCGAACTTATACAGAGAGTTAAAGGCATCCGATATTTCCTCGTGCTATTCACGAATATAAAAAGACACCTGAGAATGATAATTGCACAAACATCCCCCCACACACCGAAATTTTGCTTGCAGAATATCTTTGTAGATGTAGATTCCCAATGTTTGCTATGCTTTGTAATTACCCGATTATACATAATTTTGTTTCTTTGATGAAATTTGTTCCACATAAGTACTCAACAGATTTTTCAACATTTCAAAGCTGTGAAGTGTCTGTCCATTAATACGTGAGTTGAAATAGGGCGGGGGGGGGGGGGGGGAAGGGGTTCAGAAAAATCTCACGAAACCTCACCAGAGTAACAAAAAGCAGTATCTGGACATGAGTTCAACAAGAATTGCGGTATTTAGAAGAACATCTCTGGTCCAATATTAGCTAATTTTCAATTTTTTTTCAAGCGATGCATCAGAAGACAAATAGCTATGAAACAAAAAATTTCATCATATTCAGTATCTTTCTACTTTGGTATTCAAGAATGCACTGATTCTGGAATATTCTCCATAGTGGTTATATAAAACCGATTCTTTTCATCAGCTATATATTTCATCAGTTTTTCTGTAAAAAAATAACATGAAAACTGACAGAATATTTGGCACATTCCCTATTTGACACACATGTCCCGACAGCGTATCATCAAACGCGGGACTAAATGGACGAAAATCATTTTCTTTCCAGTCAGATTTATCACTAAGACGTAATTTCTTTGTAAACGTTTCCCTACCACTTTCTGATTCTTCATATTCAGAACAACTAACATCTCTTGTTGAAACATGAGACTGCATTGTCACCCCTGCTAACAAGTATGGTTTATGACTACAGCCTTCCAGTTCTGTGGAAAAGCCATCACTTCTATCAAAATCAAGTAGTTCATCCTTGGTGTCACTCCTTGTAAGAATCTCCATGATTTCTTCCTCAATGCACCCATGACGTCTTGCCATTTTCTTCATATAATACAGGACACAAAGAAGACTGATGTAATTTCTGTTGAATAGTGAACTGTAGAGCAACGCCTAGGCTCCCTACAGACAAACATTCGGATGATAAGCTAGCGACCAGAACTGCAAAAGACTATTGAGAAATGGGTCGTGAAGTCCGCTGTACGACTCAGGTAGAGGCGCGTCTATATTCGTCATCAGCACTCAGGTAGCGGCAGGCGGGTGCGGCTTAACTCATCAACAGCACTCAGGGGAAAACCGGCGGCTGCGTCTAAACTCGTCATTAGCACTCGGAGCCAGCAGGCAGCATGACGTGTATACACGTCAACAGCAGTCAAAGGGTTATTGAACCATAACTAGGTAAGAATGTCTGAGTTCACCAATTTAATCCTCTGTATAAGAGACAACTCTGTTGCTACTCTCTTTTAGTTTGGCTCTTATCGCTCTGAGAAGGATCTTTAAGTTGACTGCTGTCATGGCGAGGGGATTAGGTTTTATCATCAGTCCTAAAATTTTGATTTTCTCTGTTTCAGTAAAACCATGTGTCTGTTAACTGCAAACCTTTGTCCAATTTCATAAATTTTTATTTTTGATGGGAAACTGCTGCTCGTGATGCTTCGGAGAATTCAGCTAGAATGTTTGCTGTATTGTCTAAGTCCCTTTGCAAGGTCAGAAAATACCTACATCATCCGCATTTGCTCTAACACACATGCTGTATATGAAAATCGTTATTATATTAATGATTTTATGCAGTTTCTCCAGAAGTGGTTCTAATGCAATACTATACAGCGCCATTGAGAGCGAACAACCTTGGTGAATTGGTTGCTGAATCCTTATTGGCCTTGTGAACTCGCTATTTATATGGGCTTTCAAAGAAGCATTGTTCAGTATATTCAGAACTGTAGTGATATATCTGGGGCAAAACCCCTTCTGTGACTTAACTTCTGTGAGATATGAGTGTTCAACGTGGTCAAAAGCTTTAGTGAAATCTATGCTGAGCAAATGTACTTTAATTTTAGCGGTGTATGCAAGTCCTAATATCATTCTATAATCACTTATTGCTTCCAGTATACTCTTACCAGTAATGCTGCATGATTGGTAATCCCCATTTATTTTCAACGTCACGCTATCAATATGTATTTCAAGGCTCGAGCTGCTATCTAGTAGTCTGAGGTTATTAAAGTTATTGGCCTCATGTTTATCAGTTTGTTGCTGTTCCAACCCTTAGGTATTAATACAATGATGCCTTCCTTAAAATCAGGGTGTATATCGGCATTGCTCCAAATACTGATGAGGACTTCAACAAATTTTCCTTTCATGATAGGCCAGAAACGTTTGTAAAATTCTATTGGAAGACCATCAATTGCTGGTGACTTCAGACACATGCCCTTCATAATTGCCATTTCAACTTCATATGTGATGAATGGTTTAATCACCGCTTCTTCAGTTGATGTTTGCTCTGAATATATTTATCGAGTTGCTGAGATCAGCTTGGACAGGTGTTGTGTACCATCTTTGTAAAGAGGAGCATAGGATATGATGGTATATTAAATATTGCAGATGGTAGTAAGATTTTTCAAAATCGTTTATTGGAGAGAGTGATGAGAGGCTGTACCAGAGTACTGACGGACCTGGGTTGGATATGCAAACATCGAAGGTTTGTGTGTTATGAAGGTTGCCAATGTACAAGCAGTTCAGCCCCACATAGTGTAAAACATGCATTCCCTTTCATGATGGTGACACTGAAATAGAGATAGTGTGGTTTGCACCACATTTCACTTGCTTTTTATAATTTAAAAAAAAAAAAAAAACTTCTGGAAGCTGACTGCCTGTTGTGATAAGTGGGCCAATGATTTCCAAAAAATACTTGTGAAAGTTGTCTGCCTGTTGTGGCAATTGGGCTGATGAACTGTTCTGTACTTCCAGCTTTGATGTAAAAATTCTTGGATACATTGAGAACATGAACATATCAGTTAGTTGAAAGTATTATGGGGGTGATATATCTATCTCTGTGGAAGTTGTCGAAGAACGCAAACAAAAGATTTTGTTTGTATAGTTGATTTCATTTAGCAAGTGCAGAATTTCATAATGGTGTGTACACTCCAAGTTCCTGACTAAAATATTGCTGACTGTTGCTCCCTCTTGGGATTGCCTTTCTTATTCCCCTTATAAGAAGATTGAGTTAGATTTTACAAGACAATATGGCACTTGGCATTACAGTGGCTTAGTATGCCTCTTTCGGGAGGATTCATCCAACCTTCGGATTGTGGACTAAGTTAATTTAGTAGATATGTTAAGGCTTACTATTGGAATGTCATATATGATTCCTAGAAACTTTTACCAGATTTTTAGTTCTGTAACACGCTGTTCTGTCCATACAGTATTCGCTGTCTCCGGATCACTAGAGAGAAATGATGCAGTCTATGCCAAATGGGTCTAAGTCGCAAGGTTAGTGCCCAATAAGAACAATTTTTTGTTGTCTGCTAGTACTGTTCCTGCTCCAAATGTCAGAATATTTTATCCACTGATCTGCTGTTGAGCTCTTTCTAGTCTAGAGGCTTCACAATGTTAAAGTATATGCCATGTTCCAGAACTCGAAAAGAGGTATGTTTTTTCCCTACCTTTGTCTGTGAATGAATTTTTAAATGAGGTATTAATCAATTGTGGTTTGTCACGACTGTTGTTAACTTCCCCTCTACCATGTATTATTACTGGAATATTGTTGTCGCTACACATTAAAAATTGTAGTATTTCCAGCATATGAGGGTTTTTTTTTTCGGGCTTTGTGCCTTGTCGATGCCATATGGGGCAAGGAACAGTGAGCAATCACATCTATAGAATGTTATGCAATACAAAACAAAACCTAGCGAGTTTCTCTTCCCATCTGTGAAACTAAGATAGTGCCTATATTTAATAATTCGACTGAAATAAATTCACAAATAAAATTTAAAAAACTGCCAGTTGTTGCTGGTGCAGGAATGAATTTTTCAATTATATCACAAATATTTTTTACATTGGTTCTTGTCCATCTGGAGGACTGGCAAATAGGCTTGAAAAAATTACAGGCAATTTGTTCAACATCAGTGGAAGCTAAATTGATAAAAATATTGAAACGTAATTTCATCGGAGATGTCTACAAGGAAAGCAACTGATTTTACATCTGCAGCTTTGCTTTAGGGAATGATATTCAAGTGAATCTAATTTAGTGGGCATATTTCAGATGAAATGTGGAAGGGAGTTCAAGTTAATGTATTAGAATTAGGATTGAAATGCACAGAGTTGGGAGGGACTAATTGCTTACCTTAAGATTCATCAATGTTACACATACATCAGGAAACCACTTCAATGCCTCTTTGAGTTTAAAAATTGGCTGGGTTCTCGCTGTACATCTCATCTGTTTCATTGCACCTAATTTAATAAATCCTTTAAAATATTGGTAATGTAGCTGAACTTTGTGAGTTAGCATGAATGCTGTTAACTATTAATTACATTTGGAATCCACTGTACTGACGCTTATATGTATTCTTTATTTCCTTGTGTTATTTTAGGTTGGAATGCAGTTAGTTTTGGTGTAAAGCATCCTCTGCCAGTTATGGCTATGTGAATTGTAGAGTATAGATGTGAATGATATCTATGCGAGGGTGGTCCATGGTTCATATTCCATGGTAATGCCGTTATCGCATTTTAAGTGGAAAAGTTACGGTTTCACATTGCCTGCATCTTTTTTTCTAATTAAATACAAAGCCTCAAGCTGCTTCTTTGTTCGCTCAAGATGAAAACAATATTTACGATTTTTGTTTTGAAAATACGTAATGTTCATGAGACATTTGGTCCTCCCTGACATTTAGTAAGTAAACTTAGTTTTGGAGCTAAAATATATCTGTGTATTTGCGGCACAGTTGAAATAACTGCACAGTTTCGAAACAGATAATGAAGTATCCATGTACTAGCATGCATTTGCAGAGTACACCTTCCGCTATCCTTAATACAGTTTCCATGTAGCTAAAAGTGGGATAGTCAGAAATATTCCACAATACTTAATGCACTTCCCATGTAGCTAAAAGTGGCACGGTCAGAAATAACAGCCTTGTCTTTCGTAATGGAAGACTGCTTGTTGAGACAAAAATATTCTGCTTTCACCTTGCCACACATGTAAGTACAAATGGGAGATTCACGCCAGATGCTGGTACTGTCTTGCGGTAGTGACCATGCAGTCTGCACAAGAAGGTACTATCACCTGTTGTATCACTGGCCACACCCCCTGGACTATGACTGGCTGATTCAAATCACTCGCATCTGTGACGTCATACAACTTTGGCACCTGCACCACATGTGACACCACAAAACGGTAAAAATGACATTCCCCCACTACTAATTCTCTTTGCAGTTTATTCCAATCCCTTACACCCTTTCCTACGAAAGAAAATTTTCCAACACCATTATGCCCGAAATCAAATTCTAGCTTGTGGCCATGGTCATCTTTACTCTTCTATGCACCTCCCTTAATTTTCCCACCAATATCTTTCCATGCTTCATCACCAATATAGGCCTTGTATACACCCATCACTCTCTTCACCCTCCTTCTATCCTCCAATGAATCCCACACCAGCCCCTTTAACATATTAGTTAGTGTTTTGTGGTAATTTCCATAGACAAATCTGGCAGCCCTTCTCTGCACCCCGTCCAACTCCTGTATTTGATACCCAACACATGGGTCCCATATTACACCACCATATTCCAGCAGTGCTCTGACCTAAGTTTTGTACCCCAATCCCCTTACTTCCCTAGTGCATCCCCTAATCACTCTATCCACCACATGAAGGATTTTGAACCCTTTCTCTACTACCTGAACAATGTGTCCCGCCCAGTTAAATCTGCTATAAAATGTTATGCCGAGGTATTTACATTTCAAATCTTCAATAAGTAGCTCCTTCCCCACTTTATAATACTGTACAGTAAACCATTAACACACTCATTCATTATAATAATGAATAGCATTGGTCCCAATACACTACCCAGTGGAACTCCCATGTTCATTCCTATTTCTTTTGATGCTGCATTTCCTACCCTAACTTTTTACTTTCTACTTTTTAGAAATTCTTCTACCCAGCAAATCACATTTTTATCAACTTCAAAAGATTTTTCATCTATTAAGTACTATTTTATGGCCCACTCTGTCAAAGGCCTTTGAAAGATTTAGTGCGATGCTATAAATTTGACCTTCCCTGTCCATTACATCAGAAATATCTTGCATATAGCCTATTAGCTGAGTTTTGCATGAATATCCTTGTCTAAAACCATGTTGCCTACTTGGAAACCACTTCGTCACAGACATGTCTGGTGTGGTTGCATATTAATCTCTCCATTAATTTACCTACCACCGATATAAAGCTGATTGGCCTATAGTTTTCGACCTTATTTGTCAGCCTGCCTTTATGCTCTGGAACTGCTATCGCTCTTTTCCAGTTATCTGGTAAACAACAGGTATCCAGACTCAATTTAAATAATGTTTCCAGATAAGGTACAATGTCCCATCCTATCTTTAAGACATATCTAGTAACATTATGCACACCTGCGCCTTTACAATTTTTTAGATTCCTTAGTTCCTATTAGTTTCTGACTTGGTCCTGCGATAATCTCTGCAAAGAAATCTATCTGCTCTTCTTTTCACTCTCTCCAACTCCTGTATTTGACACCCAAAATGTGGGTTCCAAACTACACCATCATATTCAACCAATGGTTTGAACAAAGTTTTTTAACCCAATTCCCTCACTTCTCTGGCACATCCTCTCGTCACCCACTCCAGTAAATGAAGAATTTTGTAACCATTACTCACTTAGCAGTAATAGACATCTCTAACAACCTCTGATGTCATGGATGCCACCTTCTTCACTCAAAATCCACTATGCACCATGGAATAGTAGTCATTCAAGTCCAGGCTGCAATTCGATCCAACCACAACCTTCACTAATACAGCTGCTTGAAAATCAGCATAAATAATTTGGGTGAGGAGTTCAATGTTTCAACATACCACAAATCTACACAAAAGAAAGCAGTATCTTAATTCCAGTTTAATTACAAATAAGAATAAATTTCTACTCTGACATTTAAAATACTGTGTTACCAATGTATTTAGTTCTGCAATGTGTCAACAGATGGCATTATAGGCATGTTTTTAAATTTATTTATTTATTTATTTTATGCGCATGGACCTCTACAGATCACGAAAAACATAGTAATTTTCTGTCTGAGTTTCTTTTGCCATTCCAGTATTCTTGCATCCATTTACTGAAGGCAAGTTTTCTCTCTTCTGTCCATGTTGTGCTGGTCTTCTTGGCTTTGGTTTCTGGCATGACTACCCAGTCGTGTATTTTTTGTCTGAAGATTTTGCGATCTAGGATTTCTGAGCTCTTGATTTTAGCTTTTTCCAAGTCTTGTCTTACTTGATCGAACCAACTGTTTGGCATTTTTAATGGTTGCATGAGTTTGAATATCTGTTTAGTTAATCTGTGATCTGGCATCCTGTAGATGTGACCGTAGAATTTTAGTCTGCATTTTCTGATGTCGTTGGCTATGTTTGAGTGGGACTATACTGTTTTGTTTGACTTTAGTCTGTAGCCTTCTTCTGTTTTGGTTGATCCAATAATTTTCATGATTATTCTTCGTTCTTCTTTTTGGATGTTCTCGATATCCCTCTTAGAGTTTAGTGTGAGTGTATATGTGGCATATAGAGCGTTGGGCTTAATAACTGTATTGTAGAGCCTAATTTTTGATTGAATTCCTATGTTCTTTTTGTTGTAGATATTGCAGGTCTGTCTGAAAGCCTTTTTCATTTTGTTGAGTCTGTTTTCCTGTGCCTTCTTTTCGAGTCCTATTGAACTGATAATTTTGCCTAAGTATTACACTCGGTGACTATGTTGATTTTTCCATATTTTTTGCCCAGTGTTTTATGTTCAGTTTGTGTGCCAAAAAAAAACCGTTTTCTCAAAGGAGATTTTTAGTCCAATTTTTTCTGCTAATTCTTTGAGGGATTCTATTTGTTTGATGGCTTGTTGTTCATTTTCTGACAGAATAGCCAGATCATCTGAGATATTTAATCTGTTTCTGCCTAGTTTTACTGGGGTGTTTGTTTTCTCCCGTTCTCTAATGACTTTGTCCAGGGCTATATTAAATAAGATTGGCGAGAGACCGTCACCTTGTCTATCGCCAGTTTTTGTCTCGTATTCTATGGAGAGTTCTCCCATGAATTTTACTTTGTTTGTGGTGTTGGTGAGTGTCTGCTTGATTAATTCTCTTGATTTATTGTCCAGACCATATTCCCTTGGGATGTTGAGTAGGCCCTGTCGATGGAGTCATACGCTTTCTTGAAGTCTACAAAGGTGCATATGGTTTTCTTGTGCTGATTGATCTGTATTTTAGGATGGTTTTTAGGTTAAATATTTGCTCTGCGTATGATCTGTTAGGTCTAAAACCTGTTTGGTATTCACCAATTTTGTGTTCGATTTGTTCTTGTACTCTTTTGCGAAGAAATGTAAATATATTTTTTTTATTTTCAATTCCACAATCTACCACCAGAATTGTATGTGTATGCGCAAATTACCGGAGATTAAGTTCATAAGGCGTTCAAAAATTTTGGGGTTAGTAACTGATTTATATTTTCTGCTCCAGAAATTTAGTTTATTAAGTGCATTCATTTTTGTAAGTTTTAAGCTGGACATACCACTGAATATATCATAACATTCTTGATTTAGTCACTGAGTATCAGTGTTTGCGATTTAAGTAGGAAGCAGGGAGTAAAATTGGCAGTGGCATCTACAAAATAGGAAACTCTTTGGTGTTGGGGGAAATGAAATTAATAATGACAATTTCCAATGAAACTATTTGTTTATGTGGGATAAAAACTATCTGGTGTTACTACCTAGACAATATACTAACACCGTGCCAAACTTCATTTAAATCCATTGAGAAATTAAGGCGTGATTGAGAAAAATATTCTAAACATCCATTCATCCAAACTTTCTAATTTACAATCTTATTAAGGTTATTAGAAAATAATTTTATTTTGTAGCAATTGTTACAAAACTACTAAGACATGATTTGGTTTGGTTTAATTCTTATATAAACCCACAGAAATAGTGATTTTATTTAATCATTATAAAGATTGATTCTTCGGGTGACTGATTATACCATCATTATGTAGAACTGTGATTTTCAGATAATATGAAAACTTAATATTCTCACAATTAATATTATTTATTTCATAAATTAATGGCTGAGTACTGTTCATACTGTCCTTGGTCAGATTTATATCCATCACACCTTCCACCCACTCTATTATAGAGCCAGATTCATTCAGGTACAGCACCCGTAGAACTTAAATGTACGTCCGCAGAGCCAGGTGAAACACGTTTTTAAGGAACGTGAAAACTGAGGCTTCGTCAACCTATGAACCGATGTGAGCAGCAAGCAGAGATGCATTTGAGTGGCAGGGTGTCCATTATTCACTGAGGATGGCAACCATGGTGCCTGTAAAAAGATGTAACTGATTTTATATGAATTATTTTTTAGGTGCCTTCAGTTCTACGAAGAGGACGAAATGATAAGCAAGATCATGGTCTAGGCAAAGATGGGGTCAATAAATCAAATAATGCAAATACTTCATTGGTATCCCTTTAGAATGTGAATTTAGAGTCCAATAATTACAACATGGCCGGCGTATAATATGGGTATAGCAAACAGCAGTACCCAGCTGAGAAATTCAATTTTTTTTTTTTTTTTATCCACCCAGAAAGTTCCGAAATTTGAGATTGACTGTGCATGCGTAATGCATAAGGAGAAAGAACTGAGAGAAACAGTGTGAGTGTGAGTGTTTGAGTGGGTGTGAATTAGAGAGAGAGGAGAGACCAGCTGAGCATTGACATACATATAATAGGCTGCCCATCCCAGAACATCAAAGTAGACTATGGACCCACAACCACAGGCATTCTAATACTGTTTGCCAGTTAGAGAGAGATGGGATGGCCGTGGCTTTATCCCCATTTTGATATTTTTTATGCAACGGTGAGTCAGGCATGGCCGGTAATGTACACAATTAAAGTATATCAATGAATAAACCACATGATATTTTTGAAGAAAATTATTCTGTAGTTTGTACTCCTACAAATTGTTTATGAATTTGTTTGCATGATTATTACTATTATTATTATTATATTTCCTTATAAGTAACATAACCAAATAGCAGTTCCAAGGGTGCAAATGGTTCTAAATTTTTGGAGTGTCAGAAGGAAAATTTTTCAATGCATTTGCAACTAATGACATACATATAATACTTGTTAATGCCATAGATTGAATCTAGCAAAGTATTTGATCCTCATTTGAATGTTTTTCGAAAAGACAGAACTATCTCAATTAGTGGATGTGTCTTTGTGGCCGCTAATATAACATGAAACACAATAAGCTTATATACTGCGTTGATTCGTGACAGATATATATAGTTAGAAGGAAAGCATAAGTGCGATGTTGAAGGAGTTAGGTTGGGAAGACCTGGAACACCGAAGGCGTTGCTCTCGACAGAAGCTAATTGAAAAATTATCGACTGACTTATTTCGGAATATCAGTAAACAAATATTGCTACCAGCAACATTCATATCTTGGAATGACCATGAAAATAAGATAAGAGAAATCAGGGCTAGAACTGATTCATTTCTGTACTCATTTTTTCCATGAGCGATTAGGGAGTGGAATAGAAAGGATTTACTGGGCGAGTAAACATAAAATCCGACTTTCAATAAAGCACTCCGGCCATCCTGATCTAGGTTTTCCATGGTTTCCCCAGATCTCTCCAGGCGAATGCTGCGACGATTCCTCACAATAGCTCATGGGTGCCTCCGGGCATATCCCATATATCCCTTCCAAGCCATTACCTTTCCAGATAGGTGCAATGCATCCTCCGCCACACACATTTAGTGAATCATGGAGTAATAGTAATAGTAGATAAGGGTATGGTTCATCACTTGATCTAAAATTTGGATACCTACACGGTGGATGCAAATGTACAGAAACTTTGATATGATTTGAAAGCAGTAATATGGATCAGTATAAATCTGTTCCTAAGAAGTTTATTAAGCTTAGTACAAAGTTTCTGTGGTTCAGTCAGCAAGTGAAAGATTTGCTAAGGCAGCATGCCACGCTAAAGAAATCGGAGGACTCATCTTATTGCGTTACATTAGTTCAAACGTGAGCAGAAGTGCATAAGGCAATGCATGAAATATGAAAGACCAAAATTTATCTGAAATCTGGTTGCTAATAAGAAATATTCTGGTCATATATTGAAAGTAATAAGAGGCTCTCGTAATGGTATACCATCACTGATTAATGAAAATGAGGAGTTTTCAAAAAATGATATAGAGAAAGCAGAAATTTTGAATAATATTTTTAACAAACCTTTCACAGTAGAAAACGTAGAGGAGATTCCGACATTTGTCAATTGTACCAACAAAGTTACAAAAGATGTTGTTTTTGATGTCGATGGAAAAACAGAACTGTTTAGAAATGTAAATACCAATAAGGTTCCCACTATTCCTACAATTTTATATCCTATTCTAGACAATTGTGCCATATTTGATGAAATTATATACTGCCTCCTTGGATCGATGAAACATATCAACTGGGAGGAAGACCATCATCGTAAGTTCATGGTTTAAAAGCGGGAATGTTAAAGATCCTCTAAATTATAGACCAATTTCATTAACTGCAATATTTTGCAGGGTTTTGGAACATATCATCTATTCAAATATCATGCATTTTTGGGATGATGTGGAGCTTTTAAACCCAAATCAATATAGATTCAGAATTTTAGCATGGGAGTGAAAGTGAGAGCCTTGACTATTGGCGGGGACCTCTGACTATTGGCAGAAGCTGTTAACTGTTGGCAAGAACTGTTGATTTCTGGCCGGACCTATAGAGAGGTGAGTACTTTCCAGGAATATCTTGAGGCCACTCACAACTTAATTGTCTGAATCATTGGCCTACAGTCCTCACTAAACTGAAATCTTGATTTCAAGACTGTGAAAATTCTCACACGCACGATAAGTTATTGTGAAATTTTTTTCTGAGGCTGCCAAAATCCGTATCTCTGATGATCTTGTCAACAAAAGGAGGGCATTAAACAGGCATTATTAAGAAAAAAGTATGAGAAGGGATTGTAGCAGAGCCTTTCTTGAAACATACCTCAGATACATAGATAACATTTTTATGATGTATAATCACAGTGGAAACTTCTTCCTTGACTTTTGAAACTCACTAAGCCTTGTATGATCCTACTCTAAAACCAATATCATCTTTCTTGACATATACATTCATAATAGCCTCTTAAACAAATAAAACACACAAACTTATAACAGTACCAACCCTTTAACAGCTGTCACTCTTATCACATCTCATGAAGGCTGGACATCTGTGGCAGACACATCTGCTCTGATCAAGCATCACTCAACCATATTCCAAAAACCTGACATATGCACGTGTAGCCTGCAATTACTCCCAGATTTTGTCTGTAAACAGATATGCCATGTCATAACTTACCAAGCATACCAAGACATCCTCCATACACAATACAATACCAACCACAATCTCATTTTTCTTCTTTGTCATAGCTATGACATTCTGAGAGCTTCCCCAAAAACTATCTTTTCCACAACACTCTTCATCATGTTCAGCAGACCACCCAACTACAAACATGTGCTGGTCCAAATACCAACCTCCAAATGCTCCTAAACCACCACACAGTTCCTTTCTTAGTAACTGGTCTCATTGCTTGCCATAAAAAAATCATTCAACCACCACAACCTATTGCAACCCTACTACTGGTTAAACCAACTCCATTGAAGACCAAGCTATCTGTACCTTTATCTACCTCATTTACCACCTCTCTTGCCTCCATTTACCTGGTCTTAAATTGGGCTAGTCACAAACCAGTTATCCATCAGGATGAATGGACATAAACAGTAGGTTCCCAAAATCTAGACTGCCCAGTTATCAAACATTGCTCCCACAACCCTCATAATATCAGTAATTTTTTCACAGTAACTGAAACCATATCCAAATCCAAAATGCACACGAGATACCCCACATTTCATCTCTCATAATACTTACCTGCCTTTCTGACATCCATCCCTAAGAACCTATTACTTTAATGTATAGTGTATTCCTTGGTTTTTATTCATTTATTTTGTACATATTTTTATGACAATTGTTCACTACTTATATCTTTCTTTAATTATTACCTGATAATTAATTTTTTCTGAGCAATAGTGGAGATGGTGGGGTGACAATAAGGACAAAGCCATAAAAGAAATGTTTTTGTGTTTTTCTAGTGTTTTTTGTGATGGTAGCCTTCCTTCTGGTAAGTTCAGTAAGTGCAAGGTCTACTTTATCTCTCCATTCCATATTTATAATTCTGATGACCTTGAGTGTTCTAAATTTACAAAGTGAGACAGAAGAGACTGAGTTCTCAAACTATGTTTAGGAGGGACAATTCAAGAATAGTTTTTGAAAAATTTTTTGGTTAGATGAAAAATAATTTAGTGGCTGCAATTAAATACTTTGCAGGAGTTAAATGTTTTTCAGATGAGTAACTAACAGAATTTATAATGTGACATTTATTTCAAGTGAAGATATTATGTTATCAATTTATTGACAAAAATAAAATTAATTCTATAGGAACAAGAATTACTTAAACATACCCAGATAATTTTGTCAAGTCATTAGGTTTGCACTTGTGTGTTAGCAAGTGGTATGTTGAAGTGGTTGAATTTGCAAAAAAAAAGGCACTACATATTTTGAGGGAAATAATCATACAAAAATCATCAACGTTGAAAATCAGAATCTCGCAGAAGGCTTTAGAAATTCCAATTAGGGATAAGAATACATATTATCATTCTAAGAAGCAGACAAAGTACCAGAAACATGAAGAACATAGAAATGAAAATTTACTACAGCCATGGTACCAAAGGTACAGTGTAATTAACACTTTATAATCTCTTAGACCAGTATTTGATAGTATTCAAGAGACTGTTTATAGAAGAGATATAAGAAGAACTGTTGAATATTTGTAAGTGAAATAGGTACATTGTTAATCATGGGAATGACAATTGTGTCAGTTATACTTTGGTCAAAGTTTACAGTAAATCAAGGCCCTATCAGTGTATCATTGGAATAAATTACTAAGGGCAGTGATGAGTAATTTACCAAACGCATTGTAACAATTTAGGCAATAGCAGGTGAGTAAAAGAAAGAGGAAAAAAGGTTGTGTAGGGAAACTGCTCCCAGAGCTTGAACTCCATCACAGTTAAATCAAGTTAATTAATTAAGGTCACACAATATATAGAATCTTTCTGATTTTTTGTCAGCAACAGATACCTAGCAGTAAGAGAATCATGAAGAAACTTTTACTAGAAGGAAGAGTCAAAGGTAATTGACCATAAATCTTCATTATTTTAGAGTACATCATTTTATAGACTAATAAAATTGAATTAAAAGCAATCATATGTTTAGAAGAATGTTCAGAGGTAAATATATATATGTAAATTTACCCATGCTAAGAAGTTTTAGAATGAGACAGACTTAGTGGATCCTTGGAGATCCATTATGTAGTGTTTAAAAAATTATATTTTTTCTTTATCTTTCCTTGAAATTAAGATAATATTTTTAAAGAAATTGTAGATATAAATTTTTTTGTTAAGACAAGAAGAAGTGATGAAACAAAAATCTTATGAATATATCAACAATGGTACTCCATAAATATTACTAAGGATTTTTATGATTAATATAGTCTTCTCAGATGACTAGCCGAGTGAGCAGGGTGTTTTAATGCAATATTTCGGCGATCAGAAACTCTGTCACCTTCTTCTGGATTGTATTAATTCTCAGTGCCGGGGGAAACTTTGTTCTTATGGATTTTGATGATATATCTTTGGACTGATTCTCATCTGTCATAACTAGCTAAGATGGCAATTTTATGGAAATTATTATGCACTGTGCATATTATATATGTCAACATATCTGAAGAATGCAATTTATTAACTTAGCTTTTCCCCCAAGCTGACTCAATAACTGTTAGACCTGGACACTGGATGAATTTAAAAATGGAAAACTAGGAACAGACAAAAAGCTGTTAAATGTTCAAGGCTTATTTCATTATTGAAGACTCGAAGACAGAAGACGACATCAAACCAAGTACATAGTTTATAAATACATTTGGGGGAAAAAAAACACCTTGTAATGGCTTTTCATTTTGATCAGTGGAAAGATGAGAGGTAAAAACTCATGCTGTTAGATTGAAGTATAGTAATTAACTAGAATTCTGCCAGATTTGATAAAAAAGACAAACAGATTGTAAAAGTAATTTGCTCCGAGACCATTCTACCTTTCTTCATCACGAGAGGATGAAAAGCGGTTAGAAGCATTTGAGATGTGGATGTGGAGGAGGATGGAGAAGATAAGCTGGGTGGATAAAATGAGCAATGCTGAAGTGCTGGACAGGGTCAGTGAAAGCAGAAAAATTCTCCAAATAATAAAGGAGAGAAAGAAAAACTGGATGGGACACTTGTTGAGAGGGGAGTGCCTGATAAAAGACGCCTTGGAAGGTTTAGTCTGTGGGAGGAGATTAAAAGGAAGAAAGAGATACCAAATTATAGACAACATCAAGGAATATGGCAACTACATGGTTCTTAAGAGAAAGGCAGAAGATAGAAGATCATGGAGAGCAGCCAAGTGAAAACCTGCCCGAGGGCAGAAAACTAATGATGATGATCACTCTAAGAGATTGCATCAATAATTGAAGTGACTGCTGACCATGAATCAAGCTCTAAATCAGCTGAAGTAATTTCTGATAACATTCAAAGGTGGAGATTAAACTAGTTTAAACACATTTTAATCAACTACAATGTAGTTTAGTAGAAACAGTAATGAGGGAACTAGGATAGTGACACTGCACATTTTTAATATCAACCACCAATCAAACATAGTAAATGTATACTCATTTATATGGGAAGGTAAAATATACCAACCACTAACCAAAGTTGAAGGTAGCACCAACAAACATCAAATAATTCAGACTATGCCCTTCTTAAAGAAAATAGAATTATATGACTAAGCTCACGCAAATGCCCATAGAACACTGCCAAATGAATGAATGGACACTCAGAGTAATCAATAATGATGAGGTTATAAGATATTAGCAGAAGATTTAAAACAATTAACTATGTAAAAGTTTATATTTCTGAAAGTTTTGCCAGTGGCAGCAACTGAAGTTACCTTCCGCCGGCTACGAAGTAGTGTCTTTAGAGTGGAGAGATACATTTTTCTAAGTCAGTCGTATGCGGATTGTCGCAGAGCGTGTTTGCAGAGCGCGGCTCACGTAGTGAAGGCATTGATCTTACTGTATGATGTAGTTTCGTAAGTGTAACTGTGTTTAAGAAGAATTTCATGCCGTCTATAGGAACTATGATTGTAAAAGTGAAGTTTGAACAGTATTTAAATGAGCATTGATCATCAAGTTGTGATAGTGGATGATTTAGCTGGAAGGAGATATGAATTATAATTATCCTTTTGTCTCAAGAACTCTGTAATCTTTCGGATATTAAGTTTCGATTAGCCTTTACTTTGAAATTTATTAATTGTTCTTATAATTGCTGCTTAGGACAGCTTTGGTTTCATCATCTGGCAACTGGCGGCACAACAAAAAATATAAAATTAAATTAGTTTGCTTCTAAAACTGTGTCTTTGAGAGGACATGTTTTCATGAGTATAAATTTACCGCTAATTATAAAAGAAAGCGTAAAAGTGGTCTTACAAGCTCTTTGCCATAAGCATGCAGACTACAATGAAAAAATTACTTTTAACCCAGTAAAAGTAATTTTAATTAAAAGAAATACATGAAAGAAAATTGTAACCAATGAGGATTTTGTAGTAAATAAGGTAATAACTATTGGAGTCAATGAGAAAGTGATTGCTGGGTACAAAACAGAAATTTATGTTAGGAAATGCAGTATCAAAAGAAGTGGAAGTAAAAATGGGAGTGCTACAGGATAGTGTATTGGGACCATTGCTATTAATTATTCTAATTAATAATTTTGTTGATTGTTTACTATCAGAAATTAGATTGCTTGCAGATGCTATATAAAAGGATCAAAATGGTACAGGACCTAAAACAGCTGCAGGGTGATCTGGACAGGATATCTAGTTGATTTGGTAAACATAGGATGAAGACAAATACAAAGAAGAGTCAGCTTATTAGATACACAAATAAAAAGCTAAAGGTTGATTATGATTATAAGGTGGGGAAAGAATTGCTTTTCGAAGACTTGAAATGTAAATATCTTGGCAGTACATTTGATAACAAGCTTAACTGGACAGGACACATTGACCACGTACTAGGAAAAAGTTTCAAAATTCTGCACTTGTTTGAGAGAGTGACGAGGGGATGCACGAGAGAAGTAAAGTAATTGGGTTACAAAATTTTGGTCAGACCATTGCTTGAATATGGCAGTATAGTATGGGACCCACATTTTGAGTAACAAAGACAGCAGTTTGAGAGGGTGCAAAGGAGGGCTGCTAGATTTGTTTCTGGGAATTACCACAGTTGTAATCAGTTACAGATATGATAAAATAGCTGGAATGGGATTCATTGCAAGACAGAAGGAGGCTGAAGAGGGTCATGGGAGTGTACAAGTCGTATATTGGTGATGAGGCATGGAAAGATATTGGTGTAAGGATTAAAAGTAATGCATGGAAGTGAATAGATGACCATGACCACAAGCTGGCACTTGATTTCAGGCACAAAGGCGTAGGAAGATTCTCTTTTTTTTGGAGAGGGTGTCAGGGATTAGAATGATGAATAATTTACCAAAAATGTTGAAAGAATTTAAAGCTCAAATTTGCTACAGCAAATGTAGGTGGGTGCAAGGAAGGGGGAAGATGGGTGGTAGGGAAATTGCCACCGGAGCGTGCGCTCCATTGCAATTTGATTTCATCGATATGCTTTAATTTATTTTTAAACCATCTGTCACTGATTAAGAAGTAAAGAGATTTATTATCGTAGACACATGGTAATCACGTTCTTAAAAATTAAAATAAAGATATAACAACTAAGCACCTTTTAAACTAATTACTGAAGTAGGGTCTAAATAGTAACTACTAGGCTGTACATATAGGTATTACTCACCAAAATTAAAGATCTCTTTGGAGAAATAAAATATAAAATTGGGCTTTTGGGCTTGGTGGAAGAATATTTTTTTATATATATATATATATATATATATTGTAATAAGCTAAATATAATCTGGAAAAATTGTTTTATAATGAGATAAGCATAACTCAGTCTTCTTAAGGATTTGGTGTTTCTTGTGTTTATAATGCAAAAACTTGGACCTACAAGGCACAAAACTGTAAAGATAGATAGATAGATACCTTTGATATTTGAACATATATCATTGATTGAAAGAGATCTAAATCCTTCATTCTAGATGAAATGAATGTGAAAAAGAGGCTATCCTTCATGTGCTACCATAAAATTATATAGTTCTTTGGACACATTGTTCAGTGTCAGGGATATAAACTGGAAGAAAATCACCATCCAGGGAAAACTGAAAATTGAAATGTGGATGATGTTCAGTGGAATGGCTGGACCAGATTGAACATAACACAAAGTGTATGGTAGCTCAATTATCTCAGTAAGCAGAAGATCTTAACTGGTGGAGACAGACTGCTGACAATGTCACTTGATGGGTTATCAACCTGGACTACAAATAATGAATGGGTATGATCTGAGTGTGGCATGGTAAGTGTATGCACAAATGAAGAATTTTTCTTAGAGGAAATGTTTTTCCTAAAATTCTTTTGTTTGAGGTCCATATATTTAGCCCAATGATGCTCAAGTTTTCTGATCCCACCCACAAAGTATAGTTTCTCTAGCTCTTAAAACAAACCTCAGAGGCTCATGAAGGTATTTTTGAAGTTAAGGAACACACAAAATTCTATGGAGCCAAACTGGAAAATAAGTTCATAACATTAATGGAACAATCATGTGGACTTAGTTGAGGAAGTGTGCACTGATGTGCTGTAACAGTAAGTGAAGAAATCAAGGCCACCAAAAAAAAAAAAAAAAAAAAAAAAAAAAAAAAAAAAAAAAAAAAAAAAAAATCCAGGTCTTTTCTGAAGGTCAAATTTAAAAAATTGGACTTTCCAAGAGAAGATCTTGCAAGAAATGGCTTATATTGGCAATTTAAGGGGAAAATATTCTCAAATAAACAAATATTACTACATCAAATCCAAAAAAATTAGCTGCATAGCTTTTCAAATTAGAAATGAAAAGGACAATCAAAAATGTGTCAGACAGACATGTTATATGTAGAACACAATACATCTTCTTTTTGGAGATAAAAGAAATGTCTCTTACAAAAACAGTGATAGGACTAACAGCAGGTTCCAATCATGCAGTTTACTTGCAACATACAGTCCCAGATTAAATGTCTACATAAATTCTGTAACTGCTACTTAAAGGGAGAATTATAAAATAGACATATTGCTAGTCTCAAAAAAAAAAAAAAAAAAAAAAAAGAAGACACACATAGCAGCTGATGAAATTGTCAGCCCATCACACCTGATGTCAGAAACTAACTGTTCATAGGGGTTGGTATAAAATAGCTAAGTCCTGAACTCTAACTGTTAACGTAGCCTATGGAGTAGATTGTTAGTTCAGTCTCTCAGTTGCCATCTAGCTATTAACATGAACTAGAAAAGGTATGCAGTCAAAATAAAGTTCACTGTAGCCTTGAAATAAATTTAACAACACTGTATGCTTCCAAATTATACAATAGTTCGATGACAGCAATCAGATTTTTCTTCTCCAAAATTAATAATTTAGATTGCAGATTTGGATAAGTGAAATCAGGCACGTTCAATGCCCATAACCCCTGACTGGCTAGTCAGTTACATTGAGAGTGACTATCTACTTTGCATCGTCACTTCAAAAGTTTAGGATGTCTACCAATCGCGTACCACTTCCACCTAGCATCTTCTTTAAGCTGCGTGCCTAACCGGCTGCTGAACCTTACAACTGCTATCTCTAAGTGCTTTCTAAAGACTGACTGGCATCTGTTCCCATGGTCCTACATATATGACTGACCTAATAACGTCAGAAGTTTGGGGATTTTTCCTATCATTGAAGCCTTATTTCTTCTCTAATCTGCCTAAAATTTTAATGTGTATAGTCCAAAGTCTAAACGTCAAAATTGATCCCAGTGAAAATTTTCTTATCTTCCATGGTTTAGCAGTAAATAATTTATTTTCGTGGTTATTTTTGAAATCTTTCACATGTTCAGAGTATTTAAGTTATCAAGCGGAAACTGGTCTTAAAATGATCTATAGAATTTTCTCCATCTTTTGACAGAATACCTCTGTAAAATTACTGATAATGTACAGCAGACTGACTGGAAAAGTAAGGAGGCGGAAATGATGTTAAAAGGCCAATTGAATACTCATAAATTAAGCAGGAGTCTGCAATGCATGCTTCTTCACCATAATGTACAATATTTGCCAAACAAAGTTAATGAAGTTTATCTTATTCTGTTTCATTAGCTTTATTACCTCTTTATTACTCATAATTTCTTTCTATTCCTTTTGTCAACTAATTTTGTACCTACACCAGAAGTCTGTAACCTAAAAAAAGAACACAATCCTAACCCCATCATAGCTGAGTTCAGTTGCAGTTTTAGCAATATTTTTAAAAATGATTAAAGTTCCATGAATCAAGACATTAATCACTTCTTAGAGTGTCACTTCATTTTATTATGTCTTTGGAAGGTTTTGGATATTTTAATAGGGAGAGGGGTGGGTTAGTTACCACACTTTAAGTAGTATTACTGAGCTTTTTATGAAACCTATATACCTTTTTTATTTTACTTTTTCATAAATAATGCAAACAGCATTATATTTTCCTTTTGTTTTTCAATATCTATAGTTTATAATTTGGCAAAACTAGTGACCAACCAGTAGGAGTATCCTAATGCTGCTTCTCCCTGTGATGTATAGCTGCCACTGATAGTTTCTGCATAGGCTACATTGTCCACCAGTGTCACTGCAAACTGTGCACCCCATAAGATCAGTGTCAAGAGATCAGTGCCAGCTGAAAACAAATACACAATACAGATTACTATTTTCTCAATTCTAAGGAAACTAAGGAATTACCTAGTGAAAATTTTTACTTTAAGATTTCATCAAAATATTGTTCACTAGTGCCATTTTAATTTAAATAATTATTTAATTCTGCATATTTGATCACCTGTTTACACAGAGAAAGATGCTAGTCCATATATTAAATATTGCTTAGTTAGGTATTATCATTTATTTTTGCTTAAATGAATGCTGAAGAAAAGAAATAAGTCTCATAAACCACATTATAGGAAAAGATTTTAAAGGTCTGCTTCTATTAGAAACTGTGATGAACGACGCTACTAGGCAGGTGAAAAGACTAGACTATGGAAACTTTGTTAGACATTTCTATGATTGGATAGAATCAGACCAAGAAAAAGGGAATATGCTTTGGGCAGTCCTTTGCACAGTATTGGACTGAATTTTCAGAGAACTGAGATCAGCGACCAATTAGGCTGTTATCGCAAGCTTGTAGGATTTACATTCAGACCAGGATAAAAGACAACACAGACACACAACAGGACATGGACAGTTATCCCTTACATGTTTGAAAAGGCATATATGTGACCTCTCACCACCCATGGGGTCATCCACTGTCAAAACAATCAGAACTATAACCATACAGTACATTTGTCCTAAGTCAATGGCCACTAAAAAAAAGTAAATAAATAATACAAGGCAAATATTGTTCTGTATTTCTTTCACAAAGAGAAACATTCACAGTTGGAAGCAGGAGGCATAATGGAATTGCTCATTGAAATTTACTGTCCTCTGCATCACTCACAGAAGCAACTGAATCAAACTTCAATACACATCCAATTTCACAATTTATAATTCAGTGTTTAGAGACACTTGTTGAGCCAAATTATTTACTCAGAGTGTTACTTGGGCAGTAACATGAAGGGTTGTAGTGCAAACACCATTGTGGAAAATTGGGCAAAGTTTTTATCGTCTGGTCGGCTTTGACGTAGTCAGCAATCTCTGACACCATCGCTTATACTTCTGTCACACTGCATTAGGGCCGGTGTTAGGGGGAGGTATGCAGGTTAAATGTACCCCAGGCCTGCCAGCCAAGGGGGGACCCCGATGACTGGCCGAAAGGTCCCGTGGCCCAAAAAACAACGCGTGCAGTGGTAGAGCTAACAGAAAAACGGTTGCCCATGTGGCCTGAAGGAGGGCCCCATCCAACTATTTTGCCGTGGGCCCCAACTGTCCAACCAATTATGTCATTACTAAGAAATTTACCTAGTTCAGGCCCTGCACTGAATTTATATAAGTGCCTTTGTACATAGACTATAATCAATGATTTGGGCTGCCAAATTTTGGTAAATCTCGTGCCCAGGTGCATAACTATTTACCAACAATCATAGTATCACTCTCAGAATCATAAATCCTTCTTTTGACCTGGTTGGCTGATGAAATCATTCTTTCTGACGTATTTTGTGACCTGTCGAAGTTTCTCACTCTGGATTTGTTTTTTGTCTCTCTTTTTCAGTTGTTGTTACCTACCTTGATGAACTCACAAATCTGTGATTGGTCATGCCAGCTTAGTGCTGTCACAGTTTTATGTAAATCTCTTCAGTCATGGTGATCAATGCACAGACCTGCAGCTGAACCCCTTTGAGTGGCGAGAGGTCATATATATGCCTTTTCAAATGTGCAAGGGGTCAACGTCCTATTGTGTGTCTGTGTCATATTTTGCTTCGGTCTGAATGAAAATCCTTTGAGCTCGCCATAACAGGCTTACAAGGGGAGGCCGCTGTAAGGTACCTATTAGCTCACCAAAAGCATTTCTACTAACCGTCCCCAGTAGTAACATATTCTATAGATCGATTTTGAAGTTGCTTATGTAGGAGACAGAAATTTCAATTAAAGTAGTTTTTCAACTTGAACAGATTTTCTTGCATTCATTTCCACAACTAAAGCTCACCATAAGAATCATTTTAAAGTGTATTTATTATGCCCGAAAAAATTGAGTTTAAAAGATAATTTGGTTTCTTTACGTTTTTAAGTCACGTTGTTAGAAAGACTAAAATCTAAGATTTGAAATAACTTTGAATCAAGTAAAGTCACGGCTGATCTTTTATCACCAGCTATAGTCAGCACTGTCTAGCATATTTTGAAATTAAAATTAACCAATCAGACAATGTATAATTAGTGGTTTTAATTAAGAAAAAATTAAAGATATTGACTAAAAGAGAGTTATATCCGAAGATAGAGCAAATTAAGAGGATTAAAATTATATATAAGTTCCTTTAGAAAACTTAATGCATCTATGAAATAAATTGGATTTTGAGCATGGTTTGTTGTCATTGTTATGGATTGTCTGATTGCTTATTTGGGCACCGATGTTGTAAAGAAAAACTAATCAAGAATATAAGTGTTTTGTGACTCTGAAACTGTGTCAAGTTACTTTATTTTATTGTACCCTTTACGTGTGGCAAACGCTTGATTAAATATTAAGGTACCATAAGGCTCACAATTATGAACATTATTTGTTCACAGTTCAGACAAAAAGTGTGCTTAGCCCCCAGTATTCCCTTTGAATCTGACACCGCCAAATGTAATATTCAATTCAAACTGTGTGTAAAAAAGCTCGTTGCAAGAGGTTAATGTGGAAAAGTAGTAATATTCGCTTCTCTGCTGTTGTCGAGGGAAACGGCATTGAAATATTCTGTTGTGTTAAACTTGTTTTCTATGTTACAGAGATTTAAATGGGTGCATGGTGAAGCGAGAAAGATCTCTGCCTCAGAAGGCCGTCGTCGTCGGATAGAATCTCGCTGTGGGCAACTTTTGTTTAATGATTCCTCAGACTTCCACGGTCATCTTTGTTCATGATTAATTGACTTTCAGGTTTTGCTGCGTTGTTTATTTCATTACCTAAGCTTTCGGTATCCGGAGGCTGAAAGCTTAGGTAATGAAATAAACAACCCGGCAAAACCCGAAAGTCAATTAATCATGAACTTTTGTTTATTTCTTCAAATATGTATGCAGATGATTCTCAGCACCAGTTTCAATGGTTAAGCACAAAATAAGTTATTTAAATGCCTTTTGCTGTGAAAAAACCGATGGCATCTCGTTTCACCTCTATGGTCCCCTGGTGCAGGAATGAACATTTGTCCTTCAACTGTAATGACTGAGTAATGATATTTGTATTTCATACGTGGTGGCCCACAGGGTGTTTTAGTAAAATATTAAGGCAGTTGTGATTTCATGCAATGCGAACTGTAAGCAGGTCAATTGCATCAGTAAAAAGAAAAAAACTCTGTGAGAGGAATGTGGTGAGTAGGATGCAACACAGTCCGAGTAGGTCAAACAGCCAGTGATTTAAGCAGAGCAACGACATCATTTGGCAAAAGGATGGGAGGACACGGGAGATAGTTATTGCTTGTAAAGCATCCCCACAATCTGGAAGAAGTAGAGGAGTGATAAACAAAACCAGAGTGCAGGGGCCAGAAAGAGGTCGGTCAGTTGGTGCTAGAATATTCTGAGCTATCTTAGAAGCTTCTGAGCGGCTTGGGACTCAAGGGGTCCTAGGGTTGAGCGGAGTTGGAGACAGCCAGGTGGTGAGAAATGGTCACAGTTTAATAATTACTATGACAATACCAGTAAAGCAGGTGGGAAATAAATGTGTTGGCAATGTAGAACAGGACTTGCATATTATGGCAATTAATAGAATAACAGTCTCTGACATTAGTTGCAATAGATAATGGACTTGGTAATATAAAAGGAACTGAAAGAATCAATTGGAGTTATACAGACGACTATGTACCATTGTAAATAAATGTGAATATTGTACATACCTTGCTAGAGTATTATTTATGTATTCTACTGCTCACATGACTTAGTGTCTTACCCACATATATTTATGTACCTCTTGGGAAGTGGCAGCGCACAAGCAAAAAGTTCCCCAGACCACCACACATATCTGCTGCAGCAAATATATCTATTTTTCAAATCAAAATAATAAAGTTCAAAAGAATTGATTTTTAACAACAAACAACATTTAAAAACTTTATTATAAGCATAATTGTTGAAACTGACTGCCAGGAATTATCTATACACACATCTGAATAAATAAAAATTCCAGCATGAGATTCGATCTGGCCTCGCGCCCCTTTAAATCTCCGTAACGTAGAACGTATTAGAAAGTAACAGAACAGTTCAATGCAGATTTGCTTGATAATGGCAAAGAAGCACATATTACTGCTTTACCACATTACACCTCTGGCCATGAGCTTTTGTAACACACAGTATGAATCGAATTTCAATTTTACAATTGGTGAACTCATCTTGTCAGAGGTACTGATGTCAGCTCTCCGAACATTCAGTCTGGCACTGTGGAATTACTACGCGAAGTTCTACATAATTCACATTTCATTTTTTTTATTGCCTCGATAACTCTTATTACATTGATGTTGCTATGTGTCATACCACAAGTGGTAAAGTTTCAATTTTTAGATGAGGAATAAGTTGCGTAAGGTTATATTAGACAATATAATAGAAATATAGATCATTTGCTTAACGTTGATGAAAATATTTCTATCCCCCCATTTTATACCTTCATTGGGTGAACCTGTTCTAATGGGTAGCTAAAGTATTGCCATCTATATGTGAATCATGTAACTTGTGTTCTTATTATAAGTGTATTTTTGGGTGTGAAATGTGTAGTTCATACAACAGAGATTGATGACCTAATACTTTCCTAATTGATTGTGGAAACCAGAACAACAAATATGCTGGCCAGAATGTGAACCTGGGAATGTCATACTTCCTGTTTCAGATGGGGTGGTGTATTAACGTACAACTTTACTGGCAGGTTAGTATAAAATGTGCATAAACTGTATATACATGCATGATAAACAATGCAACTAATTATTAATAAGCTATCATAAAATTACTGTTTAAATATAAATGTTAGAAACCATATATCTTCATATCTGTTCACATTCAAAGCTTATCTAATGACTCGCTAGGCATTGGGGGACAAAGTGGTGTTAGTGGAGGTGAGCTACTGTGAAGTGAACTACCAATGTAGCCCGGAAAAAGAAAAGATAAAATATCTTACATATTGGGTGTGGTGGTAAAATGACCAGTAGATATACCAGGTGGTTATAATTAAACTTTCCCAGTTTAATACATTATAATATGGAAACTAATTATCATACAAGTACCAAACTTGGTATCATTAATGTCAAGGACATGGGGAAGATAAATAATGCAGAATCAATTCAATTGAAACACTTTTAATGTGCTGCTATGGTACATCATACAATTACATACCGGTACCATTACTGCTACTAAAGGGGCTCAATATGGCACCCATCAGTGTTCAGAAGAGTCTGAAAGTGCAGGATTGCATTCTACACAGCAGAACGAAGCATGTCTGTAGGTATGCTGGCTACCTCTCTTGATATGCTGTGCCTCAGATCAGCACATGTGTAAATGTTCCCCTGGTAAACCCTGTCCTTCAGGTAACCCCACAACCAGAAATCTCAGGGAGTTAGGTCAGGTGATCATGCTGGCCAAGCATTTGGAAATGATCGGCTGATAATTCGATCATTTTCAAATGTGTTTTGAGGAAGCAGTTGAACTTCACGAGCGATGTGGGGTGGGGTGGTCAGTTGTGTGAGACTATGAATCACAATGACTGATCATGGCACCTGGTAGCCATAGTTGGAACTGGATGGTGGCACTGTGAAGAATGGCAATCATGCACCCCATACTATGGACATTAATGTTACCAAGTTTGGTACTCGTATGGTAATTAGTTTCCATGTTATAACTTGTCAAATAGGGAAAGTTTAATTATAACCACCAGGTATATATGAATACAAAAAATGTACATTGTATTAAATTGGACAATAAATAAAGTGAAAGAATTTTGTCAAACTAGTTACTAGATAAAGTAAAATAAAATAAAAGATGGGATAATTGGTAGGGTTTTATCAGTGATTGAGACCAGTATATTTTGGTATGCAAGTTCTCATCTCCATAGTTCTGATGCGGTGGTGGTTTCAGCAAAAACTCTGATTACTGTTACAGAGAAACAGTCACTGAGGCTGTTAGAATCTTGGTAACTGGAATGTTCAGGTAGTGTAAGTTATGTTATGAGTGTGGACTGACATTCTGACTGAGAGTTGCTGTGTCGTGTGGCCTGTCAGAACTAGTATAGTGGCTGCACTTTAGCTGGTATATGATATGTGTTGTGGAACATATAGAATATCCACTGATAGGCAAGGTTATCCATGTGGTAGAATTAGAATATGTTTTAGTGGATGGATGCATGTTGCAGGTTTTGGAGTGAGGTCTGTTTCATCAAAAAGATTCATGTGATGGAATCTACAGGAGAGTATTTATGGATCGGGTGATCTGATAATATATGTACTGGAAGAATGTGCATTTCTGGAAAGGAGAAAAGGAAGTAATGTCCCTGTTGCAAGATTTTATTGGTAGACTAGAGGTCAGGAGAGAAGTATATGACAAAGGCAACGCTGTGGCTAGCTTTTGGAGGTGCCAAGTAAGAATAAGTATGTGGAGTTTGGATGATTGATTGGGGTAATAACAGGAAATTAGGGCTTGGAATGGGTTTTGAGAGTACTGGGAGGGGGATTCAATGTCGGAAGGCACCTGGAGGTAGAGGGGTGGGATTGTGAACAGCTCTCAAAGGAGTGAGGGGTATCATTGAATTACCACAACATACAGTCCACATCTTATCGAATTTTAATGTACTTCCTGTTGTTGATTTAATAAGTATTCTTCCAAAGTCTTGTTGCGAAACTTCAATGCAAACTTAATCTTTAAACATTTGAGTGATGCTAAACTTTCATATAATTCATTGATCTTTATTTCTGTTACATTTTATTAAGACGTATTCGAAGATTACAAAGGTCCTCGGCAAGCAGTAACTAGATATCCTCAACTCAAAAGTGCACACTAAACCTTCTTGCTCACCGGCTGGTTCTTGTTATGCTTGTTGCTGCCATGGTTACCAATTCCTTTTATAATTTCTCCATGTTATGCCACAACCCTCCTCAAGTTTACCATATCTTTGTGAAAAGATTTTGGTAAACTTTTTTTGGGTTTATACAGGGACCTTTGTATCTCCTCGCTCTGTCAGTAATTACAGTACATATATAATTTTTTACAAAATAACAACAATGAAATAAATCCAATAAAACTAACTTTTCGAGCCCTGTCATGGTCACCATATCGTATTTTAATTTGCTTCCTGCTGTTATTTTAAAAAGTATTCTTCCAAAGTCTTGGTACGAAACTTCAATACAAACTTAATCTTTAAAAATTTGAGTGATGATAAACTTTCATATAATTCATTGATCTTCATTTAATTTTTTTAATTTATTTAATTTAATTGCAATGGAGCACAGGCTCCGGTGGCAATTTCCCTACACCCCCATCTTGCCCCTATCCTGCTGCCACCTACATTTGCCCTCTACAAATTTTATCTTTAAATACTTTCAACGTTTTCGGTAAATTATTCATCATTTCTCTTCGTAACTCATTCCAATCCCTGACACCCGTACCTAAAAAAGAGAATCTTCCCACACCCTTGTGCCTGAAGTCGAGTGCCAGCTTGTGGTCATGGTAATCTTTTCCCTTCAATGCACTACTTTTCATACCTACTCCAATATCTTCCCATGCCTCATCGCCAGTATACGCCCTGTACACTCCCATTGTCCTCCTCATCTCCTCCTGTCTTGCAATGAATCCCATTTAAGCTCCTTTATCACATCCATCACTGATTGCATTCAGCGATATTGTCCAGAAATAAATCTAGCAGCCCTTTTTTGCACCCTCTCCAACTCCTGTATTTGATATGTAAAATGAGGGTCCCATACTACACTACCATATTCCAGCAATGGTCTGACCAAAGTTTTGTAACCCAACTTCTTTACTTCTCTCGTACATCCCCTCATCACTCTCTCCAACAAGTTCAGAATTTTGAAACCTTTTCCTACCACCTGTCCAATGTTTCCTGCCCTGTTAAGCTTGTTATCAAATGTAATGCCAAGATATTTACATTTCAAGTTGTAACATAACACACGTCAGAGCCATGCAAGAGTATCTGTGGCCGGCGTAGTAAGCGAGTGTGGGGCTATTCTTTGGTGTGTGTGTATCGTTGACCGCCGTCAAGTTAAGTTGTGGACGCGGGAACATTTCGGTCGTAATTATAGAAATTGTGAAAAGACGAGAAGATTTGGCGGAGTGTAACATGGAAACTAGTAATGTGTTATATTAACGGTTTTTGCATGGAGTGCAGCGATCTCAAGTGACTGTGGATATGTTATGAGTACTGTGGAGAGTGTGGGAGTTTGTGCAATTTAATTCCTCTTGTCCCACGAGTCTGCAATTCTCGGAAAAGGAGTCTGATTCATTGTTTAAATATTGATTTGGTGGTGGTATTTTCTGTCGGTGTGAAATCATAAGTTTATGGACTCAATAAAGTTTGGTATTTTTGTCCATTCTAAAGTGTGTGAGCTTATTATTTAGTAACCCGACAAACGTTAATACCTAAGCCTGGCGACCGCGGCATAAAGAACCTTTTGTTTAATCAATGAATATGTGTGTCGAATAAGTGACTTTTAATAATCAAAATCCATAATCAGCCATTAAGCTTACAAAGTCTTTAGCAAGTAATTCTTTCCCCACCATATATTCATAATTAACGTTTTGTTTTTTATTTGTGTATCTAATAAGCTGACTCTTCTTTTCATTTATCTTCATCCCATGGTTACCAACCCAACTAGATATCCTGTCCAGATCACCCTGCAACTGTTTACAATCCTCTATCATTTTGATTCTTTTATATAACATTATGTCATCTGCAAACAATCTAATTTCAGATAGTAAACAATCAACACAATTATTCATTAGAATAATGAATAGCAATGGTCCCAATACACTACCCTGCGGTGCTCCCATTTTTACTTCTACTTCTTTTGATGCTACATTTCCTACCCTAACTTTCTGTTTTCTACCTTTTAAAAATTCTTCTACCCAGCAATTCACTTTCTGATCCACTACAATAATTTTTACCTTATTTACTACCATTTTATGGCTCACTCTGTCAAACGCCTTTGACAGAACTAGTGCCACACTATCAATTTTGCCTCCCTTGTCCATTTCATCTGAAATATCTTGCATATATCCCACCAACTGAGATTCGCATGAATATCCTTGCCTGCACCCATGTTGCCTGCTTGAAAACCACTTATGTTCCTCACATATATTTCTGATGTGGTTGCATATCAGTCTTTGCAATTATTTATCTACCACTGATGTCAAACTGATTGGCCTGTAATTCTCAACTCTATTTCTCACCCCTACTTTATGTATATTTATTGTATAAACTACAGAGAACATCTGTAGCATTACAAAGACAGTAAAAATTAATACATCAATGCATTATAAATATTCCAAATTTATATCATGTTAGCTGCTTACCTCATAAAAATCTTCAATTTTATATAAACAGTTATTAACAAGTAATTTTTTTATTACATTCCTGAACATTTTATATGGAAGTAATGTTATTTTCATTGGTATGGCATTAAAAAGCTGGATGGATACATAGTAGAAAGTATCGGTACTACTATTGCACTTTTCCAGTCCTGTGGTAAGCAGCAGGTATCCAGACTCAATTTAAATAATATTTCAAGATAAGGTACAATGTCACATCCGGCTATCTTTATGATATCTGTAGTAATATTATCTAAACCAGCCCCTTTATGTTTTTTCAGCTTTCTTATTTCCTTCATGATTTCCTCAGGATGAATTTCAAATTTTTTACTGATTTCTAATAGTAACACAATTATTCATCATTCTAATTGTAAGCTCATTCTCCGAATTAGAACCTCCAGTTTCTGATTCATTGTCCCTAATGCTTTCACTAAAACAGTTACTTAAAATCTCTGGCTTTTTCAAATCCTCAGTAACTTCTTCTCCATCATTATCTATAATTGTCTCTACACCTTCCCTTCCACTCAGTTTCCTGAAATAGCCATAGAAATTTCTAGATGCATCAGTCAATGGTCCTCCTGCTCTGAGGATACTCTTCATAAACCCATCTTTAGCCACTTTCTTTGCTGTTATTATGTCCTTGTTTAGTTGTTTTAAATATTCCCTACTACCCTGCTGTCTCTTAACTCTTTATTTCTGTTACATTTTATTAAGACATATCCGAAGATTACAAAGGTCCTCGGCAAGCAGTAACTAGATATCCTCAACTCAAAAGTGCACACTAAACCATCTCATTCACCGGATGGTTCTGTTTATGCTTGTTGTTGCCATGGCTACAAATTCCTTTTGTAACTTCTCCATGTTATGCCACAACCTGTAACTTGTATCTGAACATACTAATATACATGATTCTAACAGCAGCAATGAAAGCAATGGGAGTATTTCCTGAAACCACCCCCACCTCAGAAATTTGGAAGTTAGAACCAAAATATCCTGAATTCCAGACATGCCTGTGCCCTAAATTGTTGATAAAAACCTACCATTCAACCCATCACTTATTTTATTTTACTTTATCTCTTATGTATTTTAACAAAAATAATTTCATTTTTTATTTCCTGCTTTAATACAAGATAATTTTTTTTATATTCATGCATATCTACTAGTCATTTTACCACCTGTGATATGTATATTCATAGATAATATATTTTTCTTTTTTGCCATAATATATCTATAGTTCAATTCAGAACAGTTCACCCCCATTTAGTCTTCCATTACCTAAACAGTCATGAGGTGAATTTTGGTATGTTCACACCTTCATTACAAAATGTCCCAATCCCTTATACACAAATAGGATTATGAACCTAAATATTGTATGTTTTTATTTGTCTCGAATATTGTCCACTCATCACAGCCTTCAACTTTGACGAGTGATGGTTTATTTTCCCTACGCTTTGTTATTTATATTGTTTAAAAGCTGTTTCCTTTTTACTTCGTATGGTTACCAAATAGAAATGATTTAGTAAAATAACCTGTTAAATTAAATACAAAGTGCAGACTTCTCTGTTATGTAGGAAGTAACATTCTTTACTCCAGTTTCACTGAATCTGTCTATGGTGACAGAATTTTTTGCAATATAGACATATAACACATACGATATTTAAAGTCAACATCAGGCAAATTACTTTAGTACTTTTATTAGTAATAACCACAGGTGGGCACAGTTAATCCAAACGTTAACTACGTTAATCATTATTCCGCTACTTAAAAAGTTAACTTCGATAATCGTTAAAGCGTTAAATGTTTATAAATTTAACGCAAGTTAAAGTTATCCGTTAAAAGTTAACTAGTCAAAAGTTGTACTGATGTATTAGTATTATAGTACGGTTGGTATAACTGCTCTCTATCTCAAGGTGTTATGTACCATGATGCAAGTGTGGATTTATTTATAAAAATTAACAAATTTTGGTTACGCTATCGCCACAACAACGAAGTGGTATTCCTGTCTGTTTTTATCTTTGTTGTGACTGTGATCAACATAACACTTGCAAATTGTCTTACGAGAGACATTTAAGGTACTCGTGACTTTATATATATATATATATAATATAAAAAAAGTAGTAAAAACAAAAACATGAATGCAGAATGAAAAGCAACAATATTATAGAAAACAAGTTGGACTGGGACACCTGAATATGTGAAAACTGCGACCAGTGAAATTTGCGGCCAACCTAAAATCTACGACCAATGCCTGTTACCGTTACCTTTGTGCCACGGCCTACCTGTGACCAGGGCCGGCGCTAGGAATTTCGGGCCCGGGGTAAAATCATGGAGGAAGGAATATATGGAGGCGACGCAAGGGACCTTTACCACGCATTGAAGTGACGCCGGGTGGAGAGAGGTGGGGAGGGGGGACGCCATATTACCCTACCCAAGAATCACCGGGAACATGCCCAAATATATCCAGGGAACTCTACCATAACGGTGGAGCCACAATTTGATGATGGATTATTATGTAAATCGACGAAACAAATAAAAAATGAAGAATAATCTTTTTTGGAATCTCGCTTAATTCTCGAGATATACATTCTCACAGGTGAGGTGTTCTTGGTTAAAATTCAGAAAAAAATTGACCAAAATCAAATTTGATAATGGATTCTTACGTAACACAATGAAAAGAAAAGATAACGAATAATACAAATTTTCGGTATTTCGCTTAGTTATCGTGATATACAGTCTCAAAGGTGAGGTGTTTTTGAATGAAATGCAGAAGAAATTTGGTGATGGATTCTAATGTAACATGACGAAAACAAATCGAAAATAAAGAGTAAACATTTTTCAATATCTCGCTTACTGTTTGGGATATAGTGTCTCCAAATTGTGGACGTGAGGTGGAGATGCAGCCTGGACCAAAAAATAATTCCGTGCTAACCACAATAAATTACATGCTGCACATGCAGTGTGTGTGTTCTCCTTTTTTACTGCTGCTTGTTGTTACATTGAAATGGGGCATAGAACAGAATAAAAATGTCACCAAAAGCACAAGGAATTATAACCACACCATACCTATAACAAATTTTTGCTAGTCGATATCCCGAGAACTAAGGGAGATATCAAAAAATGGTACTCTTGATTTTCAACTTGTCTCTTCGAGCTACTTAAGAATCAAGCATCAAACTGCGACAGCCTGGTGATTACAGCGATGCTTGGAGCATACAGGGCATAATTTGGTACAAAAACAAACTTTTTAGACACTCATAACTTTGCAACGCGAACTACATTTCGTATAACGACATTGTTTCCTTCATCACGATTCCTATTTCGCAAAGCACAATTTATCCCAATTAATTTCATCCCACACTTTCAGTAGAAACTGCAAACGTAACGAATGAATGCACAACTCAATCACGATGTAAACATGACCCACTTAAATTAGACTTTACAACACTCGTATAAAGTAATGGTACTCTATGATGTGCAAAATAGTAAGGTATGCCGATTGGCTGCACTACACCAACAAATATTTGAAAACAAAGTCATCCATTTGAGAGTTGTGAATAAATCTTTAATGGTAGTAGATAGTCTGGGTATTATCTAACAGGCAATACCGCTCGCTTCGCGCTGTTAACGTGTCGTCATAGTGACGTCACGTTCACGTACAGTCAATTTTTGTGACTATATGGCCGCTGGTAAGCGGCCGTAGAAGTCCGATAACACATCAAACACTGGATATCTGGTTGTGTTATCGGACATCTGCGGCCGCTTACCAGCGGCCGCCTGCATCTGATCCACCTTCGGGATATCAGTTTATGTTGATATTGTACAGTTTTAAATTATTGTGACCGAGCGTAGCGAGGGCACAATACACACAAAAATTGACTGTACGTGAACGTGACGTCACTATGACGACACGTTAACAGCGCGAAGCGAGCGGTATTGCCTGTTAGATAAAACCCGATAGTCTGACTGAAAACTATTGAACATTTCAATAACAATAAATACAATGCAACTTACAAATGAAATGATATTCCAGGTTTTTTCCTATCTGTCCTATTTGTGCACCCGTATGCAACACAAGCTGGCATTATAAAAAACTTAGAACTATTACAAAATCAAATTTTTACTACATGGCGCACAACGTGAAAATGCAATGTTTTGAGCTCGGTCCGCTATAACCGCCGCGCATGCGCAGTAGGATCCCGGCGTCACCGATATAACGTCATTTCTCCTCCATATATTTCCTTCCTCCATGGGTAAAATGGGCGAGCTTTTTTTTTTAGCTCTACAAAATGGCCGGCGACAATGGGCGTATTCTTGGCTTCATGGCCTGAGTGCCCCTGTAGTCGGTGATCAAGCCCCCCCATCAGCCTGCGGGGCCCGGGTACTTTTGACCCGCTTACCCCCCCTTAACGCCGGCCCTGCCTGTGACCTAAAGGCCCCTTTAGACGACCCGGCCTGGTTTCACTAAATCATGGCCTGCATGTTTTTACGTGAACAAATAGAACGGAAGTTAGTCAGTGACATCCTTTTACATTACACGGCCGAAACTGCCAAACTACCTTCTACTTTAAAAAAAAAAAAAAAAAAAAAAAAAAAAAAAAAAAAAAAAAAAAAATGTTTGGAATTAAAATTAAACATCACCTTTTTCGTAACTTATGTATTATTTCTTTGAATTTTTTCGCACTGGTTACTGAAAGTTGAGTTTTTTGCTGATCTGCAACACTGTTTGCAGACTCCAGTGCGATACTATACTAACTATCGATCAGGCGGCCGGTCATCCACTGGCACAGAATTTCGTCCGAGTAATGCCCGATTTGACGGCCGAACAGTTTGTCCGATTAACCACTTCCGACACACATTGCCGATCCGTCGCTGTTGCTTCAACACCAACTGAACGCGATGTTTTTACTAAACGTATAATAACGACATACATTTTGTAATAATTACAGATAATAATGTTGATTTGTCAATAAGATAGGTTATGACACATTTTAGTTTATTTACGTTCGCAGAATTCACAATATAAAATAGTCACGCCGCCGCCGGCTGAAAATGCTCGGCGCGCCGCCGCCAAGATTTTAGTAGGCGGCGCCCACTACTACACCGAACATACGTGGTGGCGTGGCGCACAGTTCAAACTAACGAAAAGACTTCAACAACCTATGTAACGGACTAAAGTTAACGGAAGACCAATTTAACGGAAGTTAAGAAGACCGTTAATGATTTTTTAGGTTAACTTAAAAGTTAAATTTTCGCAATTTTTTTAACTTCGTTAATTAACGATTAACGGATTAACTGTTTTGTGCCCAGCTGTGGTAATAACTAACTGCATGTGAGCAATTGAAAAAGTCAGAAATTATAAGCAAAACTCAAAACATGCATGTGTAACTTTCATCGTATGACAATAATATTTTTTATTAATTGTCATAGAGCAATTTAATTTAATTTTAATTTCAAAGGAGCACATGCTCTGGTGACAATTTCCCTGCCTATTTTTGCCTTGGTTTTCGCTGGACATATGTTTTAACATGGAAACTGAATCACAGAGTCCTGGCATACCTAATATAATCAAATAAAATTTATCAACATAAAACTTTCACATTTCCTGGTATTTTTTATTATTGTTTTAAATTCATTGAAGGTGATTTTCTTTTTATGAAGCTTTACTTTAAATTCACACAATCTTATGCCTGAAATAAACTGCAAAGTTGCTCTTCGATGCAGCACTCTCCATTTTTCTGCCAATTTCCACTTAGGCCTCGTCACCAATATACACTTTATACACTCCCAGGACTCTCATTAGATGCTTTTGGTTCTTCAGTAATTCCCAGCCCAGGTCCCTTATCATGACCATCACTGATATTTCTATGCTTATTTCTACAAACAAATCTAGTTGTCCTCCTTCGCATCCTCATCAACTCTTGTTTCAGACATCCATATCATTGGTTTGACCAAGGTTAGAAGCAAAGCTCACAGGTATGGGGTTTATAACAGCATGGCATTCATTGTAACTCTGACTGTGAAATGTTTGATTACAGATACCATACATAGACAAAACCACATGGCATTCAGTTAATTCACTATCACTTTCTTGGCAGCCACTTTCCTATGAAGTAAAAGTTCTAAATGGAAAATGAAAGACAATACACATTATTGTTAATGATAAAATTGTTATATTTCAAAAATTGATATATTCTTGTACTGAATTACAAAGTTCTGGTATTAGTTACAAATGTTATAGAATATTGGCTTAGATTCTTAGTAAACATAGCAGGTTCCACCAGTAGAAACAATTCTCAGAGTCAAAGGGAAGAAGGTTTTACATAAGTGGTAGAGCAAGATATAAGGGGACCAAACATGTTGGATATCTTTCTAATAAAGCCTGATGAAAATCTTGCAGGGTGTCAAGTAACTGAAGGAATACATGATCACAATCCAGTACTGATGGATTAGGGAATTCAGTAAACCAGTGACCAAAATAGAAAGGGAAAATAGATATAGTTATAAAAAGTGACAGACTTTAGAATTGAAGAGATATTTCAGGGAAAGGTTTAGCAAATGGAAGGATGGTACAAGTACAGTGGAGGTGAAGTGGAAAGAGTTTAAGAAGGTAATAAAAAAGGGTTAGAAAATGTTTATTCCAAAGCAGAAAACAAAGAGAAGTACAGAACCTATATACTACAATAGGAAGGTGAGAAGTTAAAAGAGGCTAGTGAGATGGGTACACAACAGAGTTACAGGAAAGCAATAGGGAGTACTTAAAACAACTCAATAAGCAATTAATAAGAGTAAAGATAGAAGTAAAGGATGGGTTTCTGAAGAATGTTATTGGTGCTGTAGGACCACTGCACGATGCATTTAGAAATTTCTATGGCTATATTAGAAAACTGAGTGGCAGGGAAGGTATTCAGACTATTTTAGATATGAACAGAGTTGATGTCACTGAGGATTTTAAAATGGCACAGATATTGAGGGACTTGATTAATGAGACCACCAGGGACTATCGTCCTTTGATGTGAGGGATTAAATCAGAGGATAGCCTCCCTAAATGTATACATGAGGAAACTACAAGATTTGAAATAGATTCTCAGGAAATGCTGCCAGGAACCAAACATACCACATCCTTATCCAACGTCAATAATAATAATAAAAACAAATCAGCTGACCTAAAATTAACTTTTTCGTGACATTGCTTTTTATATTTTATTAATGCAATATGTAATCAATATTTAATTAAGGCAGTACAAGCCAAATTAGTAACAATCATCATATTTGAACAATAACAACACCTACTCAGGTGGGACCAGAATTATTTTCCTATGCTCATGAGAGAAAAATTAAAGGGCAGTTGGTAAATACACTGTTGTGAAAAGCTTAAGGACGAGATCGTTAAAGTAACATAACATATTAACTACTGGATGGAAATGAATTAAAGTGCAGGAGCATGTTCCCACAGATCTCAAATCTCCCTCACATGCACAGAAAGCTAGACATCACATGGTGTAAGGCCAACACAACTATAGCACCAAATGTGTATGTCCCTGCAAGATGAGGCAGTTAAAGGAACAAGACAAGACAGCGTGTGTCAATCAGCAAGCACTACAGTGGTGTTATTCACATCAACACAGCCTGTAGCAACATTTTGATGACTTCATAAGGGTAAAAATCATCAGAAAACTGAAGTACGAAGTGTGATGAGTGCAACTCAGGATTTTGGTATTGCTCACAGCATTTTTTTGCGGGCATGGGGAGCCTCCCGAACCACAGACACTGCTACCAAAAGAATAGAAGGTGGTCAATCATGGTTAACAACAGCAGCTGATTACTGATACTTTGCGCATCAAGCAAGAAGGGATCCACGTCAAATAGCTGGTGCAATTATTACCACATTGAACAGGACTGCAAGGCAATTTTTATTTTATTTTATTTTCCATATACATTTTAGCCCAGCTTCTAGAGGCTAAACTGAGCTGCTATATCTTCTTCACTATTACATTGAAAATAATTACCATACAAAAAAAAGACAAATAGAACCCTATGAATGGAACAAACAACTAAATTAAGGAACAAGTTACAGTATGATCATCAGAATCTAAGATATCGAAGTACAAGGACATATATGTATCTGAAAAGTACTTTATAGCATACAGTCTGAACAGTTATCTTCAACATATATTAATCAAATAACTTGACTGCCCCATTTACCTATACTACTAAACCTCATCAGATGGCCAGAATGGTATGTATGTTTTAAAGAGCTCTGACTGCATCCCTTGCCATAACTCTCTCTCCTGATATCGATTTCGGCGGAGACCCCAACACTTCAGGAAGTTACCCTCCTCGAATACGTTATGGACTCCAGCAGTAACTCAGAAGGGAGACTCCTTTTGGAAACTCAGAGGTGATGGTCATGATGGATGTCTTCTTTGGTTCCTGCCTTCTGCTTTCTTCTGCTCCAAGTATTTTTGCTTTTCGATTTGAGAGGTTATTTCTGCACTTTCATTCAGCAAGTAGTCTCTCAAATCGAATACCCTCAGCCCTTGAAGCTGCTGTTGCTGTGTGAACCTCATCTTAGCTGGGCTTTCCAGCCTTGACAGTCATCTGAAGAAGGCCACAAAATGACGGCCGAAATGTTAGGTTCTCATAAATTGACACGGTTCAACCTGGGCAACCAAGATAACACCTCATCTCAGCTGTTGATCGACATTCCCACACCACATACTTTGGTGTGCTATCCTCTCCACACGCATGCCTGCTGGTTGGTGAAAGTCCATGTTTATTTAGGAAGCTTCTGTATTGTCTGTGGCCGGTTATGTACTGAATTAGCCCTGGAGAAGGTTGAAAGAATCCCATGCTCATTCTTTCAGCTACGGATCGGAACCAGTTTCACTAGTGTCCCACTCATTTTGCCATTCCTCAATCAATGAATTCCACAATTCCTCCTTTGTGCTTACTTCTTTCCCAACTATTTCCACAATCTTGTCTATCCGGCTCTTTCTCAGCCAATATGCTCCGCAACTCCTAACTCCTACATCCAGGGGCAGTAAACCTGCTGCTACTGTTAGGGTTGATGTTGTACGATATGTATAGTTCATTGTAACCTCCAGATTCTTTCCTTCGGCTTAACCTTTCTGAGGTTTTTGGCCCAGACACTAGCTGTGTAGCCGATGATTGATGCAGGTATACCATTGTGATACACCTTCATTGCCAGAGCAGGGATCTGGAACTGCCTGTGTCCTATACTTGTAATTCTATTCATTACCTGTAGAGCTCTTTTGCAGACCTATACTACTCCAGATGGGCCCAAAAGTTAAGTCATTCATCCAGCCTCAGGTCCAAGTATCTATTCACTGGACTTCTGTATATTTTCGTCTTATCTATCTTAATAGTAGGGTTTAGTTTCAGTTGCTTTTTCGTCACAAACACCATATAATTTGTTTTATTGGGAGCAAGTTTATCTTCTTCACACCACTTCACAAGAACTTATATCACTTTTTCACTTTTGATCCTATCTCTTGACATCCCTTCAATTAGGAGAAGAAGATTGTCTGCGAAAGCAACCAATCCTAGCAATTCAGATGTTTCTTGAAGAATTTCCAGTCCTGGTTATAATCTAAATCCCAAAAAATGGGGCCATAGACAGTTTATGTCACCTCATGGTAATAGGCTATTTGACAGTATTAAAAAAATATTATAAATTGAACTCATTCTCGTAGATTAATGCTTCAGGAAGCTAATTTTTTCAATTTTGAAAGTAAAAGTGGATTATTTTAATAAAAAAGCGAAGTAAAAATTATACATTCTTATCTCTGGTCACGTGACAGAAAACGCTCTAGGATTGGTGGTCGCTTGAGTGACGTCACACGTCTGTAAAAGCTGTGGCTGGGAAAGGAACGTTTCCTATTATCCAAGTTTTCAACTATTTTTATTGTTGTTTCTGGTCATTTCTTGTTATTAATGAAATTTCAATTGAATACAAAATCGAGAACAATTTGTAAAAGCCTACAGCGGAAAAATATCGAAAATAGAAGCCTCATTTGTGGTGCTGGCTATAGAAAAAACCCTGACTTTCATTCTGAGGAGCTTAAAAGTGTAACAGCTTCAATTTGAGACTCATTTATATTTAAATTGAAAGTTAGAAACAGATTGTTTTGTGTTAGCAAATCATACGTCGAAAATTCTGTACGCGAAAATTGTGCAGTGAAGATAAAGAAATAAGAAAAGTTGTATGGGTGTCTCAAATATGCGCAAACAAATTAAGGTATTTATTGTAGCTAATAAGCAGCTCTTTCAAATAAATATAGCAAGAGACCGATATAATGTGGTAGAATGAACTAAAATTCAACATGAAATTGCTCAGTTAGTTTTTTGTTTTTTTGTTTTTTTTGGAAAACTAAAAATAATCTCGCTCTGTTTTAATGATGCTAATGTATCACGGAAAAAGCATGCGTAAACTTACCATGAGGATCGTCAAAAGCAACAGAAACACCGAAGTCACTTAACACGCAGAAATACAACATAATCATAGACCAAGCTCAATCAAATGGCGCGGGCCGACTGGTGCGCCAGATCGGTGAATCACATGAAGCCCATTGTTCAAACGATTTTTTGCCGACGGTAGCATAGGGGTAGCGTGCTTGCTTCTCGTTGCAGGGGTCGCCGGTTCGAGTCCGGCCTAGGGCATGGGTGGTTTTAATGAAGAGTTGTGTTCGTCTTGTGTCGTCCTTACACATTAGAGAAAATAATCATACTCATAAGAAAACTGTTCATTGTGAGAGAAACAAACACATTGAGCTGGCTGAATGGCTAACTCGGCCGAATGCCATTTAAAAAAAAAAAAAAAACCTATTTTTTCTATTGTTAGGAGGGAATTAGTGAGTTCCGAGTAATATGGTTATCTACTTTGAATATAAAATAACTATTTTGCCTGCGTAGATTATCATCAAAACTGACTTTTGTCCATCTAGATTTAGAAAATATCACACTGTGCGGCGCCCTCCCGGATGCGAGGCCAGAGCGTTAACCGCTCACTCGCCACGCTCGGAACAATTGGATGTTGTGGGCCATTTTTCTTAATTGCAGATTAAGGCTTATAGAAATGATATTTTTTTTGTCAATAAAACTGAATTTGTTTGTTTATTCATTTACCTACCTCGTTCACTTCATCTCACAGGAAGAATCTGTGAAGTATTTGCTATTACCTTAAAGAGAAACAATTAGGAAGTAGTGTCCGGATACCTGCGTGATTGAAGAGTGGTAATGGAATTCAAAACGCCCGTCGTTCGAACCTTGGTTGGGATAATATTTTTTGCGTGCATTTTTTTCGTTTTGTTTGCTGTTTTTTGCACTAGTATGTTTTTATTCTAAGAATTCATAATAGTTGCTAAGCGTCATACAAGCGTTTGAAACAAATTGCTACCATACATGAAAACTTTTAATTTTTAAAGTTACCAGAGAGAGAATATCATGCAAAAAATACAGGTGCACGGTGGCGAATAATGGAATTTATTTTAGAAGTGACATCACTTGTAGAAATTTCATGCTAATCTTGTAACAGTTCCGGAACGAGTTGTGTCCTTTTCATTGGAATTTTTACCTGACGATACAACTGCAGGTTACCTTCCTGACATAACTGCGTCTATTAGACGGTATTTACTTTTAATGTGCAAGTAATATTTTTTTAAAAAAACTGTTTATGGTGTGCAAGTAACGTCAAATTTCCTTTTTGAAATCTTCTTTGGTTGTTTCAAACGGTTGTAATTCGCTTGTTTTCCAAAAAGTTGTGAAGCCTTCAGAAAAAAGAAAGAATAATTAAATTGATGTTTTGGTGGATTTTCGGGAAAAAATAATTATGCGTTGCAACCAACAGCAACTAGTCTCCATAGAAAATGACAAAAGAAAACAAATTGAACATATTCCGAAGCGAGGATCGAACCTTAGGACCCTAACACTAATAATTCTCGCCTTAAACAACGTATTACATTTAACTCTATGAAATCTCGGTGTAAATGAAGCTCACAGAAAGTCGTAAGTGACTTTGTCGCAATATCAAATTGAAGTTGTTACATTTTTAAGATCCACAGAATAAAACTCAGTGGTTGTTTCTATAGCTAGCCCCTACAAATAAGGCGTCTACTTTCAATATTTTTCCGCTGTAGGCTTTTACAAATTGTTTTCGATTTTATATTCAAAACGAACTTTCATTAATCACAAGAAGTAACCAGCAACAAACAATAAAAGTAGTTGAAAACTTGGGTAATAGAAAACGCTCTATTCTTAGCGGCAGCATTTACAGACGTGTGACGTCACGACTGTCGTTGCACGCGCCAGGAAGCGAAGGAGCGTTTTGGCGGGCTTTTAAATTCTTTAACTTTTAACTTTGAATTTTACGCAAAATAATGCATTGCCGTCAAAAAATCTCTTCACTCGGTGAATAAGGTGTACCAATAAACAATTTAAAACCATTTTCAAGAAGTAGTCCAAATGTCCTATGCTTGCAGTAGTCTCTCAGTACAGCCGCTTGGATAGTGCATTTGCCGGAGTCTTGCAAACAATGTTGACCAGTACAAGTTGTTGAAAGCCCCCGAGATGTCAACCATTATTCCTACAACGAATTTTTTTCTCTGACCCTTCGATTATTTCAATGGCTCAGTGTATTGCATCCTCAGTCGACGTTCTTGCACTAAAACCATATTGATGTGGATTCATTCCTCTGGTTGTTCTAATTCTTAAAGCTGTTTACACAGGAGTTTTCCTGCAACTTCCCCATGCCGTATAGTAGGAGGATCTGGCGGTATGATTTCGGTATAAGTGGATCTTTGTAATCTCCTTTCCTGAGTATTACAGCTTTCCCACTCTTTCAGATGCTTGGTATTCTTCCCTGCCTAATACATTCTTTAAATAGTTTGCACAGAATCGGGGCTACATCCAAGATCAACTTCTGGAGCACCTCTGCCAGGATTCCATTTGGTCCTGGTGCCTTTTCCAAGCTCAGATTATTTATTGCTGCCATCACCTCGTCAAGAGAGATGTCGCTGTCCATTTATCCACTGACATATGGTGCCGCATTTCACAGTAGAGGTCACCGGCAGTAAGTTGTACAACATTTTTTTTTTTTTTTTTTTTTTTTTTTTATTTAGCACACATTTTTACAGCCTAGTATTTAGAAACTAAAATAGGCCTTAATTTAACACAACAGTTTTACATTTGGTATTTCAACAGATAATTTCACAATGAATAATTTCAATTTTTGTTATGTATGGCTTTGGCAATATCTGTACAGTCTTTTCTTGTTGGCACGATACATAGGATTGTTCCGCTGTTAACATACACAGACGGAAAAAAAAAATCCCAACACCAAGAAAAAATTATTGTAGAGTAATGAAATTTGGACAATGCATTTGTCAAGTTAACATGTTTAATTGATTAAATTTTCAAGATCACAGGTTAATTTAAGCTCAAGAAAATGCATTTCAAATGTGAAATACTGTTAAATTAATAGCCGGTGTAACCTCCAGAATTTTGAATGCAAGCCTGCAAACGTGAATGCATTGTGTCATACAGGTTTCGAATGTCACTTTGTGGTATGGAGTTCCATGCTTGTTGTACTTGTGCTGTCAATACTGGGACGGTCAGTGCTGGCTGTGGATGATGCTGGAGTTGTCGTCCAATGATATCCCATACGTGTTCAATTGGAGACAGATCTGGTGATCTCGCAGGCCAAGGTAACATGTCGACACTCTGTAGAGCACGTTGCGAGACAACAGCGGTATGAGGGCGAGCGTTATCCTGTTGAAAAACTCCCCCTTGAATGCTGTTCATGAATGGCAGCACTACAGGTTGAATTACCAGACTGACGTACAAATTTGCAGTCAGTGTGTTTGGTATAACCACAAGAGTGCTCCTGCTGTCATAGGAAATTGCTCCCCAGACCATGACTCCAGCCCTGTAGCGTGCATTCCACTGACTACAAGCCATCGCCGTTTGCGACTCCAGTGGTGTCAAGCCAGAGCTCATTGGAGGACGGAGTGGAGATCTGTTGTGTTTTCTGATGAAAGCAGGTTCTGCCTTGGTGCCAGTGATGGCCGAGTGTTGGTCAGAAGGAGGCCAGGGGAACGCCTGAAACCAAACTGTCTGCGGCCTAGACACACTGGACCTACACCTGGAGTCATGGTCTGGGGAGCAATTTCCTATGACAGCAGGAGCACTCTTGTGGTTATACCAAACACACTGACTGCAAATTTGTACGTCAGTCTGGTAATTCAACCTGTAGTGCTGCCATTCATGAACAGCATTCAAGGGGGAGTTTTTTCAACAGGATAACGCTCGCCCTCATACCGCTGTTGTCTCGCAACGTGCTCTACAGAGTGTCGACATGTTACCTTGGCCTGCGAGATCACCAGATCTGTCTCCAATTGAACACGTATGGGATATCATTGGACGACAACTCCAGCATCATCCACAGCCAGCACTGACCGTCCCAGTATTGACAGCACAAGTACAACAAGCATGGAACTCCATACCACAAAGTGACATTCGAAACCTGTATGACACAATGCATTCACGTTTGCAGGCTTGCATTCAAAATTCTGGAGGTTACACCGGCTATTAATTTAACAGTATTTCACATTTGAAATGCATTTTCTTGAGCTTAAATTAACCTGTGATCTTGAAAATTTAATCAATTAAACATGTTAACTTGACAAATGCATTGTCCAAATTTCATTACTCTACAATAATTTTTTCTTGGTGTTGGGATTTTTTTTCCGTCTGTGTATATTATAACTTTCTAAACTTGCTGCATTTTGTCATAATTGATTTATTATAGTGTTCTAGTTTGTATGGTGTCTGCAGTTTCCTGTCCACTTTATGGTTAGAATTTTTAATATTTCACTTTGTCACTTCGTACGTCTACCACTACTACTATTACTAAACTATTACTACTATCTACTACTCTACCATCTAAGAAAGCATTTTCCAGCATTGGTATCGGTGCGGTAATCCGAATTCCAAATCTCCCGGAATAGCGCACGTTCTCAGTCTCTCTGGCAGCCAAAGTGACCGAGAAGGCCGCCCATCGGGAGACTGGCCACCTCCAACACTGGTTGTGAGAACTAATTTTCAATGACATATATGTAATTGTAGAAGTAAGGAGTCTTTAATATCCGGCTAGTAGGTTGTTCGTTTCACAGGTGAACTAGATTAGTTTAACATCTACTGCCGGTATTTGTTATTTTCAATATTTGAACAAATTCCTATTTTAAGATTATTGGCTACATAATTTACAACTTTTACTCTTAACTAACTATTAACATTTTTACATATTTTAAGAGATAACAATGTTTACTTCAGAAGCGGCTCGAGACTGCAACTATTATCTATTATTTGTGTTATTGCAATGTCAGACCACATTTTATGCATATATACTTTTATATGTGTTGCTTCAGCAAGTTCTTGTTTGTAGGTAGAATCTCCAGTGGTGTTGCTGCGAAATGGTCAATTTAAAGTCTTTAATATAGTTTAAACACTCCTCTCCGCAGACCAGCTGGTTGCGTTTTCAGCACGATGTATGATTCGCTGATTGAGTGCTTAGACACGCATTCGCTTGTGGCAGCTCTCGGGTGTTACTCTGTGACGTCATAGTCGGCTTGACTTGGCTTCCTCTTGCTGTCGCTAAACTTTGCATGAATCTCTCCTTTGCAGTTTGGATATATTCTGCGTCACTTCGTCTAGTTTGCGCCAAAGTTGCTCATTTTTTAGTATGTCTTCCGTTTTCATGTTTCTTAGTTCATGAAATCCTTCGTTTTTGGCTTCTGCCATTTGTGTGCAATCCCAGACGATTGTGTTCGGGTGTACCCTCTTCCCCGCACTCACACAAGCTTGTGTCTTTTAGTCCTCTTTATGTAGTAGGCTGGGATATGGCCCGTGTCCAGTGATGTAATGAACAAGTCCGGTTGACGGATCTAGGTGGCGAAGGTTTAATCCTCTTGAATTGTTGGCCAACTATTGTAGGTTCTTCTGCCAGTTGTACTACGCGACCACTGTTGTTGCATTCTTCCATCAAGACTGTTTTTATCTCCCGTGCTTCTGTAACCGGTCTTCCTAAAATTTGTTCTACTTTGTCGGCGTCACCGGTTCGTAGCCAATAGTGTGCCCCTCTCTTTCTAACTTCTAGGTCAAGTGGCCAAACGCCCAACGCAACCAGCAGAGAGTCGGTCGCTGTTGTGCTATATGCACCACTTAATCTTATCAGTATGCTTCTTTGTACGCTTCTTAGTGCCTGGCGAGGTTTAACTTGTCGTAACTTATGCGCCCAACTGCTAGCAGCATATCCCACAATCGAGGATAATATACTGTCGTGATACCTCCTTATTATGGACGTTGGAAGATGAAATCTTCTTTGCCCAATACTGATCAGTTTGTTCATCACTATTTTGGCACGACTGCACACCTCCGTTATATGGTCAGTAAAATTTAGTCGCTCGTCTAGCGTGACTCCCAGGTATTTACAAGTTCTAACTCTTTTTATGGAGACGTCGTTAACTTTTATTATTGGATTTCGCTTGGGGCGGCCACTGAGAACCATGAATTGAGTCTTGTGTGGTGCAAGGGTTAATTTCACTTTGGAGCACCAGTTTTGTAAATGTCTTAATGCCATTCTGCTTCTAGTCTCTACTTCGGTCCCTTGTTCCGCCTTGTATCAGCAGTAGAAGGTCATCCGCGAAGGCAACAAGCCCCCAGGAGTCCTTCTTGCCCAATCATGCTTTCTATGGCCATTTCGAATGTTACGTCCCAGAACACTGGTCCACACACCGATCCTTGCGGACAGCCCTTTAGTTAATTTTTTCTCTATAGTCACTCGTTGACATCTCAGTTTGGCAAATCGGTTTTTTACAGTAGTCGCGTAACGTTCCATAGAGGTTACTAGGAATTCCTATTTCTCGCAGGCGGCTAAAAAGAGCCGGCCACCATAAGTTATCGATGCTCCGCAATGTCGACGGCGATAGCTATTACATACTTGCTCTTACTACTTTTCCACTAGATGCACGGCCTTATTTATGGCATCGTCGGTCGACCTACCCGCTCTGAAACCAAACTGATGTACACTCATACATACTTTTTCCTGTGTTCCTGTAGTGTCCACACTAAAATTTTTTCCTGCACTTTTCCAAGCACATTTAGCAGACAGATCGGCCGATAGGATTTAGGATTTAATGGATCCTTGTCGTTCCCCTTCTTTAGGATCACCACTTCACTCATGCTTCCAGATATTTGGAACCCTGCCTTGCTGAAGGCATTTATTAAACAGTATGCAGAGTGGTGAAGTCAACTGGACCACTAATGCCTGGAGCACTTCAGCAGCGATTCCGTCCGGTCCAGGTGTCTTTTTTCCGCGACATGGCATTAATCGCTTTAATTACTTCGTACTGGTGTCACATCATCCGCTAAAGTAGCTGAGGTATAAATTTCAATTGTGACCTTTACGGAGTTTTTCTTGCTCTAAACTTTCACCTACTGCCTCATCGTCGGGTAATAGTACTTTTAGCAGTTCCTCAGCTGTTGCGCTCCAATTGGCCGTCATGGTCCCGTCTGCCCTTCTTACGGTTGATAGTGTAGTCGGTGGACTCAATTTGCTAGCTGCGATCTTGTAGGGGACGCCCCAGGGATCTGACTTTAAATTAGCGTTTACATAAGCCTCCCACTCTGCTGCTTTGTTTTTATTAGCAGCTCTTTAAAGGCAGTCTTCCTTTCCCTGTATCTATCGAGAAGCAAGCACCTATCGGCAGCAATCATGCACCGTTGGTACTCTTTTCTCGCCTTCCTCATCTCCGATCGTAGTTTTTGCAGTCGGTCGCTCCACGGTATGTCTGTAGTATTCGCTGGTCTTTTGAGGGCAATGGCCATTTTCATTACGCGCTGAATTTCACGCGTGATCCCTCTTGCTATGACATCTACATCATTACCTTCCAATAGATCCACTGGTAGACGGAATTCATCTCTTAGTTTTGCCCAATCTGCCCTACGTAAGTTATATTTTTTCCTTGTGTCGTTAATTTCATTGATTTGCAACCTACCTTTGGCCAGAATCAAACAGAATCAAGTTGTGGTCACTTGTAGTTTCGTTTTCAACCACCCTCCAGTTTCTGGCTAGGTTTCCTGCCAGCTGATTGATCAGCGTTACATCGATATTCGATTTTGCACCGGCTCTATTACTAAACGTTGGAGCATTATTAGGGCAGTTCCTGACTTCCAGGCATACTCATTTAACAGTTCCTCTACCAATAAGCCTCGTTCATCCGTTGTATCACTGTACCAGAGCGGGGAGTGTGCATTTATATCTGCTGTTATAATTATCCTTTGATCTTGTAACTCGGTGCAAACAATTCATCCACTGTTTCCTTCCTGTTGAATTGATCTGTCTTATCTTCTGATTGAGGACAACATGTTGGGAGATCGTATTTTACAAGCGGCTACTTTATGTGGAGTTTCCCACGAATTAACCTTCAGATTTTCTTTTACAAACGACTCCCATCTACCTTGCTCAGTTGTTAGGCTTTTTGTTTGTATTCTGCTCAGTTGCCTGTATCTAACAAGAAGAAAATATCTTTCTGCAGCTACTTGGCTCCTTTGGTAGGCTTTTCTATCTTTCCTTACTTTTGCTCCCAGTGCTAGCAATTCCGCAGTCCAGTATCTATCTGTTGTATCGCCAACCTTCTTCAGAGGAACAGCAGCTCTCATTGCGTCCTGTATTGCCCATGTTAATTCCTTCGCCACCTTGTCCACATTGAAATCTTCTTCTGATACTTCCGGAGTGACAAAAGCTTCTCTCATTCTCTGCCATGATGCCTGTCCTAAGTTGTATTGCCTTCTGAAGTAGATTTTTCACAGGTCAGCTATTCTCCTTTCTCTGCCAACATAAAACTGTATAATGTTGTGGTCGCTGGTTGTTAAGTTGTCCAACACTCTCCAGTCATGCAGCAAATTCCCTGCAGCGTTATTTGTTATAGTTACGTCGATGTTGGTAGTGGCACCAGTTGTGTCTTTGTAGGTGTAATGATTATGCTCTTTCTTCCTGACATTCAGCTGCAATTCATTAATAAGATCTATCAACAATTTACCCCTAACATCTGTTCGACGACTGTACAATAGAAATGACTTTGCATTTACAGCAGCCGTTATTATCGTCAGTTGGTCTGAGAGTGCAAAATGTATTTCCCTTATTTTATTCAAATACGGTTCGATTTAATCTCGATACTGAAAATATATGTTCAGTAAAACGAAATTTCCTCAGTATGTGCTAATCTTCACATATGTGGTGGTTTTTTCTTATTGAGAGTATGATTCCTGCATCTAGTATGGTGCTGCCGTGAGTCTGTACAAACTGTTTTTACAGGATATCTGGATCGAAGATTTCGCCTCTCCTCTCAAAGACTTGCTTTACCAAAGTGTGAAGCTGGGCATAATCTGTTGGCAGGTTTTGTGCTTTCAATTAAATACTATCAACTGCCTCGGGATGAGGGAAAGAGACATGGTTACCACCTGGATGTAAACCTCTTGTTATGTGCCGAAGAGCCAGTGTTAGTGTTTGAACATCCTCAAGTCTTGTGACTTGCAAGCTGGTTTCAAAATTCACATATATTCGGTCAGGATGTACTGGTACAGATTTGAGTTCCCTGTTTCCACTTTTGCTTTTTCATCCGTAATGTTTTCAGTATTTGATGCTACCTGTGAGATGGATATTCACCATTCTGAGAATAACCAAGACCACACCGTTTCAATTGCGGTATTGAAGTGATTCCGCAGTAATTGAGGAAATTTCTCTTATTTGCATATGTGAGTCATCGGTCTGTGTGCTCTTTCTTTGTTCTCTGCTCCAGTTTTTCTCTGCTTCTTGCTGCTCTTATTGCATTCCTTATTCTTCTCCCTAGACGGTGGATTACCCTTCTTTTTCTTGACGCTTTTACCACCCTTACCGATCGTTGTCAAGATTAGTTTCTTGATAACATCAGTTCATTGTTCTTCTATAGTTGTTTCCACTCTTAGCACAGGGCGTTTACAGGCCATGGTCAATTTTGTTCATAAGCCGTTGTAGCAACAATTGGTAAGTTGGGCAATCTTTTCCTGTCTTTTATACAAGATTTTACCCGTTTCTGGAAAGGAATGCATAACTTCTCTTGCGATAAATTGGGACATTCGTCCTTTTTATGGTCGTCTTTGCCGCAATGCGTGAAGGTAATTTTTTATTTTGGACAATGCTTACTCAGGTGTCCCAAATTTTGGCATTTTATGCACTTTCTAACAAAAACGTAAACTTTTACCGAAATTGCACAGAACTCAGTGTAAGCTCTACATTGTTCTAGAAGAAGTCTCGTCACTGATGGACTGACCTCGACCACTTCGTGAATGGAAGCTTTATCTCTTGGACCCGTCCTAAGTTTAGGAGTGAATCCGCTCATAAATTCTTTTCTCTCCATCAAAGTTTTGTTCATAGATCAGTTCCGCGATGTCGCCTACTTCTATGGCCTTTGGAAGATCATAGAGGATGACCAAAGGCCTTCTCTTACGGGACAGTTCACACTTTAGTGCTTCCTTTAATACCTTATTTTCCATTATTTTCTTCACATCTTCCTGCGATTGTCTCTCCACAATCACTGCATTGCTGGTGTTATGTATTTTGAGAATTCTTATCTTCTCGTTTGCGTTTAAAATTCTAGTCAAATTTTCAGCCACTACCTTTGGACTTTCTCTGGTCATAGAGGAGACGAATACTGCACTGGTTGTAGAGGGAGACAGTTTCGGTTTAGCAATCGGAGCAGCCTTTGACACACTCATTGAAACATAAGTTGGTGCCACAGTCGAGATCTTTTGCTCTCTTTACTAAAAAATTTCTTTCCTCAATCTGGCGTTTTCCTTCCTTTCTCCCTTCAATGCGTGCAACTATTGAAAAGGTTGCTAGCTTATCCTTTTTTTCTCTCTTAGCTTCTGATCGTTTAATTTCAGTCCAATGTTCTCGTGAAGAAGGGAAACAATCTCGTCATTCCAGTTTGCAACTTCGCTGGCTGCTGGTTGGGAAGCACTTCCAGACGCCATACTCACTTGTCTGCAGCGCGATGAACTACTAACTTGGCATCCAGACAGCTGTCAGCTGCGCGGCGCGGCGGTCTGCATAGGGGGCATCCATTAATTACGTGAGGTTTTCTTTCGGGAATTCCGGACACCCCCCCCTGCCCCCGAAAGTCGGTTTTTACCCCCTAAAATCGACTTTTCGCCGGACCCCCCTATTTCACTTCACGTAATTAATGGATGCCCCCTTACCTTGCTGTGACGCAGCAGTACGCCGTAACGCCGCCCGCCGGTGAACCAATGACGCGGCGGTATTGCGGAATCCAAAGCGCGAACTGTTCACTGAGCACAAGCAGTATGCATATATTATCAACGAAAGCGAACACAATTTAGTCACCATTTGTTATTAATTTCAAGATACTACACACTCACCAACACTCTCATAACAGTATATACACTTTGTAAGACTGGAGATTTTCTCGGCGTTGTAAATGAATAAAATTTTCTCGGGTAGCTAGCCGAGTTAGTCCATCGTTTGACCACGACGTTTCGGCGGTCACAAACTCTGCCGCCATTGTCAAGTGAGTCACTTGACAATGGCGGCAGAGATTGTGACCGCCGAAACGTCGTGGTCAAACGATGGACTAACTCGGCTAGCTACCCGAGAAAATTTTATTCAGTATATACACTTTATTCACCGATATGTACAGACAAATAACGGTACAGTACTAATATTCCATACGAAAATGCGTTTAAGCACGGGAGGGGGCTAGGCGGTTCAAGCCTCCCCCAAATGTATCTAGGTCCACCCCCGAGATTGTAATTTTGGAGACGTAGTGGCTATAAAGACTATCACATGGCCGACTCAAGCCCCCCCCCCCCCCCCCAAAAACGAAAATCCACTGAAGAAAAGGACTCTGAACCAAAATTCACTCAAGCCAAGCCCCGCCCCCCCAAACCAAATTCCTGGATTCGCCCCTGCACGGGAGCGCGATGTTACTGTGCGACCAGCGCGGTGGCCATCATACTCGATGGCAAGCAATCCCATGCTATGCATGGGGTTGGTCTAGCCCAACGACCATTACGTTGGGTTCTATTGACGCCCTCATATCGGCGGCGCCATTTGCGATGTTGCCGAAAGCATCAGGATTGAGCCGACATGGAGAAGAGTCGTGTGCTCTTCTCAGATGAGAGCAGATTCAGTCCGAGTAGTGATTCTGGAGGTACACTCATCAGGCGCCAAATGAGAACACAGAATCAAATAACACTTGCCCACGTTGTATCAAATCACCAAATTGTCAATTCCCATGTGGAAACAAGTTTTATTCGTATCACAAATGTATATTAATGAAACTCGTTGTATTTTAGTAAAGCAAAACAGTCAAATTTACCGTCTGTAATTTTCGCACCTATTCTGCAGGAGAGACGCGCAGGCGCGTCTTATATAGCAGGGGTGGCCAAGCTCCTTGATAGTCTGAACAATTTTTCAAAATTTGAATTTTTTTGCGAGCCGCAATTAAATACGTATTTAAAACATATGCAAAAAAGTTATTAAATATTTTTTACAGAAATTATATTTATTGAAAACATATGAATAAAAGTACAAAATATGTGTAAATTTAAATATTAAAATTTATACACATTTATTTTACTTCTCTTGATAATTATTTAAAATTTGGTGAATAATTGGTGACAGCACTTCTCAGTAATTCTTTGAAATGCTGGTTAGTTAATACTGATTGGTGTTCGAATTTCACGAATTTTAAAGTGGAATAAAATGATTCACATAAGTTCCGAATATTGAAATAATTCGACATGTAGCCTTTTCTAATTCAGGATACTTCTATTCTGGTACAAATTTCCAAAATTCAGTAATCGGCATCGACTTATATTTTAACTGTAGAGTTTAATCTTCTTGCATCTCTATTAATTTTAATTCTCCAGATACTTTTTTGGTCATAATTATATTGGAAATGGAAAATCCACCTTAAATTATGTTAATTTAAAATGAATTTAGAACAAAATCAAGAGATGATTTAAAATATTTCAAGTCTTGAAATCTATTTTGGAATTCCGTCAATATTCCTTCTTGTTTTTTATATACTCGTTGAGTTTTTCTTGTTTAGTATTGGAACAAATCTTTTTAATTCGAGGAAAATGACAAAATGTTTTATTTTTTATGTCCTTTTGAAAAAGTTGTAATTTAGTTTGAAAACAAAATATACACTGTGAGAGGTAAGATATTATTCTATCTTTCCCCTGCAATTGTAAATTCAGTGTTTGCAAATGTTCTATGACATCAGTCAAAAACATTAAGTCTTGTAACAACTCGTCATCATCTAATTTTGAATAGGTTATTTCGTTTTCTTTTAGAAATGCAGTTATTGGACCAAACAAATCTACAAATCGATTTAATACGTTGTAGCCATGTTGTAGCTAGATAACCATCTAACAATGCAAAAGAAATTAATGCCATTTCGAAGTTCTTCGTCCTTTAATTCTTCAAGGAAATTTTTGAATTGTCGATGATTTTTTGCATTGCGCGAATGTAATTTAAAATGTGTAACACTGTTTTCATAACATCGGGATATTTTTAATATTTTTTAACGAGATGTTCTCGGCGAATTATGCAGTGAATCGGTATGAATTGTGGAATTTGAGAATCATCTCTTAAAAGCCCAATAAGATCAATTTTTTTACCCAGCATTGCCGGAGCTCCATCAGTTGCAATGCTTACAAGTTTATTAAGAGGCACATCAAAAGTTTTCACTATGGAATCTAATGCATTTTTCATATCGACACCGCGGGTTGACTCTTGAAGTGCTACTAAATCTAATAATTCTTCTTTTACATCGAAGTCAGGTGAAACAAAACGTATTAAAAATGGTAATTGCGGAAGATCTGTGATTTCTGTCGATTCGTCAAGGGCTAAGCTGAATACAGTACAGTTCTTCAAATCATTTTTTAAATTATATTCAAGAGATGTATTAACTGTAGTTATGCGTCGGTTGGTTGTGTGCCTCGAGACGGGAATTTGCGAAACAACTTTGTGCAATGCTGCATTATTTGGATCTAAAACTTGAAGTACATCTTCTAAGTTTTTTTTTAATAAACTCTACCACTCCATACGGGCGTTTTGCACGAGCAATATTCCAGGCAATAACAAAACTGGCTTCACCCACATTATTAGCTTCATTGCTAAAGGTAATCAGAACTGACTATTGTTTATTTTAATTTGATTTTAAAGAAGCAAGTATATCTGATCTTAATTTGGAATGTGATGGATACTGATTAGAAAATTGAGGATTATGTCGACGTAAATTGCTAGCTTTATAATTTTTGACCGTAGAATTACAAATAACACATATTGTCAATAAAAAGAAATTATCCTCCCACTCATTATTAAAACTTCTATTTTCTTGCTCGTATTTTCGTTCTCTGCCGTCATATTTTTAAAAGAACTGGAAATAAATAAAGAAATTTCGAAAATACAAGTTTTGTGTTATTAAAACAATAACAACACATGTTACATATTACTAAACAAATTATAGTTAACTTACCAAAAATTCCAGATTACAAATCATACCCGTAGCAAGAGTGATACAAATTGTTTCCTCGAGAGCACAGTGTCAACTGTCCATTGGAATGAAAGTTTAAAAATTCAAAATCGTTCTGGAGTAAGTCGATTACGCCACTGTTTATGTTTGTTCGCGCAGTTTTCGATGAGTCATATCATTCTTAACTTGGACGCAAATGAAATTTGTTACAGCGTTGCACTTAGTCTTTCATATTTGTTATCAGTAATTTAAAAGACATTTTGAAACACATACGGAACGATAATAATTTTTTTAAATATAATATACAAAAAATACAAAAATGAAAAAGGAACTCGGGTACATTTATCGAGAGCCACAAACAATCCTTCAAAGAGCCGCATGTGGCTCGCGAGCCACAGGTTTGATAGGGTCAAAAAAATCACCACATTATAAATTCCCACGTGGAACCAAGTTTTATTCATATCACAAGTGTGCATTAATTATTATTCTCGCGCATCAAATACATAGTTAAAACATTGTACAAATTAACAGCTTTAAACACAATTCGCACAGTACTTCGCAACCTCAAGTGCATTCGGTGTTGCTCGAAACAGATCATCTTCGTTGCAGGATGATGGGCACATAGGGCACTGGAGCATATGGTTCATAATTTGTACCTCACCATACTCGCACTTAATATTAGTGGCATCAATATAACCCCATTTTACTACATTTTCCTTGGACCTAGCCCAATCCTGTTCGCAATCGATTTAAGGACCACCAGACGTTCCAGTCCTCTGCATGACCAGGAAGCAAGCACTCTGCAACTGTCAGTGGTCCCGAGATGTTAGGGACCTTCATTTTCCACACTGTACTTTTGCCTTTTCAGGTGACCCAATTAGTTACCGCGATGTTCTCAGGAAGCTTTTCCTGGACTTCAGTCTCTGCGCTGGTGGTGTATGGCCATGCAGTGGATGAGCGCTTTCCCGTTCTACTTTTTTCCTCTCCTTGTTCGCAGCCACTTCTCTGCAGATACTAGGTGGTGCAATCCACGAAAGTTGGTAAAGCCTGTCAACTGCGGTAGGCTTTAGGCAGCCTGTCACTAGTCTACAGGTTTTATTGAGGGCTACATCCACCTGTATGGTGTAAGATGATGAATACCAAACTGGGCATGCATATTCTGCAACAGAGGAACAAAGGGCCATTGCTGATGTATGTATAGTTTGTGGTTGACTGCCCCACTGTGATCCAACTAGTTTGCGCAGTAAGTTCTTTCTTTTAGAAATCTTCATTTTGAAATTCATGTAGTGCTTCTTATATTTGAGGGTTCTGTAGAGTGTCACTCCCAGATATTTTAGGGTGTAAAATGTCTGCAGATCGAAGCCTGACCACGTTATTTTCAACTAACGCTGAGCTTTCCTATTTTTTAGGTGAAAGGCACACACTTCAGTTTTTGAAGGGTTAGGTCTTAAGTAATTTTTACAATAACAGCTTGATAGGCCTCTTTGTGCTCTGTGATGCTAGGGCAAGGTCATCAGTGAACACGAAGCTATCGGCTGCGCTGTCCTTGAAAGTCAACGAAAAACCTACGGTTCTGGAGAAGAGTAGCGATGAGCTTGGTTAATCTGGTGAGCTTTGTTAGACTGTAGACCTTATCAAGGAGTAGTTAGTGGTTAAAAGCTGTTGACAAATCCACAAAGACCATGCCTGTGGCCTTTCGGGCTTCAAATCCATCCTCTATAAACTGTGTTAGGCTCAGCAGTTGCCCAGTACAACTTTTACCAGGACGAAAGCGAGCTTGCTGTGGTATAAGTTTAGGATCAATCACAGGCTGGATACGATTCAGAATTAATCGTTCAAATATTTTGTATAGGTGACACAAGAGTGGAATAGGTCTAAAATCTTTGGGGTTGTTCCTTCTTTTCCAGTTTTCAGCAGCGCAATGACTCTCGTCCTCCTCCACACCTTCGGAATTTGATATGTGCTCATACAGTTGTTAAAGAGCTTTAGAACCCATTCTTTGGTGAACTTCGTATCACCTACATCATATATGTATCACATATTGAGATGGCAACACCTGACGCTACCGATCAAAAACTCTTTATTGTCATGAGTGTTCAATAATGTCTCTTTTGTGCACGTCACGGTTTATGCAGTTGTTCTACTACAGGCACTTATATCAACAAATAAGGAGACTACAATTTTTTTCGGTCTGTGATATAATATGCATTGCCCGTTTTGCAAAAAGTGGATCGAGTGGCAGGACAACCGAAGTTCATGTCCTAGTTGTTATAACATTTTTTTTACGTTGTGACGAATGTAAAACAATAATAATTTTATTTCGGACGGATATTTTTTAGTAACAACACCACATATACATTTCACATACACCCACACGCACACCCTCACACACATTCAGCATACTATATCTCACACTGTTTTAATTTCGTTCGGTTATTAAACGAAATTTGCTGACAAATCAAATGAATACAAAATTTTTATCTACATTATTAAATACAACACAGTTATACACTTAATAAATTTACATCTTTCTGATAAACTATATTTTTTGTCTTTTTATGCGAGGAGTAAATATATAAAGATGGTGGTTTTCCGACGCGCGAATGCGCGACGTATAATTGTCCATACGAGAAACAGGGAAACTCCAAGTTGATTCCGCAAACTTGCAGCGACAAATGGTTGTCATTTCCCCAGTTATTACGGATTTGTCGGAACAATAATCTATTTCCAGGTCGTAGTGGAATGCTACTCGTTACAGGTTTACAGGAGCTCTGCGTCTGCGGAGACGCTCTATTTCATTGTGACGTGCTCGCTGTTGTTGTGTTTGGTGTGCCCGAACTCGTTCCATTTTAAGCTAATTCATTATTATTCACTGTGGAACGCAATTTTGACATACCAATACGAATGTTATCATTATCTGTCTCTCGCTGGTCATCAGTGTGGTTTGCACGTGAGGTAGCTCGTCGCACATTTAATTGACTTCTCCTTGGCATTTTAAAACAATAACAGTAAATAAAGTTCTCACGCACTGACAAACTTCCAAGTGACACTATTTTGTATTTCTAAAATCTAAATCAATGTTGTGAATATATGTTAAAGCACTTGCGTCAAAATGTGATCGCTATGAATGGAGCGCATTACTGAGTAATCGACACTGAGGTACGGAAAGAAGACTGAAGCTATGTATCGTTAAGAGAAACACAATATCGTTTTGTAGATAGTGTTTTATTTCATGATAGTCAATTATTTAAGGCACGCAGCGTTGCCAGAGAACGGTTTGTATTGGAAAAGAGAGCCTACATTAGGTCAGTTACGAAGGTCACAGATATCTTAGTGGCAATCGGCTGGCCATATTGCGCGGTGAAAAGTCCAAATATGGACAAAAATAGTGTTATAGAATGGAGTCCAAAAGATCACCACAAACCGAGAGGAAGACCGATGGGTTAAGACATTCGCAGGGCTTTAGGAATTAACTGGCAGAAGATCACCCAAGATCGCAATGCTTTGCAATTGTTAGACTTGAGTACACATATAGATTAAATTAATAAATTTGAAAGTTTGTATTTAAATTTTAATTACTGTTTCATTCAATTTCTACAATGGTCTTGGAGATGCAATGTTTTTGGTGATTCCAGATACACTGGAAAAAATTAAGGGGATGTAAAGGGGAAGAGGGGTTAGCAATTTTGGAAACAATATTAAGGCAGTATTTTTCTGTATATTTTGTAGTATTTTATTTTATAGTTTACGTGTGCAAATTTCCATCAAAAATGGATAAAATCAGTGGGTTTGTCTAAATTAGGGGGATGTGAAGGGGATGAGGGGTTGCGTTTTTGGAAACCATATATAGGCAATATTTTTCAATTTGTTTTAAAGTATGTGTGTGCAAATTTCGGTGGAAATCGGACAAAATATGTTGGATGGTTTAATTACGGGGTGTTATGGGGAAAAGGGGGTGGTTTTTGGAAATTTTATTTCTTAGGAACCACCTCCGAAACGCTCTCGACAACTCACCAAAGTTTCACCGTAATCGGATGAACGGTTTAGGAGCGCATAGAGGATAAACAAACTCACATTGATTTTTGTATATAAGATTAAATTGTCGTTTTCAGTATTTTTCTAGCAATTTTTCCATTTTTTATCACCGTTTAAACCGTCCCTGAACTTCTAAAGATATTTCGAGATCAAAATTAGCCAAATCGGTCGAGCCATTCCCGAGTTTTAGCGAGACAAACGAACAGCAATTCATTTTTATATATAAAGATTTGTTCTGCTCGTATGTCGTCGAGGCCTGCCAATTTCCGTGTCTTGCACTCGTGAATAACCTATTCTAGCTCTGTCATACTGAAGGGCTTAGTGAGGTTGTTCATATCTTCCTCACTGTTTTTGTGTGTTTTTCTTTATTTTTCTACCTTGTTAAATTTCCTTCCCGCTCATGAGCAGCTGATGTGCACTTTGGTTTGAATTGATGTTGGATTCCAGTGATCTTCGATGGATCATTGTTGAGCCATTTTAGAAGTCTCCATGCCTTGTGACTATCTCTTGTCAGGCCCAACTCTTCTAATGTAGTGTACATAAACGATACACGTTGTATTTCAGTAAAAGAAAACAGTTGGATATACCGTCTGTAATTTTCGCACCTATTCTGCAGAAGAGCCGCACAGACACATCTCATATGCGATCAATAAAATTATTACATTCTATTTTCCCACGTGGAACCAAGTTTTATTCGTATCACAAGTGCACATTGATGATGCACGTTGTATTTCAGTAAAACAAAACATCCAAATTTACCTTCTGTACTTTTCGCACCTATTCTGCATCCGCTCAGGGAAGACTGGAATAGTCAATATAAAATCTACCATTTAAATTCGTGCTTGGATCGTAGTTTCATTCGAAGTTTTCCATTACTTATGTGCGTATTTTCCTTGATGACAAAAACCTGCAACATTTGTTAAAAAAGGAATCAAACAATTACAATTCTTACTGTAAGTAATTAGCTGAAGGCAAAAGCAGCTAGCGAGAACCAAAGGTGGTGGGTGAGCGGTAACGCTCTGTTCGAGCGTACAAATCCCCGTCGGGTAATTGAGATTTTCCATGTTTTCCCCAAATCCTTCCAGGCGATTGGTTCCTTTGAACAGGCCGTGGCTGATTTCCTTCCGTTCCTCTATGTTGACGAAGCGTAAAGCGATTAGGAAATAAAAAAAAAATGAAAAGAAAAAAGAAAAAAAGGAAGCTTGGGACAACTTTGTAATTTATCTCCGGGGCTACAATCACATGGTGCTCATCTTTTTTAACATTATGACGCCAATTTGCTTTTTGTGATTGAAGTGTTGGCTCTGAAAAGAGCTGTTTGGCAGAACATCATAGCAGTGGTAGGCGAATTAGTTGTTGATCTGTAGGTATTGAATCGAAGCCGATACGTGGTTGGGCTGGGATTGTTTGGTGGACAGACGACGTCGTTTTCGTTTGAATTTGTTGATGAATATGCGAAAATCTTTAATTTACGAGTGCGACGAAATACTTCTTTCGCCAACCTATTTGGGTCGCAATGACAGAAGGGATAAGACTCGAGAAATAAGATGCCAGTACTGAGACATTTACGTATTCTTTCTTTCCTCGTTCTGTTCAGGATTGGAATGCGCTGACTTAGGATTGGTGCTTAGCACTCTCTGCCACCCACAGTATTTGTGAATTGCAGAGTATAGACGTAGATGTAGATGTGAAACCAGTTATCACCAGATTAAACAGATGGTGGCTATGGTAGGTATAATTAATTTGGCAACATTGGGTACAATTGCCAGACACAAGATAAGAACCCTGTGAAGCGGTCCTTCTTTTCAAAGTGGTTCTCAAAATAAAGTCTCTGAGGTGGCTACGAAAAAGACGCCTGGATGTTCTGTGTACTTTTTGCTGTTGCCCACAAATTTTCTAAGTTTTGGGTATGGATATTATGGTCATCGGGATTAACCATAAATACCGTCATCAGTTGTTGACAAACTATAGTAAGAAGCAAATGCATCTGTCATTATAATGGAGCCTGGAAGGATGGACTGACGAATTAATGCAGTCAGTGTAGTCTTTTTCTTGTCAGGCACATCCACGATGAAACATTTGCAAGAGCCTCTTTCAATACACCGAATACCCAATGTCCTTCCGTATATCTACAACGGTTGTATTTATCATTACGAATTTTGATTCGTCTATTTCGACAATAATGGGCTCTACATTCTCATCCATTCCACCTATTTCAATGGGATGTGCTTCCAGCCACTTAGTACAAATTTCGCACCAGTCTATTTGAGTATGACCCTGAGGAGGAAATTCAGTTGCGGACAGCCAAGATAAATTCAGCACCGCGTGTTAGGGGTAGCTTAAAAGAATCCAGAACATTAAAAGTTCTAGTAGTTAACAGCAGAAGTGTTTGTAATAAACAGCCTGAACCCGAAAACGTTATTCGTAGTACAGATGCTGATATCGTAATAGGCACAGAAAGTTGGTTAAAACCGGATATAAGTTCCGCCGAAATTTCAAATAGTAACATGAACATTTTCCGTAAGGATAGGTTGCATTCCCAAGGAGGTGGTGTATTTATAGCTGTTAGTAAGTACCATCCCATGTAGCGAAATAGATGTCCATACTGTCTGCGAAATCATATGGATCAAGCTCAACGTAGCTAGGACAAAACTTGTGATAGGCTCGTTCTATCGTCCACCCGATTCAAGCGTAAATATTGCCGAGAACTTGAGAAATAATGTAAATAATATAGCACGGCAATTTCCGGACCATGCAATAATGCTAGGAGGTGACTTTAACTTGCCAGATATCGACTGGACTAATTACGTTCACGTTACTGGGGGCAGGGATAAAGCAGCTTGCGAAATCATTCTAGACCTCTTCTCAGATCACCATCTTGAACAGCTCGTAACTGATCCAACGCGATGCCTCAACGGTAAAGAAAATATTTTACATATAGTTGTTACAAATAGGCCCGAACTATTCACGGATATTTCTACCACCGCAGGAATAAGTGATCACAAAGCTGTAATTGCTACAATAAAACTAACAACCAGGCGCAGAAAGAGAAAAGTGAGGATCGTTTACAGATTCGAAAAGGCTTCAAAAGAGTGTTTTAGAGCGTATTTGAGGCATAATTACCACACCTTCTTAGTAGCAGGAGCCACCGTTGAAGAGAGGTGGCATCGATTCCTACATATACTCGGGGAAGGTATGAACTTGCATATACCGAAATGGACAATCAGGTAAGAGAACGATTCCCCATGGTAGACACGGGAGGTTAAAAGGTTAGTCAAGAAGCGAAGGAAGATACATGCACGATCAAAAAGGACGATGCATCGGACTGATTTAGATAAGTTAGAGGAGATAAGGGGACGTGTTAAGAATGCAATGCGTGAGGCATTTAATAACTTTCGTGAAATTCTCTCTCTAAGAGCCTCATTGAAAACCCTAAGAAATTTTGGTCGTATGTAAAAAAAGTTAGTTGTTGTGGGAACAATAAGCCAGTTCTAATAAAAGACGGACGGGAGGTTGAAGACAGCCGCGAAAAGGCTACCGTATTTAACACCGAATTCAAAAATTCATTCACGCGAGGAAAACATGGAAAACATCCCCACTTTACCACATCGTGTGGAATTAGAGATGGATCCGATAGAAATTGATAGCATAGGATTTGTAAAGCAATTAAAACTCCTGAAGTGGGGTAAAGTGCCGGGTCCCGATGGTATACCGGTAAGAGTATTTTCTGAATACGCGGAGGATATTGAACCATTTCTCTCAGATATATTCCGTAAATCACTAGAAGAGAGAAAAATACCTTATAGCTTGAAAATAGCCCAGGTAATTCCCGTTTTTAAGGAAGGAGATCGGAGTGATCCTAGGAATTATCGACCCATATCTCTAACATCGGTCTGCAGCAGAATTCCTGGAACATGTCATATGCTCGAACATTATGAAGTTTCTAGATGAGAACGAGTTACTTACACCATGTCAACACGGATTTCGGAAGAAGAGATCGTGTGAAACACAATGGCCCTATTTTTCCCTTGACATAATGAAAGTTATCGATGCAGGTTCGCAAATTGATGCAGTTTTTTTGGATTTTCAGAAAGCTTTTGATTCTGTGCCACACAACCGACTCTTAGCGAAGATTCGAGCTTACGGTATTTCGGCTCAGGTTTGCGAGTGGATAGGTGATTTTCTAACTGGTCGATCACAGTATGTCGTTGTTGACGGGGAAGCCTCTTCTAAGATAAATGTTACTTCAGGCGTTCCTCAAGGAAGTGTAATAGGTCCACTTCTTTTCTTAATATTTATAAACGATCTAGGTGACAACGTCAAATGCTGGTTGCGATTGTTTTGCCGACGATGCGGTTATCTATAGGGAAATAAGGTGCTTCGACGATTGCTTAGAAATTCAGCGTGATTTGGATGCTATTTTCGATTGGTGCCGTAAATGGCAGCCTTACACTTAATTGCAAAAGTGCAAGGCAATGCGGATAAGTAACAAGAAGAATCAGTTTGTTCACGAGTACAAAATAAACAATTCACCTGTTGACACGGTTGATTCCGTGAAGTATCTGGGGGTGATAGTACAAAGCACATGAAGGTTGGAAGACAGACGACTTAGCTTGCGTTCGAATTTACTGGAGAATATGAGAAAAAATTTAAATTTCGAATGCAATGAAATACTTCTTCCGCCAACCTATTTAGGTCGCAATGACCGGACGGATAAGATTAGAGAAATAAGATGCCGTACTGATACTTATATGTATTCCTTCTTTCCTCGCACTATTCGGGATTGGAATGGGCGGGTTTAGGATTGGTGCTTAGCATGCTCTGCCACCCACAATGTTTGTGATTTGCAGAGTATGAATTTAGATGTATGCGTTGTAGAAGCGCCTAACTTTGCTTTCCTTCACTATCTGTTCCTGTGACATACCTTTCAGCCCAACATTAGATCAGTATCAATATGCGAAATAAACTTAATTTGCTTTTCTCGAAGAAGGACCCAACGCGTATAGTCCACTTTTTTGCACACCCACATGTAGCCATCTTGTACAATGCGGTGGGAACATTGCAAACTTCTCAGGTGAACGAGTTTCTTATTAATCTTCGCCTGGCCAGCCACCTGAATATACCTAAATCTTCTCCGCTGACAGCAAGGGCGATATCAGTAATATTCAATCTTTCCTGCAATAACTGATTTCGATTCAATATCTCATCCTCTCAGACGAAACGAGTACTATTTCCACGGCGACCACGACAAGCGATGATACAAAAGAGAGTTATTCTAAACAACGGAGCACGACTACCACACTAGACGCTTGCTGCAAGAATAAAAGTTCAGTTCTAAAGCTCCGCTCTTTTAAAAGGACACCTCCACTACCCGCCGCTAGAAATGCCACCGTTAACATATACTGCGTACCTCATACTGTATTCTTGTATTTACTTTGCACAACTATAGAAATTAGATGATAAGTTATTGCATGATAATTAAATATTTAATATTCGCGTGTGGGAATGTTACATCACCTGCACAGATCCAGATTTTCTTTAAACCATGTCAATAATCGTTTATGATACATTCCCATCAGTAAATGTTAGATTATTTGATGTCTCATCATCACTTCCCACTCTAAGTAGCATCTCTTTTATCACTAGGTTTTGTGACGTTGCGAATTTGCAGGCTACGCTTTACCCTTTTTTGGCCTGATATGATTAATGGAAAATGTTAAATCGTCATGTAACAAAATCTTGCTCCTTTTGCGTATCCCTACTTCAATTATTATAAGTAATGTAACCTAAGCCACATTACACACTCCAGTCACATTAATGTGGCCACCACCTACTTTCGACGTCATCGTGAATAACCAATCACAGAAGGCAGGTGGCAGCACATTACAGTGGAGTGTATATAAAGGATATCCAGGGGCATCGGAAAGCATTTCAACGTTGGCGTAATGCAGAAACGTAGCGATTTATCCGACGTCCAAAAGGACACGATCATTGGCTTTCGAGCCAAGGGTGGAAGCATTTCGGAAACGGCTAATTTTGGGAACTGTTCACGTGTCACCGTGGTGAAACTATACCGTGCATGGTAAAATGGCACTATTCAAAATCAGCGGCGTGGAACATGTGGTGCACCACGGGCTATAGATGACATAGGCGAACGAAGGCTACGGAGATGCTTTCGGGCAAATAGACGTGCAACTACAAATATAAATGCTTACGGGATTATATTGTACAGTATTTATTTGTACTGTCGATTGTACACGCCGGTCGCAAGAAGATCACAATCTTTAGCAGATTCGGCACAAGACTCCTGAAGAAGACCGAAGACTAGGTTGAAACGTTGGGGGAAAGATGAATTAAGAATATAGCAACGCAGCGATAATCCCGTAAGCATTTATATTTGTAATATGACGCCTGCGAAAACAACAAAATCCTTTAGATGTGCAACTGTTGAGCAACTGAACGCCCATATGAACCAATGGGCTACCAAGAGTGTATCCACAACAACGGTTCAGCGAACGTTGCTGCACATGGCCTTCGCAGCAGACACCTGGTTAATGCACCTATGCTGACTGCTGTTCATCGACGACGAAGGCTGGAATTTGCACGCCAGTACCGCAACTGGACGTCCATAGAGTGCGACAGGTGACTTTTTCCGATGAATCACGTTTTATGCTCCATCGGACAGATGGACATTGGCGCATACGGCGTGAAACGTCTGATAGCAAACACCCTGCGACAATTGCCGGAAGAATCCAGGGTGGAGGAGAGAGCATTATGGTTTGGGGAATGTTTTTCCTGGCATTCACTGGGTGAACTCATCATTGTGGAAGGCACGATGGATCGACACAAGTACGTATCTGTCCTTGCGGACCATGTCCACCCCTACATGAGAATAATTTTTCCTCAGAATGATGGCATCTACCAGCAGGACAATGCGAGGTGTCATACAGCTCTCAGTGTATGTGCGTGGTTCGAAGAGCACCAAGATGAGTCTACCTTACTCCCCTGGCCAGCAAACTCACCGGATTTAAGCCCAATAGAGAATCTGTGGGACCACCTCGATCGGGTAGTTGGCGCCATGGATCCTCAACCGCGTAATCTAGCGCAGCTGGCCAATGCACTGGAGTCGGCATGGCTCAACATCCCAGTGAACACCTTCAGAAACCTAATTGACTCTCTTCCTGCACGCCTCGCAGCGGTCCGCTCTGCCAAAGGTAGTTATTCTGGTTTTTGAGAGGTGGTCACATGAGTGTGACTGCACTGTGTATTTTCTTAAATGAACTTTTTGAGAGAGTAATGTCAAGTACTGTAGTTTACTCGAAGTGTAACCTTTTCCCAACAGGAAAACATTTAATTTATTAAATCATTTCTGCTATCAGCCTACCGTGTAAGAGCCTGGTAGCGATATACATTGTGTAACGTAGATAATACATGGACAAGTGCAACTCGATCGTCACTCAATTAAGGATTCAACACCCTAAAGGCCTTAACATATAACAGATTAAATCTGCTGGTAGTCTCATGCTGCAAAAATCAATGATTCGGAAACATTGTGACCCGGCAGCGGACTTTGCTCTGCGGACCGTAAGGGCGCCGTAATTTCAATCAAGTGACATCTATGAAACGAATATTTGGATGCTACGCATTATGGATTAAAAGTTCCTTCGAAAAAAAAAAATTAACGTATTGTAAAGTAACTACAAAACTAAGACGTTTGCTTATTTGTGTCACAAATTTCTAGTGTTTGTACGTTGTTTAGTTTTATGTACTGGGTGTTTAAATATCGCGAGAGTACAAGATTCCGGACAAATTTCAAGCTGCCATGTAAAACCATTTTCGAGATTGGCTCAACAAATTCTTTTTATAAAATCTATATACGTCCACAGTGCTAAATAGAAAAAACAGAATGTGATTCTATAGACATTTAAATTTTCGGTTTTGGGTCAACCAAACATATAACATACAAATTGGAAAACTCCAGGAAATTTCGTCAAGGTGCTAGTAAGCTGCGAAAGGACAGACAGACTTTACCGCTGTGCACTGTTAGAATTTTCAGGTACTGATAGGTTTGTCCCAAAGTGTTACTGATATCAAAAGAAGCGCCCTGACCTTGAGAAGCTGGCAGATCAATACATTCCGCGTTATGGATAGCGGAACAACTTAGCACAGCAGACAGGTAGAAAAATATACGCAGACCTTTCGCGTCCGACCGCATGATAAACCATCAACAAAGAAATTATTTTCACTCTCAGATTAATTCCCAATAACATGCAAATGCAAATCAATTATAATAATGCAGCTTGGTTACATGACATATAAAAACTGATGTAATAGTACCAAAGAGGAGCAACATTTGCTTACATAACGATTTAACATTTTCTATTACTCATATTGGGCCAAAAAAAGGGTAAAACATCGCCTGCAATCTCGCAAAGTCACGAACAGTACTAAAGTAACAGATATTACTAAGAGTGAGAAGTGGTGATGTGACATCAAATAATCTAGCATTTACTGATGAGTATGTCTCATAAACGATTATTGACATGGTTTAAAGAAAATCTGAATCCGTTCAGGTGATGTATCATTCCCACAAGAAAATATTAAATATATAATTATCATACAATAACTTATCATCTAATTCTATAGTTGTGTAAAGTAACTAGAAGAATACAGTATGACGTAAGCAGTATTTGTTAACGGTGGAAGAAATAAAATATGTTACATGTCTATGCGGTACTCTTCTGCAGAATAGGTGCGAAAATTACAGGCAATAAATTTGCCAGTTTTGTTTTACTGAAATACAACGTGTATCATGTACACTTGTGATACGAATGAAACTTGGTTCCACGTGGGAATATAGAATGTAATGATTTTATTGATCGTATATGAGATGCGTCTGCGCGGCTCTCCTGCAGAAAAAGTTCGAAAATTACAGACGTTATATCAAGTCCAGTAACGAGGTCGTAAAAAGGGGGTCTTACAATCATTATATCACGTAGAAGCAGCGGTGGCCTTAACCATTGCGAGTCTCCGGGCGGCAGAATTTCGCGAGGCCCTTGTCCTTTGCACAAAGTATGTGAACCGAAAGTAGGTATTTCTTATAATGGACGAAAAATTCAAAAGCTATAAATAAATAAATTTTGAATTTTAAAGTATAATATTAGAACATTTATAACATTTAACAAAACATAAACATTATTAATGATAATAAACTAAGGTATATAAATGCCTTGAAAGATATACGGGATTTAAAAATAATGTTTGCTGTTTTTCCTAAGACTAAAATCTTTGATTAAAGCACAAGCTTTCTTTTGAGTATCCTTTTTGGAATACTCACCTCAGATTTTCTACCGGCATCATGATCACACGAACTCCTTTCATAAATCTTATTTTGCACATAAAACTAACTCATAAATAATTTACAAGTAGTTTTGCATAGTTTTTTTTTTAGCTACTCACTCTTTACTGTAAGTACTGTTAACGTAAGATTCACTAAAACTTAATTTCATTTAATGTTTATTTACGCACTAAAAGATATATGTCCTACAAACGATTTTGTGACGCATACAGGTCCGCACAGTCATCACAACGACATTTCTCTTGTTATTGACGCTCACTCGATTGACGTTAGTTCAAACGACATCGACACTTAGCTGGCCGTCATTAGATTGGTTTAATTTTTGACATCCGGTGTCGGGGTGGTGGATTGGAGAAGCATGTGGAGGTAGTTCGGAAAATTATCGATTCCTTTGTGGCCAAATGTTGATTTGGGTTATCGATTACCTCAAAAGAATGTCTTTTCTTCAACTTCACTTCAACGTTCATCAGATGATTGTAAAATGTAGAACGCGTCATTCCAAAATCGAAAAATTTCATTTCTTCATCCATCAGATACTGTTACCGTTTTTTGTTGTTGTGTGTTTTGGGGTAGCGAAAACAACGTACGAGTACATTGTATAGAAAAAGAATACAGTTATTTTATTATGTTTGAAAACATATTTTTCATTACTTATAAATTTGGCCTAATGTCCTAGACGGCTACAGCGTGCGATTGAGGTGCGGAAGATCCCCAGTTAAAATCCCTGTCTCGGTTACAACTTTTACATGCTTGAAGGCATGAATTGTACCTCTGGCAAAGCATTGATTTGTTAATGCTAGATCTCCTTTTCCTGGAAGGATTACCAGAGTAAGTTAGGTGGCTACGAGAGAGGTGCACTATGCAGCCGGTAAGAAACTCTGTGACTTGGTCTTTGAGACCACTTGAAATTTTATACAGCATCTTTACAGTCTGTATATAAATTAAATTTTCAACGATATCATTCTTTACTAATAAAAAATATCGAATGAATCGAAAGTAACCACAAACAGAAGAAACATGTCAGGTGCGAAGTGACTGTCGTTTAACGTTTCGTTGTGATTGTGTTAAAAACCGCGAGAATCCTTCAATCCAGTATAGTGTGCGAAAGACTTTCAATGTTTGTTTGTTAACATTGCGTTTGAGTACCAATGAGGTGATAATGTGAGTCAGGTAAAGAAAGTATTTCAACGGACTTTATTACTTTCGTAGATTATAAAATACGCTTACACAACTCACGTTTACGTAAATTTTTGAACATTGATTGCGTGAAACAAGCACGTGAAACTGAGTAGGAACACGGCCGTTACACGGACGACCTACTGCCAACTGAAAACATGAGAGGGGCGAACCGTCACTCGGCCGACTGTCGGTGTGGTGAAGGTGCGGACCATCAACGGCGAAGTGTGGCTCGGCCGACCCTAGCGTGTTGGCCTCGAGTTGCTGGGATCGCCGGTTCGAGTCCGGCCTCGGGCATGGGTGGTTTTAATTAAATGTTGTGTCCGTCTTGTGTTGTCCATACTATTGTGAATAAAAACATTTGAGAGATAATACATGTTCAGTTACAAAAATGACGTAGACTTGAAGAATCATTGTACATTAGTAGATTTAATAATGAAATGTGAAGCTGGCTAAATGGCAATAAAAGCAAAGGCCATATATTTAAAAAAAAAAAAAAAAAAAAAAAAAAAAAAAAAAAAAAATTGGGTCGAACTAATAGCTGCTAGCAAAATAAGTGTAAGCTGACTAACGAAATGAAACACGGGAATTCTCCTAGCATAAATCGTAAACACGATGATAGCAACAAAACCGAGATTCAAGTGAGTTTTCTGATGCGCGAGGCACGAAATTAAAATAGTAATGATGTTTTACAGCAAAATTACAAAAAAAAAATATTATTTACTGATAAATTAATTAATTTTGATATCGTTAATTTTACTTTTATACGAATGTGACACTGAATAAATCTAAATGAGAAATTTAATTTAGGCACTTATTACTATTAATATATACTTTACTATGAATTAACCAACATTTTTATTGTTGTAACTAATAGCTAAGGATAAAATAAAAAGATTTAAATATCAACTTTTTTCTAATGTGTAATCGTAAGTTTTCCCGGCGGATTTGCTGTACATTCGTACATCTACGACCAAATGACCCGGCTGCACGCCCGAGAGATCTTCAAACAACTTTTTTCTAGTCGGCTTGTTGCGCGAGGCCCCGGGCGATTGCCCTGCTAGTCATCCCCTAAGGTCGCCTCTGCCTAGAAGATTTTTTTTTTCTTATCTTCTATATATTAGTATTTAGAAACCTAGTTTTCGACCTCCAACACCCTTGGCACAATTTTCTATGGCCAAAAAACATGAAAATTTTGGTACTTTTTTCAGTTTTTCGACTATAACTCCTTCCTGATGAGTCCTAACAAGAAATACTCTATGTACAATTTGAAAAAGGACAAAATTTCCTACAACTTTCGTAGCACAAATTTTTTTCTTAACTCAAAACTAAGCGAGCTACAGTTCTCCGAAAATCAGGCAAATTTCACACTTTTCCTAAAAGTTGTGGTTTTACCTACTATGCCGCTCAAAATGACCTGAAACCCCTGTATATATAACTGTTATATATGTATTCTGTATGACATAGTATATATACGGACTACACTTTGATTATTGATGGTCAGTTCTATAATCATGTAGCATTGTTGGCTGGGAGGTCCCGAAGGATTGTTCAGCCGCCAGGTGACAGTATTTTCGATACGTCGCGCAATGCGCTCCTTTGTGGATATCTAACCTGACCAAGTAATAGTACCGGATGTAGGGAACCTACAGCTTAAGGTGGAATCTAAACCACAGAATCGTTCTGGCTTACTTCATATTACACAGCAAGCTGTGGCAGAGGTGAATGTCGGGTCAATGGCCTTTGAAAATCACAGCTGAGACCGGAATTTCGATCTCCGGTTAGACGCCTTAACCATTGAGCTAGCAGATCGCCCTGTTAGTGATGATAATTGAGCGATTTATAGAAAAGTGAGCTACTGTCCGGACAGTACAATATATCTTCCATATACTTATAGCCTTGCATTTCGGCATTTCTTCGAGTTGGTTAATTTCTGATTATTTCTTTTAGGGGATGGCGTCCATGGAACATATTAATCTTATATGAGTAATTTGTTGTTTTTTTTTCAATTTTTTTTTCGTTCTGTTCTATGAATAAATGTTTATTTGTGTTGTAGATCTTTTATTAATGTAAAACGTATTCCATCTCCCCTCAAGGAGTACAAATGTACCTTTTTTTTTTTTTTAGCTCTACTACCTGCCCAGGCGAGGGTTGTGTGTGGTGAGGGGCCCCTCTTTGTGGTGCGGGCCCCTCTTTGTGGTGCGGGCCCCTAGGCTACAGCCTATGTAGCCTATGCTTAAATGCGGCCCTGTGCAGCAGCTATAAACGCAAGAAGTTTTGAAGATTAAATATTTGAATATGTAAAGATAAATAATTTTATAATTTAAGGTATAAATTGCTTAAATTACAGCATGTGTACCTAAATAAAATGCTTAGCAATTAAGTAGCTAGTAGTTATTTCTCTCATGTATCTTTATACAGTAAAATGTTAAGCTATTGACAATATTTGTTGTTTCAGTGGCTATTTCGCTAGAGAAAAACTTGATTACGTTAATAGCTGCCGTAGTAGGTACTTTCAGTTTTTTTATTGCATAAATCTAACAACAATATTTGATAGTTTTATTGGGAACCAACTAAATTTAATGTTTAATTATGCTTGAAATTGGCTTGGGTCACATTGTTTTTAATCCACTTCCTTTCCTATAGTGTTGCATTCTTAAATGTAAACCTCAGCATCCTTTTACATAACCCTCAGCACTGAAATGGAGATGATGTGATCATAACCATTAATCAGTACAATACACCCTCCTGTCACTCCATTAGATGACATACTGATTGGGCTAGAATTTTAAACTAGTTTCTGCCCGCTACCTACTGTCAGTTAACACGTTACAAGCGACCGGAAAAAAGTAACTTACTTCCTCAAAATAATACGATGCCATTCTTTGTTGAATTCACTGTAAACATTTCTAATGCAAGAACAAACTGAATCGGACTTGTACTTTTTGCGTGAATGGAGTTCAATGAAAATTGGATAACAATATACCAACAATTTTGCCTTAATTGCCTTGCGTTTTACCATCTCATAAGAATGTAACATGCACTATTCCATACTGGCACCGAGAGCTGTACGTTATTTGAAATCCCATCAGAATCGGACAACTAGCTTTTTCGTGAATAGCATTTAACGAAAAATGGATGCTAATTTATGGAAAATTATATTTAAATTTCTCAGCTTTCCGAATTCACATCAAAATTAAACATAATCTACCTTACCCTACAGATCAACCGGCTGTAAAATAAATCCTAGCAATTTTTTTGCGCGAATCACGTCCAACGAAAGTTTATTTTAAATATATCACGTGCAATTCACATCAAATGCTATACATAATTCGAAACCCCATCAACATTGAACCGGAAATATTTTTATAATTCAGTTCAGTAAAAAAATATTCCTAATTTCTCATTTTTTCAACGTCAAATCAAGATGAAACACCATAGCTTACCCACCGGATCACAGGATATACGCTGATTGAAACCTCAGTAAAATCCTACCAATAGATTTTGAGTAAATCACGTTCAACTAAAAATTTCTCATGTTGAAATCTAAATGAAACCTATCGTATTTTACTTGCGGGAGCGCGGACGGTAAGCTAAATCAGTCCTATGAAATTCCGATCTGTAGTTTTTTCGTGAATCGCATTCAATGAAAAACTGATACGAATCGCAAAATAATGAAACACACCTTATTTTAGCTTCACAGCAACGAGCTACATATTAACCGAAACCCCATCACAGTTTGGTCACTGGTTTTTGCGTGGCCGCGTTTCAACAAAAAAAATTATTCTAAATTTATCATTTTTTGATATCAAATCAAAATGAAACATTTCCTGTTTTACCTGCGTAACGATGAAACCCCATCAAAGTTCGCCGTGTCTTTTTGTGAATCGCGTTCAACAAAAAACGATAATAAGTAGCCTTTTTTATCAGTTTTCCTACATCTTTACCTATTTCAATCTCGTCACTGCGGTCCGTACTAGAGCTATCAATGTAACTAGAAATTCTGTGCCCGTATGTATTAGTTACTAAACCAATCAGTACCCGTAATAGTAATAGTTACTTTCGAATTGTTACTTTCGATACAATCGAACACTAGCATGATGCATCGAGTCGCGTCGCCTGTTTACTATCTGAAATTAGATTGTTTGCAGATGACATAATGCTGTATAAAAGAATCAAAACGATAGAGGATTGTAAACAGTTGCAGGGTGATCTGGACAGGATATCTAATTGGGTTAGTAAACATGGAATGAAGATAAATGCAAAGAAGAGTCAGCTTATTAGATACACAAATAAAAAACAAAAGGTTAATTATGAATATAAGGTGGGGAAAGAATTGCTTGCTGAAGACTTGAAATGCAAATATCTTGGAATTACTTTTGATAACAAACTTAACTGGGCAGGACACATAGGACAGGTGGTAGGAAAAGGTTTCAGAGTTCTGCACTTGTTGGAGAGAGTTATGAGGGGATGTACGAGAGAAGTCAAGGAATTGGGTTACAAAACTTTGGTCAGACCATTGCTCGAATATGGTAGTGTAGTATGGGACCCTCATTTTACGTATCAAATACAGGAGTTGGAGAGGGTGCAAAGAAGGGCTGCTAGATTTGTTTCTGGAAATTATCGCAGAATGCAATCAGTGACGGATATGATAAAGGAGCTGGAATGGGATTCATTGCAAGACAGGAGGAGGATGAGGAGGGTCATGGGAGTGTACAGGGCATATACTGGTGATGAGGCATGGAAAGATATTGCAGTAGGTATGAAAAGTAGTGCATGGAAGGGAAAAGATGACCATGACCACAAGCTGGCACTCGATTTCAGGCACAAGGGTGTAGGAAGATTCTCTTTTTTAGGTAAGGGTGTCAGGGATTGGAATGAGTTACCAAGAGAAACGATGAATAATTTACCGAAAACTTTGAAGGAATTTAAAGAAAAAATTTGTAGAGGGCAAATGTAGGTGGGTGCAGGATAGGGGGAAGATAGCTGTGTAGGGAAATTGCCCCCGGAGCCTGTGCTCCATTGCAATTAAATTAAATTAAAAAAAAAAAAGGAATAACTTCGTTAGGCCCTACTATCGTATCGTTTCGTTACTCGTTATTTTTGATACAATACAAACTAGCGTGAAGCGTCGCATTCGCATCGAGTTGGGTCGCATACGGAACGACTTCGTTCGTACTTGGTAAAGTTTAAGTAAATTATTTATTTAGTAAAATAAGTTTAGATAAGTTGTTCGTTTGGATAAAATTTAATGTCAAGTAATAAGCACATGGATCTCACGGAAAACCTCTGAATGTACACTTGATTTACTGTAATAAACATTATATACGAAACAATAATCTAATTTCAAAACAAACACCTGTTTGCATACAAAAAAAAAGAAAAAAAACCCTGACCTTTCACCTAATCTAGTTACAATAACTAATGACGGTTAATTTTAAAGTAGCCTCCTCAAAACCCTGCATAGATGCCTGATATCATAAAGGGACATGTATTTAACAAATATTATAATCTCTCAAAATTTTTCGTTTTTAAATAGAAGGTTTCACCACTGTCTTCCTTTCCTGTTTTCATTTATTTTTGTAAATTCTTGATCTTTTAGTGATAGATTTGTTAAAATAAATGTGGACATACCATCAAATCGGGCCAGCAGGCAGTGCTACTGACTCCCGCTTTAATTGTTTCATTTTAAAAATATCAATATTCAAAACTTTTAAATCAATAACAAAGGTACAGGACAAACATGCGATTAGATTCGCAATTGTTGTTGCGTCGCGGTTACAACAAACATTCAACATCAAAGCCAGTACCGCATTGATCACATGGATCCGGTTGTGCTACTTGCCATTCGGGAGGACCGGGGTCAAACCTGGTTCGGCCATCCTGTCTGAGGTTTTCCGTAGTTTTCCTCAGTCACTCTAGGCGAATGCTGGGATGGTTCCCTACAAGGCCACGGCTGAACTTCCATCCCCCTTCCCTCCCCGTAGTGTAGTAGGCTGAAAAGGATCTCCGTGATCCTCCAGCAACCCGCCTCCCAGCCTTCAGCTGGGAGGAATGAAATAGTTGGAAAAAAAATTGTACCTTGTTCTTTGTTTATGGAATTCAGGAACTGCAAAAAAGGGCTGCTAGATTTGTTTCTGGATATTATCGCAGAACGTAATCAGTAACAGATATGGTAAAAGAGCTAGCTGGAATGGGATTCATTGGAAGACAGGAGGAGGATGAAGAGGATCATGGGAGTGTACAAGGGGTATATTGATGATGAGGCATGGAAAGATATTGGTGTAAGAGTTGGAAGGGAAAAGATGACCATGACCACAATCTTGCACTCGATTTCAGGTACAAGGATTTAGGAAGATTCTCTTTTTTGGGGGAGGGTGTCAGGGATTGGAATAAGTTACCAAGAGAAATGATGAATAATTTACCAAAAACGTTGAAAGAATTTAAAGTTAAAATTTGTAGAGAGCAAATGTAGGTGGATGCAGGAAAGGGGGGAAGATGAGAGTGTAGGGAAATTGCCACCGTAGCATGCGCTCCATTGCAATTTAATTAAATATTATTGGAACATAACAAGTGCAGAGATGTATATCACAAACTTAGGCAACTTGTAAATTTCAATACAAAATGAAATAGAAGGTATCAAATCTTAAAATAAACAAATTTCATAAATGTTTGAAATCAATAAACCTCACTAATGAACGATCAATAAAAACCGGTAACTATCTTAGATTATCCATACAAATTATCTATTTAAAAATTATGCACTGTAAATTTTAATGTTAAACAAAATAAAAACTACAAAATTAGTCTTTACATTGTCAAAATTAGTTACCTCGTTGAAAATATCAAACGAGGTAATATGTAAATAATGTTAATTACATTAAAATAAAGTTCGCACAATGTATTTGTACACAAATATTTTTATTTGTAACGAAACGAATTCAAATCAAAATTTTCACAAATACGCGCGTATGTATACGACGATCGATGTTCTAACTTCATTATTTCTTTCACATTCAAAATATGTTTTTTAATTGCGATAGAGAACATGCACCTGTGGTAATTTCCCCACTCATCCACGTTTCTGATTAATGATTTTCTTTTTTTATTCTTAAAATTCATTGATTGCTATGTGACATTACTTCTGATACAATTGAACACTATAGCTGTGGCCAAATGTATTGGCGGGTCTGTGTAAACGCTCTGTTGCCGGACTTGGGAACAATCTCGCGATTCCCTCTCTTTGTATCACTAGAAAATTGCAACGCTGAGAGGCCTGTGTTGCCTAGTACAAGCGGCAATGGCTCGCTACCCAACCCCAAACCTTCCACCTCCCTTTCAAGCGACAAAAAATGTATGAATTAGAAAGTGTGTCAGTGTGAGAGTGAGCGTGCTCGAGAGAGGATATTTCGATTTTTAGTGATATGCGAGTTTTACGTGCGATATTAATTCGTTTTAGTTATTTATCAATTGTAGTAATTTAGTGTAATAACTTTACCGAAAAAAAAGTTTAGTAATTTATAATTGGGGTAATTTAGCAAAAGAATCGTGCAACTACAAATTGATACTCGGGAGGAGACTTATTCTCCTACTCCAGGTGTTTCGGGACTAACGACTCCAACAAGACGCACGTCATCAACAGCAGAACCACCGCGGCTAAAGAAGACAACAGAGTTTCGCCTGCAGAGTAAATGTAATTCACAATGTATATAAATATTTCGAACTTCTTGTGGACAATGATGGTGAAATTTTGTGATCTACATGTACGCTGGTGAGAAAAGTCTTGAAAAATATGGACATACGTGTTAATGATGAAATCAAAAACTGTAGTGATTTGTTACCGCAAGAAACAATGATATTGCGAAAAAAAAATTAGGGAATGTACAGGCAATTTGCGCTGCAGCTTGTGGTGTCGATTTGAGAACTGTCCTGCGTATGTGTCGTGAGGGAAAATCACCTACGTTTATTTCTCCAAAGAAAAATATGAAACAATACAGTAGTCTACTCTAACAAAACTTAGCGACTTTGACAGGGACATAGTCAGGAGGACAGTACACGAATTTTACGACAGTGTTGAGTACCCTACCTTAGAAAAATTAAGAAAAAGATTAGTAAAGTAGATAAATTTTACAGGATCTGCATGATCAGAAAGACGTATATTGAACAATATAGGGTTTAAATACAGGCGTCAGAATGATGGTAGGCGATTTTTGCTTGAGCGAAACGACATAGTGGACTCTAGAATCAAATTTTTGAAGAAAATGAACTCCCTACGTATTTCAGATAACACGCACCCCCCTTTTTTATTTAGATGAAACTTGGATAACTCAGAACCATTCTTTAAAAAATATCTGGCAGAATTCAAGCCAAAGTTGGGGCCTAAAGATACCTGTTGGAAAAAGGGCAAGGCTGATTGTTTTATACGTGGGGTCAGCAAAGACTGGCTTTCTCCAGGAAAGCAAGTTGGTCTAGAGATGAAGTAAAACCAACAGATATGAAGAATATCACTCGGAAATGAATACAAAGACGTTTAAAGACTGGTTTCTCAACAGGTTTTAGAATGTTTTGGATGAAGGTTCTATCATCGTTATGGGGAACGCCAAATTTCATTCGGCAGTGATAAACCGAGCTCCAACAACCAAAACACCGAAAGGTGATGTAGCTGCTTGGCTAACAGAAAATAAAATTTCCTATTTGCCTACGGAGACGACAGTTGAGATGCTGGAGAAGGTCCGCATGAGTAAATAAGAACCGGTATATGAGTTGGACGTACTTGCAAATGAAAGAGGACATGAAGTAATTCGCTTACCCCTTATCATTGCCAGTACAATCCAATGAAGCTCATTTGGGCACAAGTCAAAAGAGAATTGGCGGAGAAAAACAACACTTTTAAAATCGCCGATGTCGAACGTTTGCTGCATAAAGCCTTGGAAAACGTCACCGTCGAACAGTGGCAGAAATGTGTTTACCATACCGAAAAACTGCAAACAGAAGATTTCGAGAAGGAAGTGGTCCGAGATAATGTAATCGAGCCTCTTATAATCAACCTCCACGAAGATTCAAAGACAGAAGTCGAGAGCAGCGAAGAAGTGGAAGATGATGAAGAAGAATGCGTTGATGGAGATGAATGATGACAAGTAAGGTATTAAAGAACGTTTAACATATTAGGCAATGGACTTATGATCAATTACTGTGCAACTTTAATATCTTTTACTTAATAGTTTAATAAATTGAAAATTTGTTGTGTTAATGTTACTTGAAACCCCAAACTCATATTTAACTTGTTGGTAGTAAGTTACTGTATTTCTCTTGGATATTATTAATTTTGCTTAAAAAATTTGGTTTTCTAATAATATTCATGATTACGATATAACATTTTTGTTTATTTATATAATGGTTGATTTTTATAAACTGAAAATTGCAATGGCCATGCTTTTTTTCTACATATAAATTTTTGGTATACGGCAATTTTAAATCTATATTCAAAATACATTAAAAATATTTTTCGTTAATTATGCAAATTTTTTAGAGCAGAGAATAACAAAGATTAAAAAATTAATTTTAGTTATAAATATACAAACTGAAAATAAAATTTAACACGTGCTTGTGGAATTTTAGCCACAAATACAAGAAAAAGAGTAATTCAATAAGTTTCCTTAGTCTATCGAGAATTTTTTTTCTGCGCAGGTAACAGAATAATAAATAACAGGTTTTTCTAAACCCCCGCTATACCATATGCACTAACACAATTTTCTTAACGAAATGACATGCATCAATATTTTATCACAAAATAGTGATTATAAATTATTTAAAACACAATACAAAATATTACTACAAGTAAAGAGGTGAATACAACTGTTACGCGCACGGTTTGGCAACGGCAATATTGAGGCCACTCGCCAATAGATTTGGCCACAGCTATAGCATGAAACATATGTAATAAAATGGCGTTGCAACAGTAAACACTAGTGACCAATCGCGTAAACAATCTTTTAAAATTGTAAAAAAGTGTTCCATTTGTAAAAAAATTAGATGCTGATGGAAGCTCGAAATGCGTGTGAAATTAAAGACAAAAATCTTAACACAGTGACAACGCGCTCCAAATCAAAGGATTTAAAATCGCCGACCGACAGTGCCGACACGAAACCTTTTGAAATACAAATTCAGCACCTTAAAGAAGTTATTTCAAGTAAAGATGAAAATATTATACTTCTTAAGGAAGAAATCGATGATATTAAGGATAAAGTGAAATGTTTAACTCATCCTGTAGTGACTTTTCCAAAAAGAGGAAATTTGTGGCAGAAAGAACTAGAAACAACTGTGTTACCACAGGCATAAAAATATTGGGAGAAAAAAAAACTTTTTTTTACAGAATTACTGTAAACAAAACCAAGTGAATCAAAGTTTTTCAAACTATGTTAAAAACTATAAGAAAATTTGTAAAAGAGTAATTCGACAAGCAAAAATTATGGCAAATGATAATTATATAAAAAAACTCTTCCAACAAAACCAAAGCAATGTGGCAAATTATTAGACAACAAACTGAAAGTGCAAAAACTGAAAGAAAGAACCAAATTATGTACTGATAATTCAATAATTAGTGACCCCAAAGTTATAACTGAAGAATTTAATAAATATTTTACTTCTTTGGCTGAAAAATTAATTAAAACGAACTGTAATAAGCAAACTAAAGATGTTCCCAGTCTTTCCACAATATCTAGTGCCAACTGAAACAAACCCTAATGAAATTTAAAAAAATTATAATGACATTAAAAAATAGTTATTCATGTGGATGAGGTCCCAGATTTCATATTGATAACCTGTGCTAATTATGTAGCTGCCCCTCTGGCAAAAATCTTTAACATATCTGTACAAACTGGAACTTTTCCTGAAGTACTCAAAACTGCAATGGTGACTCCACTGTTAAAAAAAGGTTCTCCTGATCAGTTGGCAAGTTATAGGCATCACTTTCTACCCAGAAGCATGGATTCACGAAAAATAAATCTACTCATACAACAATCTTTGAATTCTTAAATTCTGTTTTAAAAGCTTTTGATGGAAATGATATGGCTACAGGTATTTTCCTAGACCTATCAAAGGCATTTTATGTGATTGATAATGGTATACTATTAACTAAACTTAAAAAAATGGGGATGCAAAAAAAACTGGATAAAATCATACCTTGAAAACCATAAACAAAGAGTGTCTTTTGACTATGAAGCAACATACCAGAAAAATTGTACAAGGGAAAAATTTACCTCAGATGAATAGTTTGTTAAGTATGGTGTACCCCAATTTTGTTTCTAATTTATATAGATGATTTCACTAGGAATATCGATCCAAAAGATGCAGTTCAGTTTGCAAATGACAAAAGTTTTATTCACCTCCCCAAACATTAAAAATTTAGAATTAATAGCAAATAAAACCATGAGTGGTTTGACACAAATAATCTAATCTTGAATGAGGGGAAAACAGTGTGTTTGAATTTTTGTCTACCTCGTTCTGTTAACAAAACCAATATTCAAGTAAACGTAAGTGAAAAGATCTAAAAAATGTAAATGAAACCAAATTCTTGGCATTAGGGGTGCAACAGAACATGAAATGGGATATTCACATAAGTAAATTAGCTAAAAGACTGTCTACAGTGTGCTATGGACTGAAAATTCTTAGGGATACCACTAGTATTAGTACAGTAATGCAAGTATACTACGCTCATTTCTACTCAATTGTCAGATATGGAATTATTTTCTGGGGTAGCTCATCACAAAGCACTGATATATTTAGGATGCAGAAAAGAGAAGTGAGAACTACATGTCGCCTAAAAAGACTAGAATCGTGTAGAACACATTTCATAAACCTCGCCATTCTAAATGTTCCATGTCTGTACATCTATGAAATAGTTCTTTTCACAAGAGAGTAAGTTACCTCTTAAGAAACAATAAACTCCAGAATAAATTCCTACTGCCATTATATATGATATCCTTGGTTTTTGATACATGTGTTAGCTATTAAATGCGATTTAAGATAACCTTTTTATTAGATTTAAATCATCAAGGATATAACTATTTACTGTATAAGCAATGTAACACTCGCAATTCAACAACGTTATTATTGCCGCAAAATAGCAGTGAGCAGAGATATTAGAAATTATTTACGCAGTTTAATACATATCAAATGCTATGAAATTAATTGCCATAATACAGGCATTAAGCTTGCTTTTCGTAGCATTTTATTCTTTAAAAAAATGTGTAAAAATATTTCGGCTGAATAAACGTCGAACTACGACTACTTTTCAATAACATGTCGCTAATGAAAGTAACATTTAAGTAACTTTAATTTCTCATGGTCTCTGCTATAACGTTACTGTGTTGCCAGATAAAACGAAATAGTCTCTTTTTGAAGTAGCTACACAAACATACGAAAAGCAGGGGGAAAAAAATTAAAGCGAGGCTATTATATGTCACAAAGTTACAGTTGGTACGTTCGTTTAAATTTACATATTGCTTTTTATTTATCTCCGACAACTAGATGCAAAAATTCATGTAAGGAGAAGGATATTCTATGTTTACGTTATATTACCTGTATCAGTTACAAGAAATAGGTTAAAACATAACCTAAGAATTATTTTGGCAGAAGATAAGAAACAATGAAGTTTATTTAAAACTCATAGAAAGCTTACACGAAATGTACGAATCGCGAAATATTTCATTCAAATAAATGACAGTTTTCCGTTTTTGATATTATACTTTCCGTCATTTAAAGTAAAATAAAGTAAATAAGTTGGGATTATTGGAGATCGCGATTCCGCCAGGAATTGCCGTGGTAAAACGCAAGTCTCCTCAAGAAATACTTTCCCAAGTACATTTAACTGTATTATGGCGATCCAGGCTGTATTACAACCTAATTTCTGCTTGAAAATAATGGTACAGGCTGTATTACAACGGAATTACTGCTTGAAAATAATATGCCTTGCAATTGACTACATCAGTATTATGACGTCATTGCTGAATGTTATTTTCACGGAATCGCGATCTCCAATAGACCCGATCGTTATTCATTTTTCCTTACAAGCTTTTCCTGAACAAATTCCTACTACCACCATAGGTGATGCCCGTCGTTGTTCATATGAGGATAATAGAAGCTATGATTTTCGAACGCAATATTAGTTGAGGTTGTGGTTACGTTGACCAGAATCGTAACTTACACATTTTGTTACAGCATAATTCAAAATGAGTTTTACAAACCAATTAAACTGCTTTCATAAGCGGCATGTTACTGAAGGTATTAATTATTCAAATGGAAGTAGTTCCATGTTTAATGTGCTGAATTGTGCCTGGACTAGGAATAAAACTGATATTACATGGATAGCAAAAGTTTTTGGGAATCCTAATTTGTTTTTAATTTCATTGGTTCTATACTTCCGTCGTCATTAATTCAGTAGAAGTTACTACTGTATGGCTATGTGAACTGAAAATGAAATATGTAGAACATTACAAAATCTAGGCCATTAGCATTACGTAATAACAATTCTGTTTAATTAACCAACTGCAAATAAACGAACTGCCAGAATATTGCGTTCAAACCGTCATTTTTGACGGGCTCGAAGCTAGTCTCATAATAATATGTAACATCTAATCATCAAAATGACTTATCCAATGTGTATGTGCACATGTACTACAAATTGACTAAATGGATCAATAAAAAATCTAATCTAAGCATCGCATGAATGACTTCGTTAGTACTTTGTAAAGTTCAAGTAAATTGTTCTTTGAGTAAAGTATCTAGTCTAAATTTAGGTAAATTGTTCGTACATTTGATTTACTGCACTGAATATTACCTACTTCAGAAAAATATCTAATATCACAATGGCAGCACACTTAAATCAACTAAATTCAAAACAAACATCTGCTCATTCATTCACTGGGCGAACCGTTACAGTTCCCGCATGACGCATGATACGTCGTGTTCGATCGTTTATCGAATCAAACTGCCATCTAAATGAAAGTAATGAAACATGCGAGTAACGAAATGAATTTGTGAGTAACTATTCGGTACTTCGAGTCAGGTGACGAAACCGTTACTCAATAACGAATACATCGTTTATACTTTTACAGCTCTAGTCCGTACATTAATCGAAACGCCATCAAATACAACCAATGGTTTTGCGCGAATCATGTTCATCCAAAAATCGCTCTTTATTTTCTCACTTTTTCAACCTTACATAAAAATGAATGGTTTCACTATATAGACGACAAAATAATCAAAATCCGACCAATAGTTTTGAGTGAATCGTGTTCATCGAAAAATTGGTACTAATTTGTTTTCACGACTTCACATCAATATGAAACATACCAAGTTTTACCCGTGGGACCTAAGGCTATATATTAATCAAAATGAGTATGAGTTTATGAGTATACAGCGTTCAGTGAAAAATTACTCCTAATTTCTCATTTCTGCAGATCACGGACTGTAGGCCTACATTAATCGAAGTCCGATCAAAATTTTGCATGAACCACGTTCAACCAAAAATTATTCTAAAAATCTCAATTTTTCCACCTCACATCAAAATGAATGATACCGTATTTTACCTGAGGGATCACGGTCCGCACACTAATCGAAACCTGATCAGTAATTTCTGATTAAATTGATTTCAACGAAAATTTTATACCAATCTGGCGAATTTCTCTGGGTTTTTTCCGACTGCAAATCGATATGTAATGTCATTATAAGCTGTAAATCAATTAAAACCCCTTAGAAAAGCTACTAGTAGTTTTTGCGTTAGTTGCGTTGGACGAAAAATTATCACATTACTAAAAGACATCAAACTGAAAGATATCCTACGTTATCCATGGGACCAAGAACTATACGTTAATTTAAAGGCCATCATAATCCAACTACAGTACATCCTCGGTAAGTCGAACCTTGATAAGTCGAAAAACTCTACGACTCGAAAAAAACCTTTATTCCCTTCCCTTCAAGCCCCAAAACCTCCATTCCTTCAAATATGAGACCTCGATAAGTAGAAATAATCAGTATTTCCCTGCAAGGTATTTCAGTGCATACTATCCCTCTATAACTGGAATAAGTATATTTGACCTCTGTATCTCGAATATATCAATGTTTGATTCTACAACTCGATGATTTTAAATTAATAACTTCTCGAATAGAAAATAAGTAGATATCGACTTTAAGAATATCGCTGGAAATACTTTCATAGAAGTAATTTTTAGGAATGTGCAATAAATAGTTTTTCTTCCAAATTTTTTTGAAGAAATGATTACCCATTTTAAGACTGACATCAACACGCATTTACCAGGTTTCCCTTTGTTTCATTTTGGGCATTTAATGTTATGTATTGTTGTGGCTTTAATTTGAGCTCTACCGTAGTAAATATTAAATAGCACAGAGTCAGTTTGATTCTACTGGCATACATGTCAATTTCTGATGCAGTACACAAACTATTACAGAAGAATGAGTGCTGTAAAAAGCACTCGAAGCTGTAAAGAGAAGAATGATGTTGTTGATAAATTTGGCTTACCGGTGAGTACTCTGTCAACAATAATAAAAAATGAATCAGAAATAATGAAAAAAATTTAAAGCGGTCAAAATTTGTTCTGCAAAAGACAACGAACTGTAGTATTTCTCAAATTGGAAGATTGTTTACTTTAATGGTTTTAGCAGAGTCGAAACCTAAACGTTAGAGTTGCTGGACCACTATTACAAGAGAAGGCATGTTATCTCATCTATGACTTTTTATGTTTACATATACCTTCAAAATCTTCAGTTGAAAATAAACATTACTAATGTAACACGAATTTTTATTTATTTCATCTCTGTAACAAAAAATTTTGTGGGATAGAATCTAAACCTCTGCAAGTCGAACATATACCTACAAAAAGTGTTTTCAACTTTACAACTCGAAACCTCTATAACTCGATTTTTTTCGCGTCTCCCTTGAAGTTTGACTTACCGAGGTTCCAATGTAGTTTTTGTTTTTATTTGTGAATTGTGTTCGACAAAAAATTATCCTATATTTCTCACTTTTTGACGTGACATCAAAATCAATGATACTTTATTTTACCTGAGGGATAAAGGGTTGTATATTAATTGAAACCACAGCAAATCGATCAGTAGTTTTTGAATGAAACGCGTTCAAGAAAATACTGATAATAATTTGGTAAATTTCTGTTTTCCGACATCAGATCAGTATAAAACATTCCAGTTTACCCATGCTACCAAGGGCTATATACATACATAGAAACGCCATCGAAATCCATTCAGTAGCTTAGCGTGAATCACGTTAAACAAATAATTATCCTAAATTTCTTACATTTCGACCACACATCAATATGAATTAATATTTTTTAGATCATAAATCAAAATTCCGTCTGGAAACAACTGTTGATGTTAATGTTATTTTATTCCCATAAGCGTTTCGCCCTTATGGTGTGGGGCATCGTCAGTGGCTGTGAGTTTGTTTTACATATGTTTCATTACATTTGACACTAGCATTACAAATTATAATATACATATTTACATTGTACTTACAGCTAGGGTGATGATATTTTACATGGCGGTCTGGCACAGCATTTTATGCATTTTACAAATCTTCTTTTTCACAAGTTGAAAACTGTCTTACACTTATACATATTTCTGACTAAACACTTGGTATTATATCCATTGAAATATTCACTGTAAGCTTCTTATTACATTTATCTGCAATGTTTTTTAGTCGAAATCCCATCAACATCAATGATTTTTTCGAAAATCGTATTCAATATAGTTTATGCTTAGTTTACAATTTTTTCCCACGTTACGTCAAAATCAAACATACTCTATTTTCCATGCGGTCTCACAAACTATTTCCCCCTCCCCCACCCCGTGCTAACCTCTTCACCTCCACATACCCCTTACAACCCACGTTCTCAATTATCTGCTTCGTATATTCTAATCTGTGTCTTCCTCTACAGTTCTTACCTTCAACTGTTCCTTCCACCAGCAAATTAACCAATCAATCATGTCTCAAAATATGACCTACCAGCCTGTGTCTTTTTTCTGTAAGCTTCTTCCACAACCTTCTTTCCTCATACATCATTTCCAAAACTCGTTCATTTTTTACTTTGTCTGTCCACTTAATTTTCAGCATTTCAAATGCTTCAATTTTCCTTCTTTCCGGTATTCCTAAAGTCCATGTATCGCTACCGTAAAGTGTTGTGCTCCACACATAGGGTTTTAAAAAGTTTTTTTCTAATTCTAGATCAATATTTGAAACTAAAAGATTTTTTTTTTCATGAAGGGTCTTTTTGCTAGTGCTATTCTCCTTTTAATATCATTCCTGCTTGGGCCGTAATTTTGCTTCCCAAGTAGCAGAATTTACTTACTTCTCCTATTGCATCCGATCCTATTTTTATACTTAATCTACTGTGATTGGTATCATTTCTGCTTATTTCATCACTTTTGTCTTGCTCTGATTTATATTCAGACCAAAATCATCCTTCAGTATTTTGTTCATGATACTCAATATCCTCAGCTCGTTCTGCTAACAAGACAATACCATCAGAAAATCGTAGCATACTGATTTTTTCTCCCTGAACACTTATGCCACATGAAAATTTTTCTTTTATTTACTTTATTGTCTCTTCTACGTACAAGTTGAATATTAATGGGGATAGATTACAACCTTGTCTCACACCCTTTTTAACTGATACATGTCTCTCATGGTTCTCTACTTTTTTTTGTAGCTAATCGATTTTTATATAGTTTATAAAGTATTCTTCTATCTCGATATTTTAGTCCTGATTTCTTTAAAATTTTGAACATCTTGTCCCACCTAACATTATCAAAAGCTTGTTCTAAATCAACAAACGCCAAAAAATTATATTGGTTTTTCTTATCCGTCCGTCAAGTATTAATCTTAAAGCCAGGATTTCCTCCCCACGTACCACGATTATTCCTACACCCAAGCTGATCTTCACCTACTATCTCTTCTACTACGCTTTCCATTCTTCCGTATACTATTCTGGTCAGTAATTTTGAAGCATGTGATGTTAGACTAATGGTACGATAATTCTCACATTTATCGGCTTGTGCTTTCTTCGGGAATGTGAAGATGATTTTTTTATTAAAATCAGTTGGAATTTTTCCTGATTCATAATTTTTTGATATCAGCTTGAATAATCTTTTGATTCCTTCTTCTCCTACGGATTTAATAAGTTTTGCAGGGATCTCATCAATTCCAACTGCCTTATTTGCTTTCAAGTCATTCAGAGCTCTATTAAATTCTGTACTCAAAACAGGATCTCCTAAATCATCAATGTCGAAATCGCTTTCCTTTTCCATTACGCTATTGTTCAAGTCGTCCCCATCAAAAAGTTTTTCAATGTATTCCTTCCATCGGTTAGCTGTATCGTCTGAGCTTAAAAGAGGTTTCCCATCGGTAGCTTTAATGTTCACACCTCTTTTCTTCATTTCTCCAAAATTCTGTTTGATTTTCCTAAATGCAACATTTATTTTACCTACGACCATTTCCTTCTCTACTTCTTCACACTTTTCTTCTAGCCAGTTTTCCTTTTGATTTTTTGCATTTCCTGTTTATTTGATTTCTAAATTTCCTGTATTGCTGTCTTCGTGCTTCATCCTGAGCATTTTTGTACCTCCTCCTCTGATCCATCAGTTACAAAATTTCTTCTGTGATCCAAGGTTTTCTGGAAGCTTGTTCCCTAAAGCCTAATGTTTCTTTAGTTTTCCATTTTTTTTCCACGTTACGTCAAAATCAAACATACTCTATTTTCCATGCGATCTCACAAACTATAATAGAAATATATTAAAATCCAACCAATATTTTTAAGCCAACCGCCTTCAACAAAAAATGATATTTTTTCAATGTTTTGACTTGAAATCCAAATAATCATAAACTGTTTTATCTGCGGCATTGCGGGCTATATATTAATCAATAACCCAGTGGCAGCTAAGTGTTTTGCTCAGGTATTGACAACATTAAATTTTTTCGACGAATTACTGATCTTCTTTTTTGACGAGAAAACAGCTCAGTGTTGACCAAGAATCTCGCAACTATAAAATTTACAACCTTTGAAAGTCTCATTACATGCGTGTAGTAACAGATAAAAAAAATGATTCTGAAATCGACTCAATCAATGATAATTGCTTTAAAATTGACCAAAAGGTAAACAATGACAGACTAGCCAAAAATCGACGAGATGACATACAGGCAGTGCTGGATTACCCAATAATAATCATCAGTAGGCAGTTGCCTGGGGCCAATGATTTTTAAGAACCCCCCGATAGTTAACATTTTTTTAATTAAATTAAAAAATGAACCCTTACAAATTCATTTATTATTAATTTAATTTATAATCCTTTGTCCAAGTCCTAACTGAAATGAAATTAATTAATTTCCGAAACGCTACTTTACTATCGGATTTATCATTTTCAATGTGTTAACATAAAACAAGTTCCAAAGCATCACAAAAACACACACAATGTACAATTAAATTTAGAACGTACCTTGTCTTTTCCATTTGTTCGTTATGTTTAACAACAGCTAGTCGGTACTGTGAATCTAGTTGATTCTGAATATTTGTTTTTTCCAAGCAAAACTTAGCACATTATTAAAATGAACTGCTGATTTTTTATGAGTCTGCTTTTTCCTGTAAGAGATACCAAGTCAGAATCTCCACCGCGTGACCAATTAAATTCACCCCCGAACAGAGCATATGGAAAACAGAAAAACGCATTTTTCTCATTGCAGTTACATAGCCGCTTATTTTTTAAATACCCATCATGGATAAATTTCCTCAACAGAGACACTTAAACACTTCCTTATCGGTACGAAATGTTTAAATGTGATGTACGTCTTCTTAAAAAAAAAATATTTCGCCGTATGATAATAGCGAGAATGGCTTCTTTAATAACTCACTAATACTATTATCCTGCAACCACACTTTACGCAAGCTTCGATGGTTACAAGCTATGGCCAGTATTCAGTCCACAAATTCCAGATTGTAAGCTCTGCCACGGTTCTCTGCAGTTAAGACTAAATATCTCGGTGATTTCATCTAAGGCATATTAGAAAAATCGCAGCTATACTGCTTTCTACCGACGGTGTTACCAACTTTTTTGAGCTCCCTGAGACAGAACAAAGTTGTCACAAATCTCTACGTGCAAAACGGTCTCCCTTCCTTCGAAATTTCCACGAAATTGTCAGTGCGAATGCGCGATTTGGGACAACTGATATCTGTCTCCGCGATGCCGAAATAGTATAATAATTTAATTACGATGGAGCGCACGCTGCGGTGGCGATTTCCCTACACACCCATTTGCACCCCCCCCCCCCTTTTCCTATATCCACCTACTTCTGCCTTTTACAAATTTAAACTTTAAATTGTTTCAAAGTTTTTGGCAAATTATTCATCAATTCTCTTGATAACTTATTCCAAACCATTACTCCCTTACCTACGAAAGTAAATTTGCCAAGATACTTACAACAAACAATTCTTTCCCAACCTTGTAGTGGTAATCAACCTTAAGTTGTTTTTTTTTTTTTTTTTTTTTTTTATCCTTGTACCATATAAACTGACTCTGTTTTGCATTTATCTTCATCCAATGTTTACCAACCCTGCTACATATCCTGTCCAGATCACTCTTCAGCTGTTTACAGTCCTCTACCGTTTTGATCCTCTAATATACCATTATGTCATTGCAAAAAACCTATTTTCACATAGTTAACCATCACCACAATGATTCATTATAATAATGAATAACGATGATACCAATATGCTACCTCGTTGTTAAGAGACGTTAAAAAAAAAAACAAAAAACTAATACGCTACCCTGTGGCACTCCCATTTTTACTTCCACTTCTTTTGATACTGCATTCCTACCCTAACATTTTGCTTTCAACCTTTTAAAAATTCTTCTACACAGCAAATCACAAATGCACTGCAATAGTTTTTACTTTATTTACCATCATTCTGTCAAAAGCCTTTGAAAGGTTCATTGCAACACTTTCAATTTGGCCTCCCTTGTCCATTTCACCCGAAAAATCTTGCATATATTCTACTAACTGAGATTCGTATGAATATCCTTGCCTAAAGCCATGTTTCCAACTTGAAAACCATTTACGCTACTCACATGTATTTCTGATGTCAAACTTATGGGCCTATAATTTTCGACTCTATTTCTCACCCCTCCTTTAGGTACTGTTACTCCTATCGCACTTTTACAGTCCCCTGGAAGTATCCAGACTTAATTTAAATAATATTTCAAGATAGGGTACAGCGTTAACCTTCTCCTACCCAGTTCTGCTCCATTCAGTTATTGTTTCAGCAACTTCATCCATTTCTTTAGCATTTGTGATTTTTTACCATCGTGGATCCACAATCTGTATCATTTTTTTCGTCTATTTCCATCCTTTCACTAGCAGCCCCAAACGTTAAAAGGCACAGCCTTGCCCCCATCATCACTGGAAATGGACTCCCTTACAGCTTTAGCTAACAACTCATAAAGTACCTCCTTGCCCCTTGTATTTAGATGTAGGTCATGCCTAGTGAAGCCCCACCTACCAATGGTATTCACAGGAACAACCATCAAGATAGAAATAATGTCTTTCCCAAGTAGCACTTTCGTTTCCACATTTGCCAGCCTCACAGCGTGGTTCAACTCTGGCCGGTCTTGGCGAGTTAGGACCTGCATGAGCTCAACCCTGGTATTCTACGCCTCCTTTACCTCCTTCCTAAGGCCGTTATCTATACTGTAACTCACGTTTCTACCACTACTATTCCCCGCACCTAACACTAAGACAACTCTAGTGTATTAGTGAAACTCTTACAAAATGAACCTATATCCTTGATTACCTGATCTAATGTTGCACTAGGTTTGAAAAAACTTGTGACTTGGTAAACTGTTCCTGATTGATCCTGCAGAAGAGGGCATACACCTCTCCATGGCTACTATCTAGCAGCAGAACCCTTTTCTTCCTATTCTTTCCCAGCACGCCCCTATTCCTAATGGCATGCTGCATCTTACCTACTCCCACATCTACATGAGGCTCTTCCCTCCTGACTTTGGTAACAGGTCAAACCTATTTTTCCCAACAATTTCTAAAGTGCCTAGCTACTATATCCTACTATCCGTACTTCTCCTACTACTTGTTATCAGCACTCAGCCACTCAGCCATCCTTCTCAACCACCTCCAACCCGTCGTCTCTACTTTCTGCCTCTATAGCCTGAGCCTCGACAGGCTAAGCCCCCACAGGCTGAGCCTCCACAGGTTGCGCCTCCACAGCCTGAGACTCCACAGGACGAGCCTAAAGAACCCTAACCTTTCACGCAACTCCTTGATAGTTTCGCCTATCTCTCTTATACTTTCATCCCTAGTACAAACTGGACAAAACCATATGAAAGCCTCATTTAGTTCCCACGTTTCCTCTTTTCTACATGCCCAATGAAACCACTTCTTACACCAACTACAACCCACCCCCTTCGCCACGTACCTGTGACAGGTACCACTCTTTCCAGTCACGATTTTCCCCAAATACTTCTAGTACCTTCCAAACGAAACTTAATTGTATTTAGTAAAGTAATCTAATAAGATTTATACTATGTATTTAACTTTATTATAAAATTACTTCTTAGTCAAGTTAATGTAATTAATAAGTAGATAAAAATTATTTTTACTAACAAGTTGCTATTTTAATATTTTTGAAACATAAGCAAATAAGAAAATTTTTTTTTTTTTTTTTGCTGTCGTCAGTCTTTCGACTGGTTTGATGCAATCCTCCATCCTTTCCTATCCTGTGCTAACCTCTTCATTTCTACATACCTCATACAGCCCACGTCCTCAATTATCTGCTTCATATATTCTAATCTCTGTTTTCCTCTACAGTTCTTACCTTCGACTGTTCCCTCCACTAATAAATTAACCAATCCTGCATGTCTCAAAATATGACCTACCAGCCTGTCTCTTCTTTCTGTAAGCTTCTTCCACAAACTTCTTTCCTCACCCACCTTTTCCAAAACTCGTTCATTTCTTACTTTGTCTGTCCACTTAATTTTCAGCATTCTTCTGTTAGCACCACATTTGAAACGCTTCAATTTTCTTTATTTCCGGTATTCCTAAAGTCCATGTTTCGCTACCATAAAGTGCTGTGCTCCACACAAAGAGTTTTAAAAAGTTCTTTCTAATTCCCAGATCAATATTTGAAACTAAAAGGTTTCTCTTTTTCATGAAGGCTCTTTTTGCTAATGCTATTCTGCTTTTAACATCATTCCTGCTTTGGCCATCGGTTGTAATTTTACTTCCCAAGTAACAGAATTCTCTTACTTCTCCTATTGCATCTGATCCTATTTTTATATTTAATCCACTAGTATTGGTATCATTTCTGCTACATTTCATCACTTTTGTCTTGCTTTGATTTATATTCAGTCCAAAATCTTCCTTCAGTATTTTGTTCATGCCATTCAGTAATTCCTCAATATCCTCAGCCCTCTCTGCTAACAAGACAATGTCGTCAGCAAATCGTAGCATACTGATTTTTGCTCCCTGAAAACTTATGCCACATAGAACTTTTATCTTTGACTTTCTTCAATGCTTCTTCTACATACAAGTTGAATATTAACGGGGATAGACTACAGCCTTGTCTCACACCCTTTTTAACTGATGCATGTCTCTTGTGATTCTCTATTTTTTATTACAGCCACTTGATTCTTATATAGTTTATAAAGTATTTTTCTATCTCGATACTTTAGACCTGACTTCTTTAAAATTTTGAACATCTTGTCCCACCTAACATTATCAAAAGCTTTTTCTAAATCAACAAATGCCATAAAAGTATCTTTGTTTTTCTTGATCCGCCCTTCAAGTATTAATCTAAAAAGACAGAATTGCTTCCCTTGTACCGCGATTTTTCCTAAACCCAAACTGATCTTCACCTACTATCTCTTCTACTACCCTTTCCATCCTTCTGTATATTATTCTGGTCAATAATTTTGAGGCATGTGTTGTTAGACTAATGGTGCAATAATTCTCACATTTGTCGGCTTGTGCTTTCTTTGGAAGTGTAAAGATGATATTTTTTATTAAAATCAGTTGGAATTTCTCCTGTTTCATAACTTTTTGATATCAACTTGAATAATCTTTCGATTCCTTCCTCTCCTAGGGATTTAAGAAGTTCTGCAGGGATCTCATCAATTCCAACTGCCTTATTTGCTTTCAAGTCATTCAGAGCTTTATTAAATTCTGTCATTAAAACAGGATCTCCTAAGTCATCAATGTCGACATCGACTTCCTTTTCCATTACACTATTGTTCAAGTCGTCCCCAACATACAGTTTCTCAATGTATTCTTTCCATCGGTTAGCTCTATCTTCTGAGCTTAAAAGAGGTTTCCCATCAGCAGCTTTAATGTTCATACTTCTTTTCTTCATTTCTCCAAAATTCTGTTTGATCTTTCGATATGCAACACCTACTTTACCTACGACCATTTCTTTTTCTACTTCTTTATATTTTTCTTGTAGCCATTTTTCTTTTGAAATTTTGCATCTCCTATTTATTTGATTTCTAAATTGCCTGTACTGCTCTCTTCCTGTTTCATCCTGAGCATTTTTGTACTTTCTCCTCTCATCCATCAGCTCCAAAATCTCTTCTGTGATCCAAGGTTTTCGGGCAGCTTGTTCTTTAAAGCCTAATGTTTCTTTACCAGCTTTCATTATTCCGGTCTTTAATGCATTCCATTCGTCCTCGGTTGAGCTCTTTTCAGAATTACTTCTTAGACCTAAGTCTACCATTTCTGCAAACTTTTCTCTCGTGCTAGATTGTTTCAGTTTATTCACTTCCAGTCTGTTCTGCTTATACTGCTTCCTTATTCGCTTAAATTTCAGCCTACACTTAATTATTATCAAATTATGGTCAGAGTCTATGTCTGCTCCTGGGTACGCTTTACAGTCTAGAACTTGATTCCTGAATCTCTGTTTGACCATGATATAATCTAGCTGATATCTGCCTGTATCCCCAGGATGTTTCCAGGTATAGATTCTTCTTGCATGGTTCTTAAACAATATGTTTGCCACTACTAGCTTATATGTTCCACAAAATTCTAGCAACCTGCTTCCTCACTAATTTCTTTCTCCTAGACCAAAACTTCCTACAGTATTCCCCTCTTTTCCTTCCCCCACTATTGCATTCCAATCACCCATGATTATTAGATTTTCCTCCCCCTTCACATTTTGGATTAATTCTTCAATTTCGGCGTATATTTTGTCCATTTCTTCGTCATCTTACTGTGACGTTGGCATATACACTCGTACTAATGTGGTTGGGACGGGCTTAGTTTCTAACCTCATCAAAATAATCTTGTCACTAAATTGTTCATAATAACTCACCCGTTTCCCTACTTTCTTGTTCATTAGTGACTCCATTGACAGCTTGTGTGCTAATTATCCTGTGTTCCCCAGACTAGAAATCCTGTGCGTCCTTCCATTTAATCTCACTAATCCCAACAACATCTAACTTAAGTTGTTCCGTATCCCTTTTTAAGTTTTCTAACCTACCTGCCCTATTCAGACTTCTAACATTCCACGCTCCGACTCGTAGAATGTTTCTATCCATTCTGATGACTCCTCCCTGAGCAGTCCCCACCCGGAGATCCGATTGGGGGACTATTTTACCTCCGGAATATTTTACCCAGGAAGAAGCCATCATGATATATGTAATTTGAGAGGATTACATGTCCTCGGGATACCCTTTGGGTCTTTAATGCAATGGTTTCCCGTTGCCTTCTGCATCCCGATGCCGTTGATCATTTCTGATTCATCCGCCTTTAGGGGCCGTTTCCAACCCCAAGGGAAAGAGGGTGCCCTGAACCACTCCCCACTCTTCCGCCCTCCTTTCGGAGGCCTTTGGCAAGCAGTGGGTGACTCCTTATACCGGGAATATTTCAATCGCCAGAGCCTCGTCCGTGCAAACAGGGTAACCACGTGAAGGAGAGGTTGACATTTGGTTGTAAAATACTAGTACAGCCTCTCCCAAACCCTTACACCCCATAAGAAACTTACTTTACTTAATACTGAAGTAATCAATAAATACATCTTTTGGTGTACGGAAATTACAGCTACAATCGATTGTTTTCAGCTTCGATACTATTGAGCAGCAAAGTCAGATATTTACTAATACTTATTTATTTATTACATTTATCTTTGATATTACTAGTAGATTATTGTTAATACTAATGAAAATAACAAACCATAAATTATACAGAATAAAAGTCTACAATATGTTTTAGCAACAATCCGCAACAATTGGGATACATATTTTTTAACTACACAAAAAATTTAAAATGTTAAATTAGATATGCCAATCAGTTTAACTGTAATTTGCTGTTTTTAATATTACTATCAAGCTTTCAGCTAAACTCTAGTCAATAAACCTCGAGAAAAAGAAATGAAGATTAGCCACTAACAATAGGCGATTTTTGAAGCTCTGTTTCTGTATGAAAATATTATACTTTTCCTTACTAATAACAATCCTAACTATTTAATTAATAATTCAAAGCTTTAAACTAATTTAGATGGTAAAACTTAGCTGATGTGGCCATCGATACTAATTTTGCCTTCAAATCAAGATCCTGAAATCCAATCCACGCGGTGAGATATTCTATGTCAGAAAAACCACTACATAAGCCCCATTATTTATATCAGCTCCATCATCAGGTGTAATTTTATATTGTTAAGCGCACAAGGTAATAACTAAGCAGTGTTTAAATACAGTGTTTAAATAACAGTCTACGAGAACCTTTACTGAAATTTAAATTGAAAATAAATTATTAATATGAAAACAAAACTGAGACGGTTACCTGCGACTGCGTTCCAGTAGAACAGCCCCTGTACTGCTAGTAGCGGAATGATGGGGTTGGATGCTGTGTTGAACAGTCCGAGAACCGCCGAAACAAATGAAAACGCAAGTCCGAGAGACAGGAAGATAAGCGTACACACCCAGAGGCCCATGTTGATGAACTTGGATGCCTCATCGCCTGCTCTTGGGGAAGCCACCTCTGTGTGTATTCAGAACATAATGTAATGTTAATTACTTTGGCAAGCAAACAAAGGCATAACTCATAACCTAGCTACATGCACAAGAAAAGAGAATACTTATTTTTAAGCTGCATAGGAATATAACTGATCCAACAAGAAAGTGATGACCATTTCTATATGTTTACGTATTTACTTTATTCCATGACAGAGCAATAAAATTGTGAAGAAAGCGTTGGACGTAATGTTGCACAATGGATGCACACTGCAAGCTATTATTTGATATGCTTAGGAACATTGCAAAAATTTCATGGATTTTTTCAAGTGTGCTAATGAAAAAATGAGAGTCCCTCTCTCTTTTCCCAACTTTTTCTTATCAGTTTGAATGACGTTTTAATTCCTTCTTCGTAATATTTCGCTTGTTTTGGAGAAACTCAACAACTCCTGTTGCTTTATTCCAGTTTAAATTTTTGAAGTCTTGCCAAATCTTATCCTTAAAATTAAATGTTTTATAGTTACATTTATCGTGTATTTGGAAGTACTTATACTAGCTAAGACATGTTTGAGTATGTACCCACTGGAGGGTTTCAGTGAATAACATGAGCCCTGCCGAAAAAATTGCTAGCATAGACCTCATGAGCATTGGAGCAGACTCACCTAGGATTTTCGTTCTAGAGATAGACTTCACGATCCGCCAAGGTAAACGCAACTAGCTTAGCAGACCTGCCGCCATGTCCAGACAATCAAGCCGCCCCTTGTTCTTCCACATCCAAGTTGATTATTGCACTGAAGGCCAGGGTTCGGTATGTTTTCCATTACTGCGTTCTCTAGCAATGTGTTGGCTTGGGGATGAAGATGGGCATCGTTCACGGCGTTATATTTTTCCACCAGTCCCATCCATGTTTTTACATGTGAAAACTAAGTTTCCTTTCACATTGACTGACAGATCTGTATAATTTCTATTAATCTGAGGTCAGTGGATATAATCTTAAGAGTGGTTATGAAGAAACATAGTTCGTTATGTTGTCATACATTTACTGACATCTCAGTGTTAATTTCAATCAAATTCAATGTCTGACACGGTTAAAGAGTTGATTGCACCATCAATTGGGATTTCATAGTCACACTGTCTGATTTTAATTACTTAACCAAATTAATAACTTCTCTGTTCAAACAAAATTTTCCATCTGATTGCAATAGTTTCTACTCTATTTCTACTATCACACGGAAGACTTTATGGATGGCATCCTGCTATAAAGTATGACTGTAATTTTTGTCCTCGGGAAGACCTCCTTCGATGAAGACCTGAACACATTTTAGGATTTTACTCTTACAGTACTCCGAAATTCACAAATATTGTGGTTGACAGAGGTTGCTTTGAACCAAAGTTTGGGCATTCCAATCTCGAATAAACCGAGGAAAGAAACAATACATATAAGCATCTGTACGACATCTTATCACTCCTGTCATTGCCACCTAAATAGGTAGGTGGACTAAGTATTTCATTCCACTCGTAAATGGAAGAAATATTTCGCATATTCACCAACAAATTCAGACGAAAGCGACGTCGTCTGTCTGCCAGACAATCACAGCCCAATCTATGCATCAATTCTATGACGCTTTCGTAAGGGTTGTAGCAAGCAGTCACAAATCGAGCGGCTCTCCTCTGTTCTTTCCTTTACACGTCAATCAATCCCTTGCGATAAGAATCCCAAACTTCAAAACAGCAATCTTAAACAATTTCCTTTGTATTGTAATGACCCTGTCAGCTGATTGACAAGAGCGGACAGGATACTTCTACTGGAGCCGTGGATAAGTGTTGATCATAAAAGTCGACAATGGTTCTGATCTGAATATTCATCATAGGTCCCTACTCCAACACCAGACAGGTTATATGGCTCAGCACATTCAGATATTATTATAGCAATGGCTGAGAAGGCCAGAATAAATTACGATAAATGGTAATTACAATATTTACCCACTTATTTACATGAAAATTGGCTTACGTGAATATTTACGTTTTTCAATTGGCTTTGTAACAAAACGTTAGATATAGGGCCAAGGACTAGGCGAGCATGTAATTGATGGGTGCCTCGTAGCCTAAATTAAATGGAATATTGATAATTTCCCCGAAGATTATGCCCACACGACAATGACCAAATGATTGACCCTCTGACTGTCCACACCCAGCTATCGCAGCAGAGCCCACCTGGCATCATCTTGTCTGCGACCGCCGCGCCGGTGCCGACGCCTCCCGGCGCCCGCGTCGATGTGGTACGTTGGAACATCCAGACAGACAGATCCAGCTGTTGCTGCCCCCAGGGTTTAAATAGAGTCTCCCCTTCCCATTAACACTGCGTGGAGAGGGCAATACTCTTCCCTAACCTGATGTTAGTCATTTTACCAGCTTGCAGGAATTACTGGCGCTTGGCAACTGGCGACTTGCCGATCGGCGTGCTACTTCCCCAGGTCGTAGCACTCTACCATTGCTTAACTATTACATGCTCGCCCGCCCTGGATACTAACTTGAGAAATGTATGAGGTTTTTAGACAAGTGACCGACCTCGATCACTACAGTATTCTTCAAAATACGACCTATGAATCTTAACCTAGAATTAGCTTTACCCACAACGGAAGTTATGTACAGGTACCATTTCATGTTGCTTTGTATTATTACGCCCAAATAATTCACAGAATCAACCGTGTCAACAACTGTTTACTTTGCACTCGTCAGTTAGTTATGCACACTGCTTTTCACTTTTTGCAGTTTAGTGTAAGTTGCCATTTATAGCACCATTACGAAATAACATTCAGATCGCACTGAATTTATAAGCAATCATCAGAGCACCTTACTTCCCTATAGATAAGAGCATCATCAGCAAACAATCGCAACCTGCTATTAACGTTATCACCGAGATCGTTCATAAAAATTAAGAAAAGAAGTGGTCCTATTACACTGCCTTGAGATACATCCGAAGTAACATCTAGATTATGAGAAGTTTCCCCTTCAACAACGAAATTCTGTTACCGAAATTTATTATCCATTCACAAATCTGATCCGATATACTGTACGCTCGAATTTTCGCTAACAGTCGCTTGTATAGCACGGAGTTAAAAGCTTTCTGAAATTTCAAGAAAATTACATCTACTTGTGAACCTGCGTTAATAACTTTCATTATGTCATGAGAAAAAAGGGCCAACCGTGTTTCACACAAACAATCTGTTCTAAGAGGTATAGACTGACACTAGTGCACCAGCAGTATCCACAAAGGTTATTAAACTCTTTGAACAGTAAATCTATATTGAGATGGTAATTTTAAATGTGTTTAAAGTGTACGGATTGATTTTCATTGTCTCTAGCTGACTGTTTTGGCATCCAGCTGTATGTCTGGTACAGGTGGAAAGCATTGTTTGATCTTTATCATACTGACATCATCAAACATAAATACTGAATTCGGTAAAGCATCATTGAGTGGAGATTTTGATCATCGCTAAATGTCAAATACTGAATTTTTTAATGAGCACCAGTATTTCACATATCAACTGGTTATTTGGCAGATACAACGACTAGTGAACACATATACGTGAACATTTCCAACTTTAATTTCATTGGATTATTCTAGCAGTAAGAGTACAAGATTGGTTTTTCCGAATTTTGATGGACCGCACATGATTGCCCTTATTGTTTCAGGGAACAGAGAGCCGTTCGTTCGATTCCGCTTCGTGTTGGAGGCATCCGCATTACTTATGGAAGTGGATGCGCCATCTGTATATAGGTGCAAAACTATGCAAAGTCAATCCTAACCAGGAAGGCGGTGTTAGCCAGTAAAAAGATGAGGGCTTTTCGCACTGTCAGACTTCACTAATGGTTTTATTGGAGCCGAAGCCAGAGGTTTGAAAGTTTTCGCGCTACACAACTATTGTCTTTTTTTAAATGATGCCTTCTGGGTACCAGGAGTTGCCGAAAACTGTAGAGAGATAGCTCGAGCCAACTATGTAGTTGCAAAGAAACATTACACAAATTATTTTTTAAAACTTTTTCTATGTCAAGCCAAAGAAAACCCAGAAGAATCTGATTTTAACGATTGGTGAAGCCTTTTCGAGAGTCGATCCACAAATCTGCGGAAATAAAGAGACGTAGAGGCAATCTTCATTGAGTCAATACTGTATGACTGTATGTTCTGCGCTGGAGAGAAAGCGACTTCAAACAGCGTCCAGCTGTGTGGGTGAGATGAGTCGGTTGCTTTGACTGATGCCAAACACACCACGAGAGCAGGGAGCCTGGTCATACCACATGCTGAGCGCTGTGATGTGCCTGAACTACGAGTATTATAGAATAAACGCGGGTATAAGCAAGAGACGTTTTGAAACAGTATAAACGAATCCTAGGACCACTTAAATTGTTATAAGTTAGGTATTCATTTACTTTAATTTTTGTAACTACAAATATTAAAACAAACAAAAAATTTAACTTTGTTAATTAAAGAAAGATCAATTAATTCTATATAAATTCATCGCATTATAAACAAATTATTATCCAATACTAATTGGTTCCATGATATGTTAACTGAATTGATAATAAATTGTGCATATTAATTAGATGAACTAGATAACCCACGCGAAAATTTCGAGAATACGATGGATAGTGAGGTTGGTGGATTGTAAAGGGATGAAAGAAGAATCGCCTCATTTGTAGCATTTGTTATTTTTTTAGTGTAATAGGTACATATAATGGAGGAAGGAATATATGGAGACGACGCAAGAGACCTTCACCACGCACTGGAGTGAAACCGGGTAGAGGGAAGTGGGGTGGGGAGGTCGCCATATTGGTCGGCAGTAGAAACACGGGTAAGTGCGGAAGCCCAAAACCAAGTCGCCCCCCCCCCCCCCGCAAACTGGCTCAGTGCTTCAAATGTCAAAACTTCTGGCACTGTGCCAGCGAATGCGCCAACGAAGGTAGGTGCGTTCGTTGCGGGGGTGGCCATCGATTGGCGGACTGCAAGCACGACCGCGACGATCCAGTCTGCTGCAACTGCGGCTCTAAGCATGCCGCGTCTTATCGTGGCTGCAGAGCGTGGAAGGAGCAAGCCAAGAAGCTCCCACAGCGGCGCCAAGTGCCGCACTCGCAGCCCGCCAAGAATCGGCAGTAGACCAGCGCTCCTGCTGCGGAGACCATCCCGCAGCAGACAGCCGCGCCGAGAAGAAGAAAGAAGACAACGTCACGACCACCAGTGACAAGCCACGAAGTACCACCGCCTTCAGGAGGGGCGACCTGTCGCGGTAACAGCTCATGCTGTGACCGCCACCAAGACACAGGTCAAAGGGAGGACAGATTTGCTGCTCTCCTCACTCTCCTTGAAGAACTGGTCAGGCGTCTCTCTTCCAGAGAAGCTCCTCCGACCACGTGAACGCCCTTCCACCTATGGCAGGCCCCTCTCCGCAGCCGGCGCCATTAGAGGTTCTACGAATCAAGCCAACCATAAAGACCGACCAACAACTAGGCCATACCCAACCAACCACAGACGAAGGAGTAAATGTCCACCGACAACAAACTCCAACATGTCTGCTCCATAATGGCGGAGCCTTACTGGCTACTCTGCTGCCTCGTTCACATTTACCAGCATGTAACGTGTCAGACACGGCACAGACATAAGTTTTCACATCTACCAGCACGTAGCTTGTCCAGCATGTAACGTGTCAGCCACGGCACAGTAAAGTTGAATACCACAGTACATTCTCAGACATCGTCAGAGAAACTAGAAAGTGCGCGCATGTAACTACTAATAAAATGTTCAGAAAATTTTCAATGGAAGAACTAGCTGTAGTAGAAATTTTGCTGGAGGAAGAAGAGTCGGCTTATGCACGAGAGCAGCAGAGAAAAAGATTTGCTGTGCATCCCATGAATGGAAAACGAAACAAAGAAGAAGAATTTTACATATTATACAAGGACAGATTTATTAAAGTATTTTAGGATGAGTAGGTATGAGTATGAAAACATTGTAACTAGAATTACACCAGTGATAAGTAAGAGAGATACGAAGTTCAAGGAGTCTTTATCAACAAGAGAAAAATTAGCAATTTGTTTGAGGTAAGAGTTTTTTTTATTTTTTATAATAAATCTCAAAAAGCTTTCATTTGCTTAATGTTGGCACAAAAATTTGATTTGGATACATTCATTAACATCTACAAATCAAAATTAGTTTCACTAGGGAAAATAATTATGTTGTCATATAATTTAAATGTTCATTGTCTGTTTCACGAACTTCCGGAATATTGTTAAATTCAGATTCACTGTTATTATTATAACACTTGTTCAGTTCTATTGTTACTGTTGATGGCGGTTGTTGTGATGGTACATTACGAACATTGTTTTGTAATTCTAATCCTTGAGACTCATACCATGTAGGCGAATCTCCATAGTTAGAATAGGGACTGGAATCTCTGCCTAGAATTTCTAGCTCCATTTCAGATATCACAGCAAATACTTTAGCTTTTGCTAATGCTGTGTCTCGAGTAGGGAATGACTGAACTGTGGTGGCGATACCATCAAAAAATTGCTGAAGGTCATTTGTCTTCGATTTATTTTCCAATATAAATTTCATTAGCTCACTTGCTGGTGTTCCACCGGAAATTGATCGTGGACTCATTGCTTTGCGAAGTGTAGACCGTTTGTGAATTATGTAGTGGCAGGGTCACAGTTGCTTCGCAAACTTTTGTCCGCTTTGGAAGTGGAGATTTTTGTTCTATGACAACTTCAGGAAAATCCGGTCTTGCTCGATAATCTCCATCAGAACAATTTTCTTCAGCATCACTATCTTTGTCTTCTGGGTTAGCACGGACGGTGCAAATAGTGTGTCTCTCTTGAAAATACGGCAGTAGAAAAGACAACTCGTCTTCATATTTCCATTTTCTTGTAGGTATTGTAGCTTTTCCGCTTTTTGACTCTTTTTATTTTTTCATGGTACGTCGGAATGCATCTCTTAATAAATCCCACGATTTCTTGCAGTCTTTTTCTGTAACAAAAATATAATGTTTTATTTTTGCAGGTTTTTGGCAACCGGAGATTCGTTCCTAACTATAGCGTACAGTTATCGACTTGGTGTGAGCACTGTGCATTATATAGTAACAGAAGTATGTGATGCTATCATACAAGAAATGACAGAGAAATAAATGCCAACACCTACCAAGGAAAATTGGTTAAAGATATCAGAGGAATTTTGGAATGTATGGAACTTTCCCAACTGCCTTGGTGCCATAGATGGCAAACACGTTGTGATAACAGCACCAGTTAATAGTGGTTCTCTTTATTGTAACTATAAAAGAACTTTTTCAATTGTGCTAATGGCGATCGTCGATGCCAATTTTAAGTTCATTTGTGTGGATGTAAGAGCATATGGCAAAAACAGTGACGGGGGAATATTCTCTAATTCAGCTATTGGAAAACGTCTGGCGACGAATACTTTGAATGTACCAGAAGAAAAATACCTACCCAGTACTGAAATACGGATGCCGCATTACATTATAGGCGACCAAGAGTTTCCTCTAAAAACGTATATAATGCGACCCTATCCTCAGCCGCAAACACATGTTCAGCGCAAAAGAAATTTCAATGATGGATTGTCACGTACACGAATGGTAGTAGAAGATACTTTTGGACAATTAGCACAAAAGTTCCGTTTATACCACAGAAAAATTCAGCTCAAACCCGAAAATGCTGATAAGGTAATATTGACTACATGCATTCTACACAACTTCATAAAGTATAACCACATCCATGTCAGTGAAAATACAGCCGTTAATAATTTGAGTAAATTACCAAGGCAAGGCGGGAGTAGTCAATCTACCGCTTTTGATGTCAGAGACAAACTTGCTTTGTATTTTGAGTCATCCGCAGAAGCAATGTAAACAAACGAGTTACCAAGGGGAATGATGAATAACCTACCTAAAACGTTAAAAGAATTTAAAGTTAAAATTTGTAGAGGGCAAGTGTAGGTGAGTGTAGGATAGGGGGAAGTTGGGTGTGTAGGAAAATTGCCACCGGAGCGTGTGCTCCATTGCAATTAAATTAAATTTAAAAAAATTGTAATAATTATTTTGATAAATAAATACCTGCTTACCTCGTACTTAGAGCTTTTATTCTATTTCCTTCCATGCATCATCTTTTCGTTTACTGTCACTGTATCTTTTGTCACTCATGTCGTAATGAAATTTATATTCTCTAACTAATTCAATGAATTTTTCGTTGTTTATCTGTTTTTAATTAAATCACGTAGTACGTTGTGTGTGCTGTTATGTTGCTGTGTTCATACTGACGCACAGACACTCTGACATGCTCAGACACAGTTCACGCGCGCGTAGATGTGAATACACCCATATATAATGTACGTAATCATGTTTTTTTGTCTGTGCCGATACGTGTCTGACACGTACGGTGTCTGTAGATGTGAACGAGGCTTATTAGGCACAAAAACCTCAAGTGAATCATACGACAACCGTGGCACCGCAAATTGATGATGGATTGTTGTTTCTCGACGAGACAGACCAAAAATGAAGAACTTTTATATATATATATATATATATATATCCTGCTTGGTTCTCGAGATATAGTATCTCAAAAGTGAGGTGATTTTGGTTGAAATTTGGAAGAAATTTGGTGTTAGATTCTTATGTAACATGACGAGACAAAACAAACATAAAGAATAATTTTTTTTTCGAAATCTCGCTTAGTTCTCAAGATACTGTCTCAAAATTGAGGTGTTTTAAGTTGAAATTCAGAAGAAAAATACCCCCAAAGTCGAATTAGATAATAGATTATTATGTAACACGGTGAGAGAAATTTAAAGTAAACAATAAAAATTTTCGATATCTGGTTTAGTTCTCGAGATATGCTGACTCCAAAAATCTGTAGTTTAAATGGGAGTAGTAAACATTGCGATACATGATACACACTGTGTCACTAACATGGTGCTTATGAAATTACTAATAACTGATAATAAATTGTTTGTCCCTTCTGGTACAGGCTGATTACAACTTACCCACATTTCCATTAATATTGTCGCTACAAATTCAAACTAATACCTAAACACATGAAATGCATCACGAACTAAATTTCGCATAACGACAACGTTTGCTTCATCACGTTTCATAGTTCGGACAGCATAAATTATCATAATTAATTTCATCGTACACTTTTAGTGTAAACTGAACTGGACTAAAGCATGCAGAGTACCATATTAATTGTATCGGGATGTAATCTTGACCCGCTAAAATTAGACTTCCAACACTTGTTTACAATAAGCCTAGCCTTTATGTTCAAAGTAGTACCATATGCTGATTGTCTACACTACACCAACAAATATTTTAGAACGACATTATTCTGTTGAGAGCAATGAATAAAATTACAACGATAGGTCCTAAGGTTGCAGTTACCTATCAGACACTTCAAGAACAATAATTACAATGTGAGTTACTTATGAAACGTTATTCCAGATTGTTTCCTATCTTGTCTGTTTGTGCAACCGTATGCAACACAACTTGGCGTTATAGAAAACTTTAGAATATTAGAAAATGAAATATTCTCAGCAGCAGACACAATGCAAACAGCCCAATATAAAATTGTATTTTATAAATATTGACATTTTTGCCCTTTAAGGGTCGAATTTGGAAAAATTACTTTCTTAAAGTGTGATTTGACCAAAGCTGATCTTTAAAATGATACATTATTTATTGATTTCGGTTAGGTATGAAGGGAGATAATGGCTCGTGACAAAAAAATAGTAACAACATTTTTTGCTACATGCAGTAAGACAATTTCTTAAAAATATTGAAATACCTCCAGGAAGAGTGTGCGGGAAATGGAAGCAAGTTGACTCCACACCAGACTGATTTATCTGCTACAGTCGATGGTGCAGGTCTTTCAACTGATAGTCGTAATTCCTTGTCATTATTGCCATCTAGCTGATTATCTCGAGGTAAGTTTTCTTTCTGGGTCCGCCTAAATTTGTGAAATACACCGACCAAAAGCCTTTATTTTCTTTTATCTTTTTTTAAAGGTTTGCTTATCTGTGTTGTGTTCATCAGTCTTTTATTTTTAAGCATGTTTATGATTGCTTCATCTCCTTTTCACTCTTATTTTACAGGAATGGTGTTGATGCTGTCTATACGTCCGATATGTTCTGCGGAGTTTTGCAAATTTTTTATACGTACCCTTATACCTCATCTACAAAATGCGGTGTAGATTAGCAATCGTGCAGAAGTTTGACTGAGGTTTATACCCATCAGTATATTTTCGAGTTCAGACAAACTGTGTGGTTTCAATATAGTTGCTGGTGCTTTAGAGCAAATCTATATCTGGATCATTAGCATCCCTTCATTGTTGTGACGCCTGTAGATAGTAATATTTCGTGAACACAAGTACAGTACTTATCGATAAATTTTGTAGGAATAATCACCTGATTCATTGAGTTTGCTGCACGCGTATCTTATATTTATATCTTTAAACAAGCAATTCTTGTATATATATATATATATATATATTTCGGATCTCGGAAACGGCTGTGACCATTTGGATGAAATTTGATATTTAGATAACATTTTGACTTTTAAGATTACCTAAATAGTTTTCTTCCCTACAAAATAGCGAGTTTACAAACTACGAACAATTTTCTCAGTCGCTACATCGAAAACGGCACTAGCGCCATCTCGTAGAAAATTCAAGTATCAGAAAACCTACTAATAGATTCTCTTTGATTTCAAAGAATATTTAAACGAACAGTTCTTGTATACTGGCTGACCCGTGGAAATATTAGCACTGCAAGTTAAATTGTAAAACATTTAAAAAGGAAGATAGTTAAAAATTTATCATTGGTTTTGTCAGAGGTGATACTTTACAGAAACTTCTTTGAAAATAATATTACCGGTACCAGTTATAAAGTAATCATCGATATCGAAAGTAAAGAATAAATGTTCTTAAATAAGTTATAGGTACAGTTCCTTGTGCTTTTTGCGACGTATTTCAGGCCATATTTCAACCTAACAACAACCATTAGAAACAAAATAAAACATTGAAAGTACATTTCCATCGTTTAGACATAGTGGTTTTGGTGGATTTTTTGGTCCAGGCCAAATCTAATCCTAACCTCTTCGCTTTTGAGATATATAATATCTCGAGAACTAAGCGATATATCAGAAAAATAAATTCTTTATTTTCGATTTGTCTCGACAAGTTTCATACGAATTCATCAAACTTGGCTATGGCGAAATTTATTTTCTGGTCCAGATCGCATTTCAACCAACCACGCCAAATTTTGAGATACAATATCTCGAGAACTAATCGAGATATATATAAAAATATTTTTTACTTTTAATTGTTCTCATCAAGTTACATAAGAATCCATCATCAAGGGTTATCGTGAAATCCCCTGAATTACTACAAATCTCGCACCATTAATTAATCCCTAATAATAACATTTTTCTTTGAAAGCAATTTATGAGGCCGTCTCGCAAATAGATTAACACGATTTTTAAAAAAGGAGCAATTTTTGTATTTGGTTTCTCGAAAACGGCTCTAACCTTATTACGTAGAAGCTTCAGGTACCAGTAAGCCTACTGATGTTGGTTAAGCTTCTCTTGGTTAACTGTGAACCTCAAAACGCCTAGGAAGCCTTTTACTTTAATCAGACTTTACTCGAAATCTTGGATATTGAACAGAAATCGAAAGCTGCCGAGTGAAGATCGGTCACCCAGGTACTCATTAAATCTTGTAAAAATCCTTCATATATATATTTTTGTTATTCGTATTTTCTCGACATGGAGTAAGAATGAAGCATTTTGAAGTGTCTAACATAATGGCAGCAGCTACTTTTATTTATTTTGTAATATGATAATCGCTGTTAACAATATTCATATGATTTGTATCATTTTAGCAAGAAAATTTTAGATGCAATTATTGTAATTATAATTCATGAATGTTATTAATAGCCTGCTGTGAGGTCTGTGAAACTGAATTTGTTCAATTATGAAGATGATTTATTTAAATCTTTTCATCATATGCTTCAGACTGGCTTAACAATACTTTTTTAACCGCGTCTCCGCGCACAACAATGCTTTGTGGCGACAAATAATTTTAATTTACTTCTCCCAATTACTGTTATCACTCTTTCTATACCTGGCTTAATACTGTCTCGCCACAAGATGTAGCATTTTTTTAAAATATAGATTACACTATTGACTACAATTTTTTTCCATGATAGACGCAGTTAAAAAAAACAAACTTATTCGTAAAAAAAAATTGTGGAACGAGTATGTAACGAAATCAACTTGAAGTCTAATACCTTTTCGTTGGAAAATCCTTCCATTTAAATATTGTTTAGAGGAAGAAGAAAATGACTGGACTATCGGTTGGACGATCAAAAACAATATAGTGCAGTTCCTTCAAATTCCCTTAAGTAGTAGCAGCAATGTGGGATTGACCACTGTAAATGCTGATTGAAATCTTCGATCTTATATATGAAGTGACCTAGAGTCCCTAGAAGAGTTGAAAGCTTGTCATACAAGACGAAAATCAATTTACAGGAGACCCAATAGAAAATCGCAGGAACCTTGCCAGCAGACAAACTGGATTTTATCTTCAATAGAACTTCCGCTTTCAGAAGGAATTCCACACTTGAACTCTTTGTTTCAGGAATATAACGGTGTATCCAAGAGTCATTACAGATGGGAATTAGAATCAGACATAGTATCCATCTGATGCAAAGCGCTCCCAGAACTTCTAAGAAATTTCCGCTCTTTCAGCCTTTGATTTGTATGCAACATTACTTTTTTTAATGATTTCCTACATATTTCCATAATTTTCTCAAGGTGCTACACTGATTTCACGCATAGCTAGTTATTAGTGTGACTTCGTGAATTGGATCTTGAATTTCCACGTTTTTCTGCGGCTTGATGCTCGTTCCGGGGCAACGTGTCGGAGTGATGTTAAGAACTACTGTCCCACCTTCACAGAAGAAATCATTTCACGTGAATATTAAAGGCTTGAAAAATGTATCATTGTCGAAACATGTACGTAATCCGTGCATGCTTTTGACTGATTTAACATCTTCCTGCACTTAGAACTTAATAATTATGCGTTGTGCAATGGACACAAGAATGCTCTGTTGATTCATTGTGTTAATAAGTGATCAAATGACCTTAAAAAAAGTGTGCGATGTTTAGCTTACCAGCGGACTCATACTAACTAGGGAGCATTAAAGTAAACTACACTGATTTCAATAATCTAATTTAGTTTTGATTCATCCTCTTATATCTAAAAACTGAAGGCAACAATATGTGTCAAGAAGGATATATATGAATAGGAAAGATAAAGAAACCTTACTAACTATGTTACGCTAAAAAGAATTATAGGAAAAAGTATTTAGGCATAAATGATAGAAAAATGCATACGGTACTGGATAAACAAAGACTATTTTCTTGTGAATGTATTGATAAGTATGGAGGTGCAAGAAATAGATACAGAAAGAAGTGGTTATTGGGGTCAATCATAAAACAATGAAAAATTTGGCAAGAGGCCGAAGGAGCGTGCGAGCAGAGTACTTACCCAGCCGATTTGCTCTGAACTTGCCGCTGTACGTGACAATGGTCCTAGGACAGTTCTGGGTAAGATTGGTTGTTCCCGTCTCGAGCAGCTGTTGCACCTCTTGTACTCTTGCTTCCTCTGTGTCCTGGCAGCTCCAGGCGCATGCGTTCTGCTCCACAATGCACGTTACTGTCAAGCACCAACGACCAGTCAACCACCATTTATTATAATAATAATAATTGATAAAATTGTGATGGAGCGCCAGCTCCGGTGGCAATCTCCCTACACACACCCCTTTCTCTTTTCCTCTTCCAACCTACTTTTGCCCTCTACTAATTTTTAATTTAAATTCATTCAGTGTTTCCGGTAAATTATTCATCACTTCTCTTGGCAATTTATTCCAGTCCCGCCCACCCTTACCTATGAAAGAAAATTTTTCCATACCCTTATGCCTTAAATAAAGTGCCAGCTTGTAGTCATGGTCATCTTTACCCTTCCAAGCACTTCTCTTAATTTTCCCACCCAATATCTTTACATGCTTCATACCTTGTACACTCCCATGACTGTCTTCACCCTCCTTCTATCCTCCAATGAATCCCACTCCACCTCCTTTACCATATTAGTTACCGATTGTGTTCTGCGGTAATTTCCAAGGACAAATCTGGCAGCCTTCCTTTGCACCCCCTCTATATCCTGTATTTGATACCCAAAATGTGGATCCCAAACTACACCACCGTATTCCAGCAGTGGTCTGACCAAAGTTTTGTACCCCAGTTCCCTTACTTCTCTAGTGCATCCCCTCATCACTCTTTCCAACAGGTGAAGAATTTACCTACTATCTGTGTCCTGCCCAGTTAAGTTGGCTATCAAATTTTATGGCAAGGTATATACATTTCGAGTCTTTAATAAGTAGCTCGTTCCCCACTTTATAATCATAATCAACCTTTAGCTTTTTATCTGTGTACCTAATACACTGGCTCTCCTTTGCATTTATCTTCATCCCATGTTGACTCACCCAGCTAGTTATCCTATCTAGATCACCCTACAGCTGTTTACAGTCTTCTATTGTATTGATCCTTTTATATAACATTATGTCATCTGCAAACAATCTAACTTCTGACAGTAAACCATTAAAATAATCATTCATTAAAGTAACGAATAACAATGGTCCCAATACACTACCCTGTAAGATTCCCATGTTCATTCCTACTTCTTTTGATACATCTTTTCCTACCCAAACTTTTTTCTTGCTACCTTTTAGGAATTCTTCTACCCAATAGTTTTTACCTTATTTAGCACCATCTAATGGCACACTCTGTCAAAGGCCTTTGAAAGATCTAGTGCTACACTATCAACTTTACCTCCCCTGTCCATTTCATCAGAAATATCTTTCATATAGCCTACTAACTGAGACTCACATGAATATCCTTGTCTAAAGTCAAGTTGCCGACTTGAAAACCACTTACTTTCCTCACAGACACTTGTAATATGGTTGCATATTAATCTCTCCATTAATTTACCTACCACTGATGCAAAGCTGATTGTCAAGTGACTTGACAGTCACTTAACAATGGTGGCAGAGATTTGTGAACGCCGAAACGTCATGTTTAATCGATGGACTAACTCGGCTAGTTACCCGAGAAAATTTTATTCGATCTTCTCCTTGTAAGTCTTCTGGATTAATCAAGTCTTCTCCAGTACTTTCACACATTTCACATACTTTTACACATACGAGGTTTGTTAGAAAAGTAATGAGATTGGCAACACTGCGGGAGATCTGGCATTGTTGTGTCTATTGGCTGATGCTAAATCTGATTGTTGATCCCTTCCACTTCCTCAATCTGAGTTACAACTCCATACAGTTAACACATTAGTTTTGACAGCGCCATTAATAAAGTTGTGTTTTCATTGTGCGTCACAGAAATGGAGCATCGGAATTTAGAGCAACGTTGTGCGATAAAGTTTTGTGTTAAACTTGGTGAATCCGCGAGTGTGACTTTTGTAAAGTTGAAACAGGCCTATGAGGAACAGTGCTTATCGAGAGCACAAGTTTTCCGCTGGCACAAATCATTTTTGGAAGGCCGAGAACACGTTGAAGATGAACCTCGCTCAGGGAGACCTTCAACTTCAAAAACTGACGAAAACATTAATCGTGTGAGGGCTCTTGTGAGATCAGACCGTCGTTTAACAATAAGGATGATCAGTGAACAGCTTAATTTAAACACTTTCACTGTGTATCAAATTGTGACAGATGATTTAAACATGCGAAAGGTTTGTGCCAAATTGGTGCCGAAAAATCTCACAACTGAACAGAAGGACATTCGAAAAAACGTGTGCGTTGATCTTCTTGAGAGGATTGCTAATGACCAAGAATTTTTCAATTGTGTGATCACTGGTGAGGAATCCTGGATATTTGAGTACGATCCTGAAACAAAGCGACAAAGTCTCGAATGGCACACTCCATCATCTCCTCGGCCGAAGAAATGTCGAATGAGCAAATCAAAGATCAAGACCATGCTGATTTGTTTTTTTGACAGGAAGGGTATCGTGCACAAAGAATTTGTTCCACCAGGACAAACTGTCAACCAATTGTTTTATAAAAGTGTCCTTGAAAAGTTGAGGAAAAGAGTGATCCGTGTGAGACCAGAAATTGCAGACAAGTGGATGCTTCATCATGACAATGCTCCGTGTCACACGGCCATTTTCATCCGTGAATTTTTGACCTCGAAATGCATTACTGTGGTTCCTCAACCCCCCTATTCATCTGATTTAAGTCCTTGTGACTTTTTCCTCTTCCCGAAATTGAAACATGTCCTAAAAGGACGTCATTTTGGAACTCTAGAGAACATTCAAAAGACTGTGACCGACCAGTTAAAAGCCATACCAATTGAAGACTTCCAGCGCTGCTACCAAGAGTGGGAATCACGACTCCGCCGATGTATAGCTGCCCAAGGGAACTACTTTGAAGGGGATATCATTGTTGTTTGAAAATAATAAAAACTTTGGTTAGTATGAAATCAGTCTCATTACTTTTCTAACACACCTCGTATAATGTCATCATATTCATTTGTAATTGCATGCAGAATAGCCCATAGTTCACTGATGGTGACGCCACTAGCGTTCCAGAGTATATTTTGCCAACCATCTAACTCTTAGACCAATACCTTCAATTGATTGTAACGATACCGAAATTCAATATGTTCCGATAGTGCTGCTTGAATGTAGTAGGAACATGACGACCACTTTGAAAACAGACACCCCTTTTCTTGTCCTAAAGTACTGTGTATCTCAGAAGATGGGTGTCATGATAATGAGCGGTAATTGCAAGTGCTACTTCTTTTTATGTTCGCTTCCTCACAACACCAGTCGGAACGTAAATTACACAATACGATCCTACACTATCTTATGGTATGCACAGTTTATGGCGGGAAAATTTTCGCTGCTTTCAAATTGCATAGAAATTTCTATATGTCCTCTTAACTGATTCATTATCATGTGAACAGTCAGTTACATAAAAAGTCGCAGTCTTGAATCAAGGTCTCGTAAGAAATAACAAATCATTTACGTTCACTTTGACATGGGAGAAATTGCATAAACCTACACGCATTACATTATTCGTTTGACTTTAGATGTCACCAATTGCTTTGAAGTTTGAGGTCTTTATAGATAAAGAGTATTCTTCGCCTACTGGAAGTACAAGATAGTCATGTAGGTCACAACTTCTGAATTCACATAAAATAGAAAAATGGTTTCTGTAACTCTTAAACGAGAGTTCAAAACGGAAAAGTTCTTTGGACAAACAGCAGACATTCCACTCGTCCGTGTGGCATTACATTTTTAAGTTATTTGCATGGCGGACTTTTGAATTCAGCCAATCAGAGTCCAAGGTAGTATTACGTCACTGGCAGGCGATTCGAATGGATCAATGGAGAAATTTGGTGCCAAGGAGAAGAAAAAGCCGTCAGCCATTAACGGTATTTCAGAAGCGAGTTGGCAGCACGCCTGTGGCAATGGAATGTGATTCGGTGAAAGAGAGAAAGGAATGTGGTCTGAGGCAGAGTTCTCGAATGCATTTCAGAGCTATAAAACCGATTTTGTAACAGTTAACACATCACCAAACGGAATGAAAAGCTTTAACTCCATTCCTTTAAACAATATGATGTCGTTCGTAGGTTGAAATAAAGTTAAATATGTCGAAAGTGAGAAGAAAATAACCCAACCAGTAGTTTTTGCTCAAATTGCGCTCAACAATGTATGGATACTGTTTTGTGGACATTTTTATCTGTAAAGTCTAAACTTTCCCAATTAATACCAAAACGACCGTACTCTATTGTACCCCGGTTAAGAGCATATCAAAATACGACCCATAGTTTTTTCCGCGAATTTGTGGACACTTTAACTTAAACTTCTCATCTTTCGAATTGTGGCATTTTACCCCGGAAATAGGTGCTGTACATTATTCAAAATCTCGTCAAAATCCTACCCGTAGTTCGTGTGTTCATCGAAATAGACAGGCACAACTCTTAAAAAGTCAATTGCTTTTCTGTAGGTCTCACCAATTTTAATATAAACTATGTATTGCTGCACCTAAGAAACAAGAAAGCAAATTTAAGAACATGAATACCACATTTTGTTTCCTGAGCGTATACAACATGCAGTTCCGATACAGCTAAGTTTTTGGAAGACTTATTATGGAGAAGTTAAAAATTGCAGAGACCTTACGTACCTCCATTGCGGAAATGTACAGACATGTAAAACACGTCAGCGAATACAAGTTAGTTGTGGAAGCAAATCTATCAACCAAGTATCTAACAATTACTGTTTCAATACGCTAGTTGGAATGTTAATCTTAGCGACGTTTAACGTGTACTCTAACGCACTATATTTTTGAAAAACTAAAGAAACCTTAGTTATGTAGTCAAAAAGAAATATTAAAAAATCTAGAGTGGTATGTTTATATATGTGTTGCAGCATGATATTTGGTGGGAATCTCTTAAAACAGTATTCAGTGTGACCTGTTGCGCCTTTCTGTTCTCGGTACGAATGAATTATCATATACTGCTCCATTGTCCGATAACTTAACGTTAAAAGGCATACCTCACATTTTAAGCAAAATTATAAGCTTTCAAAGTTTGGAAACCTCATCGAAATTTGGTCAGTAGATTCCGAGATGCCTGGACAAAGGGACAAACAAGAGGCAGGTCTCATATACATTTATGAAGACATTTTACAATATTTTCGGTAAAGATCCGTGATCGAGCAAAAACTGAGACTTACGGCAAGTGAAAGATGGATACACATTCAGACTTAAATGCGATAGTAATACCGGTCCACAAAGGAGGAATTTAAAAATTATAGACCGATCAGTGGTTGGCAAAATAATTGATAGACTGATATCCAGTCACATCACAGATGTCTGTGGGGAATGAAAATTGATTTAAAGTATATAGCTGATGGTTTGATATTCAGAACCGCAGTAACGAGATAGCCACTCTTTCATTCCCACCTAATAGGTGGAGGACTCCTAATGTTACTGGATACAACCAGGAAGCCTAAAGGCCATTAAACGTATCATCCTACTTAAGTGTAAAGTTTTCGTCAGTGATTCACTAAAAAATGAAGTTACAGGAATGAAACACTGTCTGTTAACAAGTGTTAATCTCACTAATTTCACCCTTGAGGAATGGATCTGCAGCATAGTACGCTTGTCCTGTATAACAAAAATCGAGACACGCTAAGACAGTGCACTCCATAGAAAATGCTGACTCGTCACAGGATTACTGAGACCATCACCTGTGGCCAAGGTGAAGATATAGAAAATTTTCTCACTCACTTGTGCATGAAATCGAATGCCAGCTAGTGCTGATGGTCAGTTCTCTTCCACGCAGTGTTCCTGATTCTTTGACACAGATTTCTTCTTAACCTCAACGCCAACATACGCCGTGTAAACATGCCTAAAGCAAAACATTAAATTCAACATCTCCGGATATCAGGCATACCGGAACGACAAGGTCGGGCAAAAGGAAGGTGGGACGGCTATCTTAATCAGGAAAAAGATATCCAACCAACACATACAGACACTTCAATTGTTATGCATGGAGGCCACGCCGGTACGGATACACACCATCGAGGGCCACACCATGCTCATTTCGATGTTCCTCTCACCGAACAGGGCTCTGCACGAATTCGACCTGGACTCCCTGACAGCTACGGGGAGAAAGGTCATCATCGGTGGTGACCTGAACTCCAAGCATCAATCATGGAATTCTAGAACCTGCAAAGTGAGGGGGGAGCGGCTCCACGAAATAACAGGAAGACGGAATATACATGTGCTGGCATCAAAGGAACCAACTCATATCCCTCATGACAGACGGCGACGAGTAGACGTCCTTGACGTGGCCATCGTCAAGGACATCGAACGCAGAGTCCAACTACAAACAATCAACGATCTGTCCTCGGACAACCAACCAGTCCCTCTATCAATTAGAAATTGGGTCTTGCCTCAGACCACAGCAAAGAAAACCAAGGAAACGGACTGGGACCAATTTAATAGGGTCGTGCAAAATAATATTAAAGCCAATTACGATGTCACAACCAAAGAAAGGATCAACCAGGCAATCGAACACTTTGACAGAGTGGTGAAGGATGCGGAAAAGCGCTCCTCTGTAACAACATCCCACAGGATACCAACAACCACGGTGTTGCCACCCAATACTGAAAACCTACGGTACCTCAAAAATACGTCTAGGAAGCCACGGCATCGTTTCCGCGACCCTCGAGACAAGCAGAGGTACAGGCAACTAACCAAGGAGTTGAGAGGACGCCTGCAAGAACTTAAAACTCAACAGTGGGGAACAAAAATGGCACAGCTGACACTCCAAAACAAAGAAGCCTGGCAACTGGTGCGGGCACTTAAACAGCCAAGGGAATCTAACATAGCGATCAACGGACCAGCAGGGCAATGTTTTTAGCCGATGGCGAAGGCAGAAGTCCTGGCGGAGTACTTCGCGGCACAGTATACTGAAGTGGACTACAATCTTACAGATGCTGAATAACAGATGGCCGACAATATGGAAGCACCACCAGAGGACGAACCTGAGCTTGCCACAGCAGTAGAAGTCCGCAGAGTAATAAAGAAACTGCACAAATACAAGTCACCGGGGCAGAATCACCAATATGCACTTAAAAAACCATCCTACCAAGGGCATAGTCCTCTTAAACAAAATATTCAATGCCTGTATGTTGGAAAGATATTGCACAGACAGATCGCGAAGGTCACGGCCATTCCCAAAAGTGGGAAAGGCCAGCGACTTCCAATCAGTTACAGGCCTATCGGGCTACTCCCCGCCGCCTCTAAGATACTAGAACCTCTATTATTGAGGAAAATTAACACCAGCCTAGCGGCGGAGAAAACCATACGCAAAGAGCAATTAGGCTTCCAAAGCCGAGTGGGTAGCACAAGTTAGCTCGTCCAATTAACTGAAGATGTGTCCAGGGGATTTAATATGAGAAACTCGACGGTCTTTTGTGTTCTTGGATATAGCAAAGGCGTATGACAAGGTGTGGCACGCCTGCCTTATCACCAAGCTAAGACCATCCAACACTGCAACATTCAGTTAATCGGAAGTATCCTCTCCAACCTGAAATTCAATGTATCCGTTGATGGTCCAAGGTCCGCACTCCACTCCAACACGCGGGAATCCCGCAGGGGTCTCCGATCGCACCAATTCTGTTAAATTGTTATGTTAAAGGTCCACCAGCAGCACCCTTCATCAAATTCGCACAGTTTGCCGATGACACAACAATTTACTCGACAGGCAGCAAACCCAAAGTGACAATCAACCAAATGCAACGGGGCCTCAACCTTTTCGACAAATGGTGCCGCATCTACTATATAATTTCGGAAGCTCACTCACTCATTCACCTCAATAGCTATTGGCTGGAGAACGGCGTCACGTGTCAGCCTTCGCTCGCAAAACAGCGACCACAGATACATAAATTCGTGGTTATGTCCACAATTTAATAGCTAAGCAACTGCTATCAAATTAATTGCCATGATACATACATTAAGTTTGTTTTTCATAGCGTTTCATAGTTTAAAAAAAATCGACAAACTTTACGTCTGAAGAAACGTGCATCTGCTTTTCTGTAACATGTTGCTAATGAAATCATCATAAAAAACTTTTAAAAAACCAAATTACTCATAGTCACTGCTGTAAACACGAATGCCAATGGTCATTCCGGCTTAGGATAAATTTCAATTTAATTAAAACTTTCTGGGAATTTATTTCTTCAAAGTTGCTCAACTGTTTAATAATATTGAATGTGTAGGTCTATTAAGATCTTTGGCCGTTACAGATACTGTGACCAATAATTAAGAGTATTTGCCCAGTCTCATAAAAAAAAAAAAAAAAAAAAAAAAAAAAAAAAAAAAAAAAAAAAAAAAAAAAAAAAATTGATGTTTTGGAAGCAAGCAGGAAATTTTAAAATTTTGCAGAGTGAACTATAAGGGTCAAATGCAAGTCAAGTTTGTATATAAGGAAGTTCGCGTCTATGACCTTTGAAACAATTATACGATTGCGCTATCGTCCTTGTTGGTGTTTAATATCTACCTCTATTAATGCTTCCTAGTTCTTCAAGTTCAAGAGATTTTATTCACCCCGAAACACGGGTCAAGTTTATATTTGGTCAAATCAGGTCAACCTGTCATATTCTTTGATTCTAAGAACTGGGACTATTCTAGTCACGGGCTTACACTAGTTAACAAAATAAAAGTCAAAGTGTGCAGCGGTGTTCTTCACCAAAAGAAGGCCAGTACTTAATACAAAATTAAAAATAATGGGCCAAGAAATTGAATGGAAGAAGGAATCAAAATACCTCGGTATCACGCTTGACTCCAAGCTCCTCTTCCGCAACCACGTCCTAGACAGACGAAGACAGGGTTTGGCAGTTATCCAAAACCTCTTTCCCGTATTGCACAGCACTCATCTTACGACCACAACCGAAATCAGACTATACAAATCCGTCATTCGCCCCTTCATTCTGTATGGATGCCAGGTGTGGGGAACGGCGCCGAACTATAACATCCAACACCTACAACGACTTCAGAACCGGTGAATCAGGACAATCCTTAGAGCTCCCAGGTTTACCTCAATAGCCCCGCATCCACAACGAGACCGATACCGAAAATATAAGGACAGAAATATTCCGCCAGACAGAGAATTTCTACCGTCGAATTGAAAATTGCAGGGACATAGACGAGAGGCTCCATACACTTGGCACAACAATGCCAAGGCACTGGCACTCGCACACAGTACCATTAAGTATTATATACCAGCGTGAATAACACTGGTATGATACATAAGAAAACTATAGGGGTTTTTCACATAAGGTCCTCCTAGACGACCATAGTCATGTTTTCCCTCAAATCGCAAATAAAAAGAGTCCCCAAACCAACCTATCCAATACAAGTGACATTTAGCAGTAGAGCTACCAAGGTAGCGGGAGATGCACAAACAGAGCCCTTGTGGCCACGACACATATACACACACACACACACACACATACGCCGTGTACTTTTCCAACACCGTCTGAGACCTGTTGCTGTTTTCCAATGACTCCAGATCCAACTCCTTTTTTACATCAGTAACTGAAAGGGTTCATAGACATGTCTAGTTGTCCACCTTTGGACGCCCTGCAACTCCAATATTTGATACCCAAAATGGGGGTCCCAAACAATACCATCATATTCAATCAATAGTCTACTGAAAGTCTGTAACCCAAATCCCTTTTGTCATTCAGTAGCATGTGTCACAATTACCATACCGTTCACATCACACACGTCTCATCACTTCAGTTCAGTAACATGTGTCTCAGGTACCCAACTCATTACATCAGCCTCTTCTCGTCTTTCCCATATCCCTTCCCTGTCTCCTAATCAGTAACAGGTGTTCGAAGCATTCAGTAACATGTGCCCCAAGAACCACAAAGGCACGAGTAGATTCAAGAGCCATTTTTAACACAGGTTGCAATGCCTCATTTTCATTGTGCTGCGCTTTTGCAATTTTATATTCAGGTAATTTCCCTCTAGTCAGCAATTGCTTGACGTTCACTGTGTGAGTTTCTTGCAGTATTGTACCGATTCTGATCCACTTTTTCAGCCAATCAGGACCAAGGAGAGTTCTTTATTTGGTAACAACTTTTATATCTTCGGATTCCGGTTCAAGTATGACATTGGATTGTAATTGCATGCTTCGTTGAACTAACCAACGCACATGATAAAGTTATACCGCTCTCAGCTACCAGATAGCTCTATGGCCATCAAACAGAGATCATAACCCACATTATCTTAGAAGATCCCCACACAACGAGAAGTTTCCAAACCATCACCATAGGTGCAGACACTGGTTCGATTACGCTGAAGATAGCGTCAGCCCTTGGACTGTTGTAAGTTGCTGGGTCATGCGTATATGAAAGTGGGTATTTGCATGTTTTTTTTTTTCCACCACGGCCTCATCACCAATTTACACAAAAAATCAAGTGCCAGATTGTGGTCATGGTCAAGTTTTCCCTTCAATGCACTACTCCGAATTCTCCATCGATATTCATTCTAGACTCATTACGCGCCATGTAGAGTCCCAACACTCTGTTTACCCTCATCCTATCTTTCAATGACATTCAATCCAGCTCTTTTGGTATGTCAATTGTTGAACGTGTTCTGAAATGACTCCCACTAACAAATATAGCAGACCTCCCTTGCATCCTACATCAGAGATCCAAAAACGTGGACGCCATATTACACCTTTATATGCAACCAATGATCTGACCGTGGGTTTGTAACTCAAGTTCTCCAATTCTCAGGTACACGCCCTCGTTACCATCTCCAATAAATTGCTTTTGTCCCGTAGAGCATATAGTGAACAAAGTGAAGCAGACAGTTCGTATCCCAACACAAACGGCAGCAAACTGTAAAGAGCACAGCGAAATGGGGGAGTACCTAATACCTATTACAAGCAAATATTCATGGTGAAGTCTCACCGTCGAGTGATCTTCTATCACCGTATTTAGGCACATTATATCAATACATAAGGCGAGTTCGGCACAACTAACAGCAATCATCATCACAATAAAGAAATGGGACAGAACTGTCGTGACCACTGAAGCTGAAAAAAGTATGGCAGAACTCTCGTCACAAAAATCATCAGACAGACGAGTTAGAAGAAGGTCGAGTAGGCTCTGACCACGGTATTTACACATAAATTCACAGAGACACACTCACACATGTCAATCTATACGGCGAGTTCGGCACAACCACCAGCACAAATCATTGAAACGAAAAAGTGGGGCAGAACTGTCCTGCCTTATGACTGGCTGAATGAACAGAACTCTCCTTACATATCATCGGACTGGTGATTTAGAGGGTGTGCAAAGCATGGTATGTTTTCACCATAAACCTCAGTGTGTATCCCATACAGAGTGTTTATCACACCCCATTGATTACATGCACCATCATAGGTGGCCACTCGAACTGAACTCTTGTGCACTGTTTGATCAAAGCCATTTATGCAGTTAACCCCCTGAAAGACAAATTTGTATAAGGGGGCGTCCATTAATTACGTGAGGTGTTTTTCCTCGGAATTTCCCACCCCGCCTGGTGAGACTTAGTGAGATTTGGTAGGACTCTCCCCCCCCCCCCCCCCCTCGCCTGTAAAATGACGTGAAATTTTGAAATCGACTTTCGCGTCATTTGTATACCTTTTTTTTCTTTTTTTCCCTTTTTTTTTCTTTTTTTAACTCTACCATTGTACAAGAATGACCCCCACCTCCTATTTCACCTCACGTAATTAATGGACGCCTCCTAACCTGTCCAGTCGAGGCGGCGTGACGGGTGGCCCCTCCTCGCCACGTGACGGACCTAAAATCACTGACCGCGACCGCTTAATACGGGATTTTCGTATGCGGCGGCGGTATAACGGACGTTATGGACGCCCGAATGGCATTGATTCACATAGAAAACCTATTTAACCTTTTCTTAATTATTGTCACTGTTGAATTTGATACTAAAATTATTATTTAAACAGTTGACTGCAGTAAGGAGTTGTAATAGCGCTATGTCACATGAATACAAGTATTATCCTTTCCTCCTTATCGTTTTTGCATCTCACATATTTCGTTTTTATTGTGAAGGAATCAATTTGTGTTTAATACACAGATATCTTATTAAATTAAAAATTACCACTTTCTAGCGCTATCAAGATAAGTTTACCTTTCGAATACGCTATGATGAAGAAAAATCAAGGAATTATTTTTTTGAACTATGGAAGGAGTTAAGTAGATTATTAATTTATATTTTGCGGCTTACGTCAGTATTTGCGTGCATCAAGTAGTTTTCCACTTACGCTTGATCTTTGCGTTTATTTGTCATATAAATTTGTCATATTCAGCTCCATAATGATGTTATTCTAGAAAGTGCGACCTAGTTCGACTAACATTTCTGATCAGTTTTTCATTTTTTTCCCGTGCCTATCTTCGGCAATCGTTTCAGTATTCACCATAATCTTCTTGCGTGTCTAGCCAGATGGTGTCGTATAAACAAGCAGGCTGTGATTGCCTAGACTGGCTGAAACATCTAGGAGCTATCCCAGTTGTTGAAACATCCGGCTTGACACAAGAGGAAAGTATAAAGGAAAAGTCTCCACTTAGCTACATATCGTTTCAGTATTCGTCACATATCTTTATTTGCTAAAGAAGTGTCCGCTATTAAAAAAAAAAAAAAAAAAAAAAAAAAAAAAAAAAAAAAAACGCTGCAACATCTAACAACGCTATGAGAAAGCAGTGACATTCCTTGAAAATCGAGTGATTTAGTCATTTAAGTAATTACTAGGGTAAAGAAGTGTTATTCGTAATTATTTTAACTACAAAACTTTGAACTTTTTCACTGTGTGTCTCCGATACTCCTGCGTGAGAATATATATATATTTTCTTAGATAAACTGTGGGAACTGATGGTCTGTTAATCTTGATTTATTCTACCTCCTACCAGTTAAATTCTGTGGTTTGTAAACCTACCAATATAACCTTTTATGAAATGCGTCACTCATTTCTGTGTTAATTTGGAATAACTGAACTCAAAAGGGAAACGGTAGTCAGATACTAAATCAATAAAACTCACAAAATATCTGCGACACGGCGCCTGTATTCGAGCCACTGGTGATCCTAGTGAAGGTGCCCGTGAAGAGTCCATAGGTGATTTCGCCTGCGAGCCCTGTCGTGTTGTCTGGCGGCGGGTCCAGGTCAGCGTTGACCCAAGACGCCGTCGCGTAGGATGCTATCAGCAGCGCCACCGCTGCGCACGACAGCCAAAACGTGGCGAATACGTACATGCGCTTCGTCGTCGCCATAGCCTGTGAGCAAACACAAATAGAGCTAATCACTCTGATTCTTTGTTGCAGCAATACTACTTGTGTCCATAATGGACCAAGTAGCTAGGTGGCAGTTTCACGTATATTGGCTGATGACTGATATAATTTTTTCCAGTGCTACATAGCTAGTTAGAAATTTTTGTAGAGCGGGTTATCGTGCTTGAAACAGGTCGCGAATAACAAGCTAATAGAGCACAGTGTTTCAAAACGATATATCGACTATCAAAAACCGTGCCGCCATTGGTGAAGTGCTATATTCTTAAGATTAAATAAACTAATTGTTTTAAAAAAATAACAACCGCCTTCAAAAAACTACACTAAAAATTTTAAAATAACTTTATACCTTGGTTTTCCAGGTGGAACCGCGTTAATTTATTGAAACCTTACGTTTCAGCCATTATTCTATGGCCTTCATCAGAGGACTATCATGCCCCAAATCGCTGCCGCCTATAAATAGCTCCCGATTTGTATTGACGTCACTGGTGTTTCCGCCGCCAGCGCGGCTGGTTCGATGGGGCTTGCGTCCCTTGTTTCTCTGAGCAGGTATAGCCATATTTGATCAAGATGAGTCCACTGTCCGCATTAATATTATCGGGTCTTTTTTTTATTTACAACGTTTCTCTCACCCGACTAGGCCACCATCTGCTTTCCTGAACCAGCACACTAGTCTCATTGAATAAAATAGCGTTCCCACTGTTAGCAGAATGCTGTGCTACAGCTGATTTGCTGACGTCGTTATTTTTAAAATGCTTAATGTGTTCAGTAAGCATTTCCTTGATTCTGCGTCCTGTTTCCCCCGTATATACCTGGCCCCAAATGTAGGGTATTTGGTATACTCCTGGTGTCTGTAATTTCTCCCTTTTATCTTTTACCCTTACAAGCAGATAAGAAATCTTAGGTGCTCTACAAACCGGACGGATATTTTTCTTTCTTAAAAGGCGACCAATATTATCTGTTATCCCCCGAACATAGGGCAACACTGCCCTGGGTCTGTCCGTTGATCTGCTGGTCTCTTCTTCCGGTGCTGAAGTACCGGGCAGCGCTTGAGGTTGAAGATTCTTCACTAAGTTTTAATAGGTCTGGTTTTTCGTGTAAATCCAAATCTTTGGTAATTTCTTTTTTTTTTTAAGTTTTGAAAATACTTGGAATTGCTGGAAATAATATCGATACTGGAAAGTTGCAGTTTAACCTCAAAAGCAGGAATGAGATCTATCACAACGATAGTTGTTTTGTTTTGTACTGAAACTTCGCGTTCAATTTAATGAAATGCTAGCACATGTCCGTAAAAACATTAATTTTGCAAGCCACATAATATACATCAATTGTAAGTATTGTTCCATTTTTCCCTCATTTTGTAAATACAGTCTGATTTCTTCCAAACAATCAACAAAACTTTGAAGGAAGTTACCGCAGCTCAACCAGCGAACATTGTTATACATAAGTAAGTCACTGAACAGTGCACACCGAGCTGAGTTCATCATGGGCGCCGGCAGGATTGCTTCTAGGGGGGTGCACCCGGGATGTAGGGGGGTGCACCAGGGCTGTAATTGGAGCTCCCCACCCCCTATCGGCCCAAATTTCCGGGCGACCCGGGATGTCAGGGGGGTGCAAGTGCACCCCCTTGCACCCCCCTCCCGGCGCCCATGGAGTTCATCCAACAAAGCATCTTACTTTTGCTTGTTTAAAGCCGGCGACGGTATAAGGTTCACTGTTTTTGTGCCTACGTCAGCGGTTCCCAAACTTTATTGGCACACGACCCACTTGTAAGTAAAAAAAATTTAGCGACCAACCTAATATGAGAGTCCATCTAATATCTGAATGGGAAATGTTGTATCACCTCGATACACTATCGACTATACTATCCTACGAAAAGGCAAAATATTGAAATATAATCTTCACGGGTGTTCAGCCGGATGGTGTCAAAGTAACACGACGTTTCGACAGCAAGCTCGGCTGTCTTCATCAGATATCGGTGTCTGCTGGCTGTCGTAAGCTGGGTGTCACCGAGTCGACTGACTTAGCTCCTCGACGCACCTCCTTATCTACGAGCATAACGTAACATAATGGCGAGAACACTGGCGCGGCCATATCTGTCCCTTTCTACTACGAGTATATTGGTAGGGTTGTAACGTATCACAGGTCACGCGAGATGAACAGACGCCGAGAATTACCCTCCAGGCTAAACCACGACTCATCCGTGAACAGGACACTACCCAACTGTTGTGAGTCAAATCACGGCGAGCAAGACGAGTCGCGTGGTGCGTCTGTGTGAGGGGAACGCATCTGGCGTGTGATCGAACATTCAGAGCAACCTTTCGGACCCTACTATACTGTCTTCAAGGGCGGATCCAGCCTTTGGGTCAGGGGGGGGGGGGGGGGTCACGTAGTCGAGTTCTAACTAGGACATGCTTCAAAATTATAATAGTACCTATATATAAATAAAAGATAAATTAATTTAATTGCATTATGTCAAAATAATTTTAATTAAATAACAAAATCACTTATTCTCTTCTGAACTCTCGCGAATCTTGTTATGACTTCCTCCACTTCAACGAGTATGGTTTTGTGAACGTGCAGAAGTGCCGGTCCAGTAAGGTGGTCTTCTGCCAGTGATGCACGAAGTCAAGTTTTGAACCTACTGAGGGGAGAAAAAGATCTCTCTGCCAATGGGACAGTATCTGGTAGTGTGGCAAGATTACACAAATATGTGTTTACGATGGTATATATTTTAGCATGACATTTTTATATTAGATTGGAAATCGACTTGCGGAATGTTCTGATTCCGTTGCCATTTTACTATCCACAGCCAATATTCGCTTATAATGACTGATAATTACATGCTTGTAGTCTATTACCTGCTTATAATCTAATGCGAGTTGCTTAATTGTTTCAACGTCTTCATTAATATAGGTATAATTGACTTTCGGAACAAAAACGACTAGTTGAAATAAAATATTTCAGGAGACAAATGGTCTTGTGGATCATTTATTATAGAATCTAGAAGTATGATGTATACAGCCCTACCGAAATACTCTTCAACTGATTGAACAGGTAGGTTATTGGCTCTATGCATTTATATCGGCACTGTTCTGGGGCATTAAAGTTCCATCGCAAATTTCTTGGCAAATTCTTTTGACTCTTCAAAACATTTGTTCCATTTTTTTTATCTCAGAACACTCATTGTATCATTTATTGCGTCAGGAGAACTTTTTTTTTTATAGACAATTGAGTTCGTCTGCAATATTCTGCTTAAGGATATAGTTGTACAAGTACCTGAAAAATAAAATATGGTATATTTCTAACTAACTGAGTAATTAGTAAAATCTATGTATCTTTATATATATAAAAATCTCGTGTCACGATGTTCGTCCGGGATGAACTCCGAAACTACATAAACGATTTATATGAAATTTGGCTTAATGTGTGTGATTAAGTCCAACTTAAAAGATAGGATAGTTTTTATCTGGATTATAGACCTCAATATTTATTATTTGTGAAATAAATGTTCATTAAATGTTTGTCATAGGACAATGGTTTGTAATTATTTGTAAGCTACCACAGACAAGCGTCTGCTGGCTTAGTGGTTAGGGTGTCTGACTGGAGAGGGAAAGGTCCCCGGTTCGAGGCCCTCTCTCGGCTGGTATTTTTATAGACACTTAACCCGTCATTAATCTCCGGTGCAGCATGTTGTGTAAGGTGAAATATGCCAGGACGGTACTGTGTTCGGATTCGACGTTAAAATGTAGGTCCCCTGTACCAGGCAGGATGGGCGGGCTAGGTAAAGGCGCCTACGACAGTGGCAGAATGCCCAGCCAGTAGAAACCAGGTCATTACGACCACACGAAATTATTATTATAGTTCCATAATATATCGTATATTGGCCATCCTTCCGCAGTTGCTTATTACGCAATTGTAAATAAAAACACCGTCTATTATCAACTGGTTTTATTGATGTAAGCTCAGAAGCGTTTCGCCCTTGTGGAATGGGGCATCGTTAGTTAGTTTTGTATATTAATATTGTAATTTTGTTAACACCAACATGTATATACATCCACAGTCACTGACGATGCCCCATTCCACAAGGGCGAAACGCCTCTGAGCTTACATCAATAAAACCAGTTGCTAATAGACGGTGCTTTTATTTACCATTGTATAGTTCCATAAGTTTCTAACAGATGGCGTTGTGTTAACTTATCGATACAACACATGGTTAGCTAGGTTGGGTAGTCATCCAGTAGATCAAGTTCTGTTTCAATTTATTTATGCTACAGTTTATTCCTAACAGATGGTGGTGTGTAAATTTATCGAACCATCCAGTAGATGGGGTTGTATTTCAATTTATTTATGCTACAGTCTATTCCACGCCATATGTGCGAGTTACTTCAATTTTAATTGTGCTGTGTATTGTGTTATAATTATACCGTATTGTTGTTCATCGTTTGTGTGTCAAAGTAATTACACACATGAATATAACATTGAAGAAAACGTTACGATAAATTCGAATCGTGTAAGTATTTCTAGCTAACTTATCATTTTTCTTCTTCTTTTTGTTCAGCCAGAGACCACGTGTCAATTTCATTTCCTATCCTGTTGTTTTTTCTTTCTTCCTCCCCAGTACTCTTTCATTATTGCACCCCTCATTACCTTTGAATCCTGCCATATTCAAAGTCTGCTATCGAAAAAAATTTCATTTCATACAGTTCACTGGTATCATTTCGTTTCAAATATTTCTAAACCTCTTGAAAGCCTGGTGTCATCCATGCTATAAATGTATCGAAAAAAATATAATTATTCTTTTTCTGTTATTTTTCAATGTTATTATATATTTCCTAATTAGTTCTTAACTTCCATTTTACTGTATTTTTCAATGGACCCAAACATTCCGGTTTCACCACTGTATTATAGTGTCTTATTTTAAGGCTTTCAGAAAGGCACTTTTTGTTGTAATTCACATATTTTTCAGTGAAATGTCGCCAAAGAATCTAACCTCGACAATGCGTGTAACAGAGAGGCAAGACGCACGATGAGAGAGCTCATCAATCAGCAACACAAATCGCGGCAAGTAAGGAAGTTCAAAGAATCAGGACAGCTGAGCGTCGTATGCAAGAATCCGGTGGCTTCCAACAGACATTACCAGTGATTCCTTGCTCTACTTTTGCCGATGAGATTAACGTATGTTTAAAACAATCGTTTTTATGGCGGAATGTCGAAACACTTTGATTGACCATAAACATGCGAGTACAGTTGCAAAATGATCCATCGGCACAAGTATTTTGTAAGCAATTGCTGGATATTGGTAAAGGTGAAATAGAACTGCATCGAAATACACAATACATCAAATTGCCAGACAAATTCTGCACTGTTGTTAACTCAAAAATGAACTAACTCAGCGTGTGTTCCTGGATATATCAAATAATTACTTAGATCATAATTGGATCAGTAATCGTGCTATTTTGGCAGCAAAAAATGTTGATGTCAACGAAATTAACTTCCAGATACGACAGTTGTTGCCAGGTGATCTGATGTCTTTTTAAATCAATAGATACTATTGTAGGTGAAAATGAAGCCGTAAATTTTCCAAATGAGTTTTTAAACTCTTTGGATATAACAGGAATGCTGCCACACAATCTCCGGTTAATGATTGGTTCACCGATTATTCTTCTTCGTAATTTGAATCCACCTAGATTATGCAACGGTACACGTTTGGTGATCAAAAGGATCACCGGAAATATTCTTGAAGCAACTATTTTGACTGGAATGTTTAAAGGAGAAATCGTCCTGTTGCCACGTATTCCAATGATACAGTCAGAATATCCAATACCATTTAAAAGGCTTCAATTTCCGATTTGTTTGGCTTTTGCTATGACAATAAATAAGTCACAAGGCCAACAATGTCCGTTTGCGGCTTGGATTTGGAAAATACGTTTTTCTCCCATGGACAACTATATGTCGCCTGCTCACGTATAGGGAAACCATTAAATCTATTTGTATTAACAAAAGACAGGCTAACTAAAAATATTGTGCACCAATTAGCGCTTAGATAAATTAAAATTATAAATTGTAATAATTTAAAATAATGAAAATAATTGTTAAAAATGTTTAAAAATCAACTTCATAGGCCTCATTTATAAAACTGAAATTTCAGTTTATATAAATAAATAAATAAATTATATAAATAAATAAATTAATTATATAAATAAATAAATAAATTATATAAATAAATAAAAAATAATTTATTTATTTATTTTTATAAATATCAATTTCGATATAATATCAATTGAGTAATTTGTAATAAAATGTAAACTAAATTTTTTTATGATCGTTTGTCCTTAATTTCAACTCTCCGTAATTATTTACCAATTACATTTGAATTTCCAAATCGACTACAATGTTTTGTCTTTATTAGTGAATATTAATTTGACTACTTTAGAAAGTTTATAATAACATTATTCCAACGTTCTATAATTACAAAGTCACAGCAACGCGTGACCGGGTCAGCTAGTACTATTATAAATCTGCGAGAGACCTGCGTGTGCCTGATGTTTTGAAATGGCACCACGCAAAAAATTCTTCAGCAATTAAGATGGTACTTTCAAATATTAAGAGCTTATGTTCCAGATTAAAATCTGCGAATACAGCTTGCGACTTCTATGTACTAAGGAACGGAGAATGTAATTATAACTATTTCTAGAAGGAGAAATAAGCGAGCAGATCACTCTGTATTCGATATGAGCATTCAATAAACACTGACAAAAGATCACACTACGATTATGCTTAGATTCTGTTTGTTTTTTCACTTCGATTATTTAGTTCTCAGTTTTGTACACTCAAATAAACATAATACGTGAATCAAACGTGGTAAAAATCTTAAACGTAATAAGAATCTTGAAATGAATAGTTAGTTTGGGAACAGTCATTAATTCGCATTTTACCAGCACTAAAACCTTCAACTTCCTAGCCAGTACTGTCACACTTACTCATTGCTTTTCAGAGATCAGAGCAAGAACATTATTACATATTCAATGATGCTATTCGTTTAACAGCGTGAAAATTAATGCAACTGATAAACTAATAGCTCCGGAGTAGGAAATTTTGCTCTTACGGCAAAAAGTAAAACGGTGATTACATGTCAGCTTGATACGAAGCCCGACAGAAAGGAAGGTTTGAATACAGTGACCAGGGAATTTATTTTTCGTAGTTGCAGTCGCAGTTGTTATTAAGTAACGTTCATAACCTTGATTTTGTAATGTACATTTTAGATTGTAGTTTAAATCGTCATAAAGTTCGAATTACTTACGTACTATTTGACGAAAACAATAAGGAACCATTGAAATTTTAAAAATCAACTAGGAATCCTAAAATCTTATGCTACATCACGCGAATTACATCGTGCCTTATACATTAACAAAACCTGGCAGCAGTCATTCTGTCCAGGCTGCATTTCAAAGTAACCACAACCTTCACTAATACTGCCGTTCGAAAATCAAAGGTGCTTAAGTTAATTTAATTTTGATTGCAATGGAGTGCCATGCTCTGGTAGCAATTTCCTTACGCACCCTTCTTAGTCTTTTCATGCACCCACCTACATTTGCCCTCTACAAATTTCAACTTTAAATTCTTTCAACTTTGTTTTTGTAAATTATTCATCATTTCTCTTGGTACTTATTCCAATCCCTGACACCCTTACCTAAAAACAGAATCTTCCTACACCTTTGTGCCTGAAATCGAGTGTCAGCTTGTAGTCACGGTTATCTTTTCCGATACGTGCATTACTTTTAATTCTAATGCCAACATCTTTCATGCCTCATCATCAGTATACGGCTTGTAGACTATATCTTCATTGCATTTATCTTCATCTCATGTTACCAACCCAACTAGGTATCCTGTCTAGATCACCCTGCAGCTGTTCGCAGTCCTCTTTCCGTTTTTATCCTTTTATATAGCATTATGTCATCCGCAGACAATACAAATTCTGGTAGTAAACCAACACAATTATTCATCAGAATAATGAATAGCAATGGTTCCAATACATTACCCTGTGGCACTTTCATTTTTACTTCCACTGCTTTTGATGCTGCCTTTCCTAAGCTAACTTTTTGTTTTCTACCTTTTAAAAAATTCTTCTACCCACATACACTTTCTCATCCATTCCAATAGCTTTTACCTTATTTCCTATCATTTTGTGGCTCAATCTGTCAAAAGCCTTTAAAGATCTAGTGCTACATTGTTAATTTGTCCTCCCTTGTCCATTTCATCCGAAATATGTTGCATATATACTACCAACCAAGTTTCACATGAATAATCTTTCCTAAAGGGTACTTGAAAACGACTTACACTCCTCACATATATTTCTCCAATAATTTACCTACCACTGATCTCAAACTGATTGACCTATAATTTTCGACTCTATTACTTACTCCCTCCTTTATGTACTGGCGCTACTATCGCACTTTTTCAGTCCTCTGGTACGCATAAAGGATCCAGACTCAATTTAAATATTTCTAGATAAGGTACAATGCCACATCTGGCTTTCTTTAAGATATCTGTTGCAATATTATCTACACCAGGCCCTTAAAAATTTTCAGCCTTCTTAGTTCCTCCATGATATTCTCAGGATGAAATTCAAATTTTTTAGTCTGCATCATTTCTAATTGTGTTTTTAAGCTCGTTATCCGATTTCCTCCCCACCCCCCCCTCTCGATCCCGATTCACTGTCCACAAGGGTTCACTAAATCAGTTACTTATATTGATGTTGGGTTTTATTCTCCGTATTAAAACAGAAGTTAGGTCTATACAAGTCAGTTACTTATAATCTCTGACGTTTTAAAATATTCAGTAAATTCTTCTCCATCCTTATCTATAAGCGTCTCTACACCCTCCCTTCCCGTCTATTTCTAAGATAGCCATAGAAATTTCTTGATGCATCAGTCAATGGTCCCACTGCTCTGACAACACTCTTCATAAACCCATCTTTATCCACCTTCTTAGCTATTATCAAGTACTTGTTTGTTGTTTTTAAATATTCCCTACTACCCTGCTGCCCCTTAACTCTGTTATATTCTCTTCTTACCAACCTCTTTAACACCCTCACCTCCGTATCACAGTACACTGGTTCACTACTTTATTTTTTGTTTCGGAATAAATATTTCTTCCCCCTTTCTTATTATTTCCTTGAACTCTTCCCACCTTGACTCTACTGTACTTGTGCATTCCCCCCAATTACTGAAACGTTCTCAGAAATATCTCTCACACGTGCATCAATACATTCTCTGTATTGTGATCGAAAGTTGTTCGGTTAGAACTAATTACTTATGGCTGAAATCAGTAATATGGCGTCAGAGAAAGCTTAGGAAATTAAAAATAATTCCTGACGATCTTAAGTGATACCACGTAAGATTAGTTTTAATCCACACAAATTCTTATATTAAAGCAGAAGTAATTAGTGTAATCAATATATCGTCAAAATTAAACCAATATCAAAACAGAAAATAATTTGACTTTTTTGGAGGATAAATATATGGAATTGCTTTTTTATTTAGGACGAAAATAAATTTTCATTATTGCCATATTTTTATTATTACCGTAATTATTGTTAAAGAAAACTCTTACACTATAAGACACTTCCATACATACGAAGTCGTGGGTAATTGCTAGTAAGTTATTAAATTTTTGTTTTCATGTATTAGTATATACATAAAAATAAAATATTTAGGTACATATCTAAAACCCCGCTCAAGCAGATAGATAATATTATAAAGTCTGAATTGAACAATGTTTGCAGTAAGCAACGCGCGTCATTAGCATTTTCGCTGTCTTGCCATGTAGAAATCTTTTCCAGAGCGCTACAAATTTTCACTGTCTCATGAAATTGTAGACGGCCATTATGCCTCTCAACCCAACGCGTCTCGCAGATACCTTGTAGCTCCAAATTCTTAAAAAAAAAATTAATTCCTTTTAGTGGATGAATTGGCAATTTCATTGTGTCCTAGTTACTAACGGCAAGAAATGGCTGGATGACATAGATGACATGTTATTAAGAACAGGACTGTTGCTTGTTCAGCATATAAAATTTGCAACTATTTTCGCAAGTTCCATATCGCCTAGATCGTTATCATCACATCTAGGCGTATCGTAAAATCCACAGAAAGTCACAAAACTTCCTTTATTATGCCATTGAGTATGTATTTAAATGAAAGGCTGAGCTGTGAGATATGTGTTATGTTTGTTGTTTCATCCAATAAAATATAAAAGTATTTAGTTACATTCACATTCAGTAAAATACTTTCCTACATGATTTCATTGCAAACATCAATCAAATAATTTTGCACAATTTTGCTGATGTATGTTACATTAGACTTAGAAGTCTCTAAATGATGCTGCTAATGCTATGTCACGAGATTCTACACGGAATTTTAAAAGTGCTTCCTTCATCAACTACCGTGCTGTTGTTACTTGCTTCTTTATTGAAAAATTTGTCCTCATCGGGATGACCACGTAACGATATATCTTGATGAACACAAAAAATTATCGTTTGGCAATTGGTCGTAAGCTTTACTTTATTTTCATTAACTTTTATCATTTTTTGACTGCTAAATTTGGTTTTCAATTTTGTGAAAAGCTATTAAAAAGCTTTTTCCAACTTCGACAGTTATTTCGTGGTATTTATTTCGCTGGTGAGTTAGCAACACACCATTTTTACCAAGAAAATCATCGAAAGCTATTAATGGTTCTTTTATGAATCGTTTTAGAGGTGTTTTTGACTGTGTGGTAACTCAAGGGGGTTACTGTAAATAAAACATAATATTATCTGTAAAGGTCTTGGTCTTTATGCGATAAAGCAAGCCAGTGAAACTTGTCAATTTGTGACTTCTAAAACACACACACACACACACACACACATACATATATATATATATGTTTTTATTACAACACAGTGTGGGAAAATATAAATTTGAGAAGGTAACTAATATTTGTCGATCAATATAGCTCTTGTTGAAACGTCTAGGTATTTTCTTACAAACCATCCAATATCTGAGGAAAATTTCGATTGAGAAAGCAAACTTTTTATATGATTAGAACTGGAAGTCGACGTACACGAAATCGGCAAGCATAGAACAGCTTCAGCAGGAGTAATATTTTCTTCATCTAAGGTTAAGGTAGTTGTTGAAGCATCGGCAGCACTCATATGCATTAGTACTCACTATAGGTAAATGTTTTGGGTGTTTATCAATCTCAAACCTAGGTTTCTTCGTAAAAGAATGAATCTATCTTTCTAAATAAACCACTACATGCATTACGTTTCGACACACCAGCACAATCACATTTTTCTCTGCATCCTGTAGTAAAAAACACCCGTCCATAACTAAGCAAAAATACAATATTTATGTAAATACATCAAACGGTTTAGTGGCGAGAAGCGATCGGAGCTACGTGGCTGTGACGTCACCAAATATCGGACGCGCAGCCGCGAACGAATAGTACGACGCGGTGCGCGTCGCGGCAAAATCAAAAGTTCCAATTGCGTGCACAATATTCAGTTCACAATGACCGATCAGATACAACATAATATTATTAACAGCATACAGTCGCATTGTGACTGTCGTGTATGTTTTGTGAGATCTGGCCATCCATTATTCAAAGTAATCTTGTTTAATTAAAATCAGTGAGATTAAAAATATTATCAGAGGCCGAGCCCAGGGGGGGGGTCATGACCCTTGTGACCCCCCCCCCCTTGGATCCACCAATGACTGTCTTACGGGACATATACGACCCAGAGGTTGCTTTGAGTTCTCTAGTCAGTGTAGGAGCTGTGCTGGTTGGACGCTGGGTTTTAGCACGCGGTCGACGTTGTCTGTAGTACATTTAAACAATTGTTGTTTCTTGGAATCTTCTCCACATCCGTGAAATGACGCTACCAAGCGTGATGGGTGAGCGAATCCCTGTCCGCCTATCCAGATTACGGTTTTCCATGATTTCTTCAAATACCTTCAGATGATTGCCAGGATTGTTCCTTCGAAAAGATGTGGCCGAATCCTTTCCCTTCCTTGTTCCTCCCCCCCCCCTCCCTCGGCCAATCCCTTATTACATCGACGAGACGTAAAGCGATTAGAAAAAAAAAGGCTCCTGGTAAAATGCAACTCCTTGCCCATCTGGCGAAAACTGTAGCCGGATTCCAGTCTGTCGACGATCCGACAACGCATAATGTCGTCCAGATATCTTCTCTGTTGCAACTTGCTTCCCCACAATTAGAGTACTATGTGCTCAATGGTCACCACTTTCAGCCAGAATCGACGCACCCAAAACCTCTGCCCACACGGGCTCTTTCCGCCACACTAGGCTACTACCATACTTGCGTGTTTTCACGCCGAATTTGTGAGTGAAATACCGTCGAAAAAATGAACTACATTCAAGTATATGGGACCGGCCAGACAGGCGTGATTTTCACGCAGCGGGAAGTGGGAAAAGGCGCGTATTTAAGGTCGCCCCGGCCTAGTGTTGTAAAAAAAACGGTTTTTTTTTCTGGCTTGAAAAAAAAACATGAAAAAAAACTTTGAAAAAAAACATGTTTTTTTTCAGGAACACGTTTTTTTTCACAACTACTAAATCTCAAATTTGTAAGGCAGTTATCGTTTAAAATGACTGTTTTAGAGTTTATTCTAAGTACTTATCTTAGTTTAAAATCTACTATATTTTTCTGGTTCAGTAGGAAAAAAAAATTGAAATATTGACTAAATTGACTGAAATTTTCTTTAAGAACGGGGATTTCCCGAAGAGACTAGGTTGCGCGAGAAGGAATCCCCATTCCCCATTGTTTGGATTGATACTTGCTATTTGAAATAGTGCTGCCAGCCCTAAAAAATTAACTATAGATCTTTGAAAAAAATTAGGAATTTAAAATTTATCCACGGTTTTTTGCCTTATTGGACTTTCCTTATATTCGTATACTTGTTAACTCTCAGAGTATAGTGGTACTGACTCATTAAATTGTCAGTAAGGGAGCGTGCATAAACCACATAGCTTCATTTTGGCCTCCTGTGAACCCCCACGTAGCCCTACGTGGCTTTTGCCTACCCCCCCCCCCCCCCGTTCACGAAGCATATAGCTTTCTTCCGTTTTGATTCCAGAAGACATTTTGTACTATTTTCTCTTGTCAGACTATTGTAAATTACATACGGGTTTAATTAACTGAGGGAAATAAATACTCACATGCTGTTGTGAGATCAGTTCCTCATTTTAACTGTGAAAAATGTTACGAAAGGAAAGTTACGTGGCCTGTCTCGGAACCCCCCCCCCCCTCTCCTTACGTAGCCCAGAGTAGCCTTCCAGCTAACCCCTCCTCCCTCTGGACCGAGCCACGTAATTTGTGCACGGTCCCTAATTATGAATCGTTTCCTTGCAACCGTTGGTGTAAACAAACGATTGAAAAGAAATAAAGCTCCTATTTTTTATGATAATCGATTTTAATTCAAACTTAAAAGACCGTAATACAGAACTATTGGCGCAGTCTTTATGCACAGTGTGTACTTTGCTCACAATTTAAAATTTCAATCTGAAAATCTTTTGCGTACAATATAAGAACAACCAGTAAAAGAAAATTTAACTATTTCTGAAGTTAGAGGAGACAGAAGAAGAGACAGAAAATTCCGACACCGACCGAACTAGTGTTGGTATTACTGATACTAGTGAATGTGGTACTGACATAGAGGATGAATAAAATTATGTTACCTATATAGATACACTTATGAATCATTATGTTAGACATTATATGATTCAGTAAGACTTAAAACACACTTGTAAAATGGAAGTTCCTTAAATAAAACTATAATTTATGAAATATATTATTTTCTGAAAAAAAACAAAATTTAGAAAAAAAACACGGGTGCTAGGGTTTTTTTTTTCATGTTTTTTTTTCTTCAAAAAGTTGAAAAAAAACATTTTTTTTTTTCAGTTTGCAACACTACCCCGGCCCTTTCGTCAGCGGGATTTCACGCTGTAGAGAGTGGCCACATTGGCGGGAAAACACGCCACGTGACCAGCTCTTGTTTCTTGTGTTTTCATTGTTTACTGATATTATGGAACGCTTAGATAGTGAACTTATAACACTAGAAATACAAAAACACCCCTCTCTGTACGACCCAAAACACTTGGATTATAAAAACAGAGAAATCAAGAGGAATTCATGGATAGCAGTAACTTCTACCGTTCTGGAAGGCAAGTAGGGAGAGTCTGATGAAGAAACAAAAGCAAATTTAGATAAGTTAATTCATATTTTTATAAACTGTGTGCATGATATTATACAGAACTATGCAAAGGTTAACTTAAATAAGATAGTAAGGGAGGTTAACATAACTATTGCGACAGTGCAGAGGCATTTCATAAGAAAACCATATTTTTGTGCAATGAGATTAAACAAAAATCGATATATTTACTGCTATAGAAAAGAAATGTAAGTTGCCATGGCGATCAGAAATCAAGAGATAGCTAGATGTTAGCGGACATAAAGCCTGATCGGTTGCTTTGAAACCATTTAATTGCTGAAGAACCTTGCATTCTTCGAATACTATAAGTCCGATGTAGTTCCTAGAGGAATATGAGTTGCGTACAATAAATGTAAAACTGTTGAAAGCAAAAGAACTGAGTTATTTATAATTATAACCAGTCACGCAATATTATTTTGCCACGGCAATGATTCTTGAGCAGAACAGAAGTAATCGGCAAGACTCTAGTACAGTGTTTCCCAACGTGGGGCCCATGCCCCACAGGGGGGCAATTTGGCTTTTTTAGGGGGGCAATTTAGAAATTGACTTGATACGACTTTACCGCTTTCTCTTGGGTTTATTTAAATGCAATGCTAGATATAGATACAAAATATAGCAAAAAAGCACATTCTTAAAACAGTGCTCTAAATAATTATTAGGTATAGTTTCGTTTGATGTTAGTAAAATATTTTTTTAATTAAAAATTAGGTATGGGGGGCAAAAAAAAATATTAAGTGGGACATGACCCAAAAAAGGTTGGGAAACACTGCTCTAGTATTTCATTATTACGACTGTAAATATATTTAACATGTTTCAATTTAATTGTTTTTAGTTTTTAAATTAATTATTAACTGAATGCGTGAAGAATAAAAATTCCTTACCTTAATGTTACTGCTGGATTTTCTTCTGCACTAACACATTCCTTGAACCTTGTGTTTGTTTTTGATATAGTATTTTTCACTGTAGACATGAGCAGTTCAAATGAGGGAACAGATATCTTGTAGTACTCGAAAAGCTTTATGGGTTTTTCTTTTAATTTTCCCTTCGTTGACCTGTCGCTCAGTATGGGATGGATCCAGTACTTTCTCCTTACACGACGACGGCGACACACAGCTAGTGTTGCCCAAAATCGGTCTTGGTCTTGCAGTCTTGGTCTTGGTCTTGCATTTTTGCAAGACCAAGACCAGGTGTATTGATGCAAGACCAAGACCAAGACTGGCCAAGTCTTGTCTTGTTCTTGCATTTGGGCAACACTAGTGTTGCCCAAAATCAGTCTTGGTCTTGCAGTCTTGGTCTTGGTCTTGCATTTTTGCAAGACCAAGACCAAGACCAAGACAAGGTGTATTGATGCAAGACCAAGACCAAGACTGGCCAAGTCTTGTCTTGTTCTTGCATTTGGGCAACACTACACACAGCTATTAGGGACCGTGCACAAACTACGTGACTTGGTCCAGGGGGGGGGGGGGGTTTGGGAAGGCTACGCTGGGCTACGTGGGGAGAGGGGGGGGGGGTTCCGAGCCAGACCACGTAGCTGTCTTTTCATAACATTTTTCACAGTTAAAATGAGGAACAGAACTCACAACAGCATGTGTTTATCAGTTAATTATCTCTGTATGTAATTTACAATAGCCTGAAAAGAAAAAACAGTACAAAATGTCTTCTGGAATCAAAAGGGAAAAAAGCTATGTGGGTGGGGGGTGGGGGGTGGGGGTAGAGGCAAAAGCCACGTAGGGCTACGTGTGGGGGAGGGGGGGGGGGTTCGCAGGAGGCCAAAATGGAGCTACGTGGTTTATGCACGCCCCTTTAGCGCGGCACATAATGCAATTATTGCATTCTTATGACTTACTGAAATTCTGTTTATAATTTCGAGACCAGTCAAGTTGACAAGCAGAAGATGATTGAACCTTTCTAGCGGGAAAAACTATTGGTGTGTGCACGCGCGGGAAGAACACGGCCAGTGTGACAATATCTGCAGGATTTCCATTTCTCATTTTTTCCTCCTCTAGGTCTCGACGTGAAAACATGCAAGTGTAGCCTTAACCTAAGCAGCCTTGTAATGTATTGTCATGTGTTTATGTATTGTGCAGCAACAGTTTGATCGTGTATTATAAAGATCCCTTAACGTATGGAATAGAGTGTATTATTTTTCCCATATAACACTGCTTAAGAACAGCAGACGAATGATCTATTTATCCATACAGACATACATCTAGCATCAGTGTTTTAATACGTAGGTAAGAGCACGTTGGCACATTATTGGAGTGTCTTACGATATTCATCCGTACCATTTTCCCTGGGAGAAGTGCCAGAGGTGGTGTACCGTTGCTTTCCGTAGTTTAAGTTATTGGTAAGTGTTATTTAAATGGAAAGATGAATTATACTCAACACTCACCAAAGCTGAAGGGAGGAGGGCAACAGCAACAAAAATAATTCACAAACACAATATTTCTGACAAAACCCTTTTTCACATCTACATCTACATTCATACTCTGCAAATCACAAACATTGTGGGTGGCAGAGGGTGCTAACCACCAATTCTAAACACGCCCATTCCAATCACGAATAGTGCGAGGAAAGAAGGAATACATATAAACATCAGTACGGCATCTTATTTCTCTAATCTTATCCCTCCGGTCATTGCAACCTAAATAGGTTGGCGGAAGAAGTATTTCATTGCACTCGAAATTTAATTTTTTTCGCATATTCTCCAATAAATTCGAACGCAAGCTACGTCGTCTGTCTTCCAAACTATCCCAGCCCAATCTATGTATCAATTCTGTGACGCTTTCATAAGGGCTGTAACATCAAGTCACGAATCTAGCGGCCTCTCAACTGAGTCAATCAGAACCTTGCGATACGGATCCCAAACCCCACAACAGTAATCCAGATGCGGACGCACTAGTGTTTTATACGCTATCTCCTTTGTATGAGCATTACAATTCCTCAAAATACGACCTATGAATCGTAATTTAGAATTAGTCTTGCCTACGACGGAAGTTATGTGTACAGTATGTCCCATTTCATGTCGCTTTGTACTATCACCCCCAGACACTTCACGGAATCAACCGTGTCAACAGCTGAATTGTTTATTTTGTACTCGTGAACAAACTGATTCTTCTTGTTACTTATCCGCATTGCCTTGCACTTTTTGCAATTAAGTGTAAGCTGCCATTTACGGCACCAATCGAAAATAGCATCCAAATCGCGCTGAATTTCTAAGCAATCGTCGGAGCACCTTATTTCCCTATAGATAACCGCATCGTCGGCAAACAATCGCAGCCAGCATTTGGCGTTGTCACCTAGATCGTTTATAAATATTAAGAAAAGAAGTGGGCCTATTACAATTCCTCGAGGAACGCCCGAAGTAACATTTATCTTAGAAGAGGCTTCCCCGTCAATAACGACATACTGTGATCGACCAGTTAGAAAATCACGTATCCACTCGCAAATCTGAGCCGAAATACCGTAAGCTCGAATCTTCGCTAAAAGTCGGTTGTATGGCACACAATCGAAAGCTTTCTGAAAATAAAAAAAAACTGCATCATCTTGCGAACCTGCATCGATAACTTTCATTATGTCATGGGAAAATAGGGCCAGTTGTGTTTCACGCGATCTCTTCTTCCGAAATCCGTGTTGACATGGTGTAAGTAACTCGTTCTCATCTAGAAACTTCATAATGTTCGAGCATATGACATGTTCCCGATTTCTGCTGCAGACCGATGTTAGAGATATGGGTCGATAATTCCTAGGATCACTCCGATCTCCTTTCTTAAAAACTGGAATTACCTGGGCTATTTTCCAGCTAGAAGGTACTTTTATCTCTTCTAGTGATTTACGGTATATATCTGACAGAAATGGTTCAATATCCTCCGCGTATTCAGAAAATACTCTTACCGGTATACCATCGGGACCCGGCGCTTTACCCCACTTCAGGAGTTTTAATTGCTTTACAATACCTACGCTATCAATTTCTATCGGATCCATCTCTAATTCCACACGATGTGTTTTCCATGTTTTCTCGCGTGAATGAATTTTTAAATTCGATGTTAAATACGGTAGCCTTGTCGTGGCTGTCTTCAACTTCCCGTCCGTATTTTATTAGAACTGGCTTATTGTTCCCACTACAACTAACTTTTTTTTACATACGACCAAAATTTCTGAGGGTTTTCAGTGATACTCTTAGAGAGAGACTTGTCACGAAAGTTATTAAAGGCCTGACGCATCGCATTCTTAACACATCCCCTTATCTCCTCTAACTTATCTAAATCAGTCCGATGCATCGTCCTTTTTGATCGTGCATGTATCTTCCTTCACTTCTTGAGTAACCTTTTAACCTCCCGTGTGTACCATGGGGGATCGTTCTCTTCCCTGATTGTCCGTTTCGGTATATGCAAGTTCATACCCTCCCCGACTATATGGAGGAATTGATGCCACCTCTCTTCAACGTTGCCTCCTGCTACTAAGAAGGTGTGGTATTTATGCCTCAAATACGCTCTAAAACACTCTTTTGAAGCCTTTTCGAATCTGTAAACGATCCTCTCTTTCTGCGCGTGTTAGTTTACTGTAGCAATTACAGCTTTGTGATCACTTATTCCTGCGGTGATAGAAATATCCGTGAATAATTCAGGCCTATTTGTAACAATTATATCCAAAATATTTTCGTTACCGTTGAGTCATCGCGTTGGTTCAGTTACGAGCTGTTCAAGATTGTGATCTGAGAAGAGGTCTAGAATGATTTCGCAAGCTACTTTATCCCTGCCCCCAGTAACGTGAACGTAATTAGTCCAGTCGATATCACGTGGCTTATCTCCAGTAACACAGTCAGCCACACGCAACATGTAATTATTACATTCCGCGTGTGATTGTGTTCAGTGGCGTAGCTAGCGTGGGTGATTCCCGGGGCGGATATCGATGATGTCACCCCTTGAAAACTTAAATTCAAAATTGATTATATTATATCATCTTTTAGGTGTAAAATATGATATTAATAAAACATAATTAAATAAAAATTTATTGTTATTTAAAAATAATAGTTAATAAAATTGTAAGATTAACAACATTTAAAAGATATGCAAATAAAACAAAAACAATTGCTTTCACAATCCCCTCTTTCTAGCTTTAACAACTGCAAACCCGTAAATCACATTTTCGAAATTAAAAATTTGATTTACTTCATGTTCAATAATCAATATGGCAAGATTTTAGCCACGTGTTGATCACTGGTGATCGGAAGTGGTTTTAGATTAATTTTAACTCCTCTGAAGATCGGGCCTCACTTGCCTGATACTGTTCCGCACCGTCACCGCACCGACACGTTTCTTACTATTGGCGCTCACTCGGTCGACACGCGGCCATCATTGGATTGGTTTATGTTTTCATGGTTTGGACCAGTGTCGGTCTGCTGGATGTGGAGAACGCATAGAGAGAGTTCGGAAATTTCCCTTCGCTTACGACCAAATGTTGTTTTCATGTTATTGTTGGTCTTAAAACAAGTATCTTCTTTTCATCCATGTTCATAACATGTTCTTAACATGTAGGAATTGTTCTAGCATCTTCGCATTAATAAATCAAAACATTGCCAGAGTTGAACATCAATTTTAAGACCCACAAAAATTGCAGCCAAGATCTGCATTTGTAACTGGGACCTTCCACACCCGAATCGCACGCCGTAACCATACGCCAGACTAATCTAGAAGTACTGAAAAATATGTATTCAAACACATAATAGTTGATTCGTGTTTTTTGATAGCAAAAATAGATGGTATAGAATAAAAGTATATTCATTGTATCATGTTTGCAAACTTATTTTTCATTACACCTACATTCGGACTGGTGACTCAAATGACTGCGTGCGGTTTGGATACTGAAGGTCCCGGTTCAAATCCCGGACTCGACTGTAATTTTTGCGGGCCTAAAAATTGACATTTACCTCTGGCAATGCTTTTATCTGTTAATACGAGGATTCTAGGACGCTCCGTGTTCGAATTTCACGTTAATCTGTAGGTCTCCTTTCGAAGTTAGGTGACTACGATATAGGTGCACTGCGAGTTTCCTAATAAGAAACTCTGTGACTAGAACTTTGAGATAACATGAAATTATTATATTTAATATACAAAATCTTTACGACCTAAATTTAAATTAAAATATGTTATAATCTCATTCATTGCTAAAAAAAAAAATACTAAATGAATCAAAAAGAACCTCAAGCAAAACAAACACGTCAAGTGCGAAGTGATTGACATTTCATTGCGATTGCGTTGAAATATGCGAGAATCTTTCATTCCGGTACAGTGTGGTAATGATTTGTTAATACTGCGCTGCAGAGCCGGATTAAGACAGCGCGGGGCCCGTAGCAAATGTGAAGAAGAGGTCCTTGATTTTTGCCGTCCTGGGGAAAATTTTGGAGCTAAAAACAAAAAAGGTCGCCCATCTACCCTAGGTGCGGGGCCCCCCAAGGAGGCGCGAGGCCCCCTAGAAGGCACGAGGCCCGTGGCATTTGCTACCTCCCGCTACGTGGTTAATCCGGTACTGCTGCGCTGGGATACTATTTTTGTACATAAAAGATCAACCAGATAGGTTGAGTCAGATAAAAAAGTATTTTACTGCACTTTCGTACCAAACCTGTGCAAAATAAAGTAAAGGTATCAAACCAACCTGTCATCCCCAACACTGATTCCCTGTAACAATCACTTGAAAACGTTAAAGGAGACTAAAGACCGGGTAGGAACATGGGCAAGCTATGGAAAATTGTGGACGCGAGGGGGCGAGCTGCCACTCTGCCGACTGTCGTTGCAGTGACGGTACAGATCAGTATTGGCAAAATAGAGCTCGACCTTTACACGTAGCTACTGATACACACACTGGCGCAAATTAAAATCCCAACACCCATACGATGTTGTGATAAATGAATGAAATTTGGCCCCAAGTATGCCCACATGAAGAGTATTAAATGATTTAAAATTGAAAGTTTTACATGTAATAATATGAGAATTACGGTGATATCTATTATGTAAATTGCTATTTTTTTATATTCTTTTAACGTACTAGTGGCGTACAGTGTGGTGTAACATGACACTTTGTTGTCCACGAGTTCTTGTTGGCTAAGTATGCCCAGGCGAAGAGTGACAACTCTATACACTCAAATGTCTAACTGTGAGAGAGGTCGGAGAATTGACGTGTTTTAAAAAGGTGCATCATATCGTGAAAGCTCCCAAAGGATTGGCCGTAGTGCATTGTCAGTATACAGACTTGTTACACAGTGATGAAAGAAAGCTCCAATACTCCAGGTCTATACTGATGGATAACAGCACGTGAAGACCGCCAAATTGTGTGGGTGGCTGTTGCTGGCAAATGGTTGACTGCAGGCCAGATCCAAACAGTGGTTACAGAGAGAGTCATCCCCCTCCCCGGAGGATTGAAAACCAATTGCTTGAAGCTGGAGTACGCTCTCTGAACCCTATGCAATGTGTCCCATTAATCTGATCATCTAACCTGGCGTAATGCAAAACATAAAAGGACATGTGAATGGCGTACATTTGTGTTTACAGACGAGTCTCGATTCTGTCTGTGGCAAAGTGATAATTCACGAGATGTTCGGAGGCGTATTGGAAAACGGCTTACCTGCTGTGATTTCAGAACATTACACAAATGCAGTCACCGGTGTCATTTTTTGGCGGCAATCAGTTTCGACAGCATGACTGAGTCGGCTGTTGTTTAAGGCACAATGACAGCCCACCACTATGTGGACAGGGTACTGCATCTTATTGTGATACCCTTCATGTTCACCATTCAAATCGCGTCTTACAACAAGATAATGCCCGTCCTCATATTGCGGCCATCGTTACACAAGCCTTGCAAGGAGTTTCGATCACAATTTGAACAGCACAGTCCCCAGATGTGTCCCCAATAGTGCATGTCTGGGATACCAGGAGTAGACACATTTGATCACATGGTGACCCAGCACAAACTGCGCAATAACTGACTGCAAAAGACATGCAGGCGTAAAGAGAAATACCCCATGAAGACATTCGAAACACTTGTTGATTCAATGTCGGCAAGAATCCACGAATGTATTGGTGCTCAAGTTGGACGCATTTCATACTGAAAACTGTATCTAAAGGTAATAACTTATCCTGATCCATTTCCATTTGCTATCATCTCTTCTGGGTATGGCCCTGGATATATCTTCAAAGTTTCCTAAAATTCTACCATTCCTGTATGCATGGTGAGATTCCTAATTTTTTACCAGTGTAACTATAGGGCGACCATAATATTTCGCTATAAATTTTTTTAAATCGATAACTACCCAATCATTTGTTGTTGAAACGTTAACATAGGTTGTATTTAAATGACTTCGCAAGGGATATCGAGAGGAAAGTTAACAGAAGTGGATTGATCCAAGTAGAAGCAATTCAAGACCCAGATGGGATTCCATCGGTGCAAACCCAGAATCCGGGTCCCACAAGTCGTGAGACCCTGGGCGAGTATAGTCAGAGAAGCAACTCTACATTAAGTTCCTTCATAAAAATAGAATAATAAATGCAATATAAAAACAACGAAATATTAAAAAAAAAACAACTGATTAGGTAATATAAGAACATGCCTTTGCGATATCTGCTTTCTTTACATGAAGTACTTCACAAGTGAAGTATTTTACTATCCGCCTAAGATACACGTAGCTACAGACTTCTAAATATGACATTGTATGTACTGAAGACCGTCTTCACGTGTTAATTTTACATTACTAGCGCCGCTATGTAGCATATAAATAAAAATGTTGTAAACTGCTTGAATGTTCGCTCAGTTTGATCAGGAACAAAAGTTCGACATCCCTGTCGATTTAAGGAATACAACTGTATTCGTCAGAGGGGTTACCCATAATACAAAGTTTCTTCTTCTCTAAATTTATTATGGAAAATTCATAGAGAATTATACGCTTATTTATTTCATCGTGATCATATTTGCACATTCTCGATCAGAAGAAAGCATAGCAAACTTACATGAACCTAGAATTTCAGTGCTTACTAATGTTACCATTTCGCTAGCAAGATACGCGGTTCCGACTTTTTTTGTAATTTATTTATTTAAATGGCTTTCGGCCTAATCAGCCACACAGCCAAGTACTTTGCGTTTTATGACAATTCACATTTCATTACTTTACAGTTCTATTTACATAGTTTAACAATTTACATTTCATTTACTTTACAATTTTAAATATATATAATTTAAATTACAGTTCTGTACATAACAGTTACGGTTCCGACTGTTTTAAACACAAGCTTTACAAAAACTGATTACCAACGACGGACGATACCATCAACGAACACTTGGACCCTGTTCAGATTGATTTGAAACCTGACAGTATTGCTAGTTTAATGCACAGTTTTTACTAGCATAAATTCGAACATGATACTATTTCATGTCGAATATAGGTGCACTGTCGATAATAGGCAGGTACGCAGAGTGTAAATCGGATAACGCGAAATGTACTCAGTTTGTACATCACGAATCTGTCAGATAATAAATTCAAAAATTACTAGAAAAACTTCAAATCACTTGTAAATCTTAGCTAGAAAGCTAATGGAATTCTAAATAAGCAAAACAATTTTAAAACCTAGACTACGTGTATTCCGACATACGCTTGGTTTTCATTTTCAAATTTTCTCTAAATATTTTCTAGGATTTACAATTTAACTGTCTAATTACTATGATTTTAGCAATTATATATAAACTTTAATTTTAAAACTTCTTCTTTTTATACAAGAAAACTTACATTATATCCACCGCCGCTTCTAACAAACCAAACAACAGTGACGGGCGGCAAGCACAACAATGAACGATTTCTTGTGATTGTTGGAGCTACAGAGCGGTACTCTCTTTGTTTAAGCGCACGGTATTGCCAACAATTATATTCTACTATAATGAATGAGCACAGCCGCCTGGATCGCATTTGAAAAAGCGCTAGATCAACCTAAAAACAAATAATCATAACAATAAAAGTAGACGTGTTTCGACACCAAAGGATAAAAGAAGTTGATTATTTTTTTTGTGTCACACTAATTTCGATTACTATTTTCGAAATGTGGGTGTCACCCCCAAACGGGTGACACCCGGGGCGGACCGCCCCCACCGCCCCCCCCCCCCTAGCTACGCCACTGATTGTGTTGACCGTAAGCGACTGCGTGGGTGAAGTACTGCTCGGCCATTTTTCACGTGAAGACATCAGTTCTTCAAAGTCTGTAATTTCAGTCGCCTGGTAAAATTATGACTGGACAAGTTTGTCAGCAACTATCTATGCTGAGATCGCGTGCAACAATAACTAAAGTGTGTGGGGTAATAAATCTAAACAGGCACGATGCTGAAGACAGGATGGACTGAAGGTAATGTGTTTTTCATGGTCCTAACGATGAACTTTAGTCCTCTGTGATTTAAGACCCCATAGCAACATTGAGGAGGAGACTTGCTGCGATAGGAGTTTCGTATTTCTTTCATAGAACGTGAACTTGACTTTCCCTCGTCGGACAGTTTAAGACTTTTCCATCATTTTCAATATAGAATTTCATATGATAATATGCTCACGTCTCAGGAGTAGCACCTATATGAAAATAAAATTGCAGTATTCCAAAGTTTCTGTGTGGAACATTCTAAACGTATTTGTTTTACACGTTTATATTAGCTTGACCTGGATGTACGAATGTAACGGAATCTGTCAATTCAATTGTCACCCACTTCCAGATTTCGAAATTGTATGAAATTTTGCACACATATTAGGAACCGCCGACAATACAATAGTTTCAGAGCTATATCATGATGTTCAATTTAATTTGACAATGAAAATAGAAAACCGTTTGAATACAATGGAATATTTCATTTCAATGTTCACTTATTTCCTGACGTTCGAATTGTTTGAAAATTGGCACACGTATAAAGAACAGGTGAAAATACAATAATTTCATAGCTGCGTCCTGCTGTTCTCATTACATTGACAGTAACAATAGGAAAGTAATGGAATCTTTCAATTCATTTTCACCCACTTTCAGATTTGCGAATTGTTTAAAATTATGCACGTGACTATAACACCGACAGGGTAGAGGACTGTGTAAGCAGATGTGTAGGAAGGGCTGAATAAGTTTGTGGGGAAATATAGCGATGAGCGATTCTGATCGTTCGGATACTTATGAGCATGGTAGTTTATCTGCTTGATCTCTTCCTACTGCCACTCCACTTTAAATTTGCCTTCCTTCCGTTTGCTAAAATATCTTTTAAATTTATAAGTCCGTGCTTTTTTCATAATGGTACCTTTTCCCTCCTTCAATTTTGGCCACTAGTTTACTCAATCCTCTAATATCCATCAGAACTGTTTCATGATCACTTATTCCTTCAGTTACTTGACTCCATACAAGGTTATCATTGGGCTTTATTAGGAAGAAATTCAACATGTTTCATTCCTTTGTTCTCTGTTCTATCACTTGATTAAAGCCTCACTTCCTTATTAAGATATTTGAAAATCTCTGCTTCCTTGTGTTACTAATCTTATTTCCTACCCAGCTTACACTCGGTAAATTTAAATCCCCGCCAATAATGACCATTTGTTCTCACTTCTGAACTCTGAATAGCTTCTCCCCAAGAGCCTCTTCTTCCTCATTCTTTCTTCCATTACGGTAAGCAGCCAAAATCCTGATTTTTTTCTTTTTAACTACCCCAGAAATCTAACTCATGTTACTCATGATCATCTACGAGTAATGACAGAGGTGGAATGAGTGGTAAATCAAAACTCTATCACGTAGGCGGCCGAACAACCCTTTGGGCTCAACAATGCCATACGCTTTTAAATTTTGTCCTATTTCGGTTGCTCAGCCTTTGTTTCTCTCGCAATAAATTTGTGAATGATCTACACCAGGGGTCTCCAAAGTGGTCGATACCGACCCCCTGGGGTCGATAAGAGATCTCCCGGGACCGATTAATACAGAGGAGTCGAAAGGGGGTCGATTAATACTGAAGAGTATCAATTAAATAAACTGTGCAGAAAAAAATAGGAATGTTCTACTAAAAGTCAGGTCAATAAATAAAAGCAAAGCTCATCCTCTCAATTCTCGTCTGTTTGTGAAGTCATGTGAAGTAAATGATGAAAATTTCAACCAATTACTTTTGCTCACTGAGGTAAGGTGGTTGTCAAGAGGTGACAGTTGCAGTATTGAGAATTGAAGACTGCTTTAGGAAGGTGGATACATCACTATGTGATAAGTTAAAACAGTACAACAACCATCTGCTCTTTTTGGCAGGTCTTTATTATAAATTTATTCCATCTATCCATAGTTTTGTTCCTATTTTTTGAGATTATAATAATAGCAGATAGTATCTCGTTTTTCTGTTAATTTTATTGGGTGGATTTTATAAATTATTTCGTTGAGCTGTTAATCAGGCCTCCTTATTGGTTAGCATCAGAAATGCCAAATATGATTTAATGTTTTTATTAAATACTTGTGGGGGTCGATAAGAAGGCAAATATAGTATCAAGGGGTCAACGGGGTAAAAAGTATGGGGGCCCCTGATCTACATTAATAATATTATAAATGCGAAAGTAACTCTGCCTTTCTGTCTGTAATGTTTTGACGAATAAACGGTTATATCGATATCTAAAATTGACAAGGAAATACTTTGTATCATTAGGAAGGACACAGGATACTATTTTTAGGGATAAATGAAATTTTTTGTCATTAAATTTTTAAAACTAACTGTACCGTGTCAAACAGACTGTTAGCGTGTGTAAGTCTGTAATTTTATATCGGTCGTTCAGACTTTACTTCTCTGGCAGTCCTATTTATGAGCTCTTTATAAATTTACAGGCAAAACATAATACAGATGTTGATTTTCGCTGCATCAAGCTATTATTTTGTGTCTTCCGAAGAGTTTCATGCATCAGTAAAATTTGACTTCTTTTTGACATGCTTCGCAGGCGTAAATCAGTCGTAAGACGTAGCACTAGCAGAGCAC
>CM061920.1:200532344-200568746 GCA_031002005.1 Vandiemenella viatica
GTATTTTCCCTACTGCCATGGGGTGGAGTCTGCCTAAATTATTATTTCTGCTTTCCACTATCACCAAGTAGGGCCATTGTCTGTAGTGTGAATACCTATTGCTTTGATTGTTTTGAATTAAAAGGTTATTAGGACTAGCTTGGTTACTAGTTGAAGCCGGCTGCGGCTGAGCTGTTAGTACTGGGGTTGAGCTTGAATCGTAAATTGGTGTACTTTCCGTAGTTGGTGGAACTAATACAACACTAGGCTGCGTCATTGCTTCTAAAGTTTCTACCTGTTGCACTTTTAAGTCAAATTGCTTCGCTCGTTTACTCACTGGATTTGGCTGGTTGATTTCCTGCGGAGAGCGTGAACGTGGGCGAGTGTGGAGTCGCCCTTTTGGAGTCTGTCGAATTTGTTGAAGAGCAGTTGGAACTTCCAACTGGTCGAGCTGCATCTCTTCGGTGGCTGAGTGCGGGTGGAGTTCAGGGTATGCTGGTTCTTGTCCGTGCTGTGGTAGATGAGCTGCTGGAGATTGGCTGTTGTCTTGAGGTGAGAGAGGGGCTTGTAGTTCTTCGTTGACCCAGGCTGTCTCTTCTGCTGCATTCTCCATTCTGTAATACGACTGTATCGCCGCGCCCACTGACTGACTGATTGAAGGTGAATGTTCGGAGTTTTCTGCCATAGTGTTCCGAGACTAAGTCTCTGGAACACTATGGTGCTGACGAGCGTAATATTAAGATTTCTTTGTACTGTTTACTTGCTACTTCTATAGCACTTCTAATAAACAGGCGGTAGAAACACTGTTGCACTGTAAACGAAACGTGGAGACCGACTTAACCCGTATGAGGAAGTTGCCTCCTCGGCTGCTCGAGTGGAACTGATACACTGTCTTACGGGACATATGCGACCCAGAGGTTGCTTTCAGTTCTCTAGCCAGTGTAGGAGCTGTGCTGGTTGGACGCTGGGTTTTAGCACGCGGTCGACGTTGTCTGTAGTACATTTTAAACAATTGTTGTTTCTTGGAATCTTCTCCACATCCGTGAAATGACGCTACCAAGCGTGATGGGTGAGCGAATCCCTGTCCGCCTATCCAGATTACGGTTTTCCATGATTTCTTCAAATACCTTCAGATGATTGCCAGGATTGTTCCTTCGAAAAGATGTGGCCGAATCCTTTCCCTTCCTTGTTCCTCCCCCCCCCCCTCCCTCGGCCAATCCCTTATTACATCGACGAGAGGTAAAGCGATTAGAAAAAAAAGGCTCCTGGTAAAATGCAACTCCTTGCCCATCTGGTGAAAACTGTAGCCGGATTCCAGTCTGTCGACGATCCGACAACGCATAATGTCGTCCAGATATCTTCTCTGTTGCAACTTGCTTCCCCACAATTAGAGTACTATGTGCTCAATGGTCACCACTTTCAGCCAGAACCGACGCACCCAAAACCTCTGCCCACACGGGCTCTTTCCGCCACACTAGGCTACTGCCATACTTGCGTGTTTTCACGCCGAATTTGTGAGTGAAATACCGTCGAAAAAATGAACTACATTCAAGTATATGGGACCGGCCAGACAGGCGTGATTTCACGCAGCGGGAAGTGGGAAAAGGCGCGTATTCAAGGTCGCCCCGGCCCTTTCGTCAGCGGGATTTCACGCTGTAGTGAGTGGCCACATTGGCGGGAAAACACGCCGCGTGACCAGCTCTTGTTTCTTGTGTTTTCATTGTTTACTGATATTATGGAACGCTTAGATAGTGAACTTATAACACTAGAAGTACAAAAACACCCCTCTCTGTACGACCAAAACACTTGGATTATAAAAACAGAGAAATCAAGAGGAATTCATGGATAGCAGTAACTTCTACCGTTCTGGAAGGCAAGTAGGAAGACTCTGATGAAGAAACAAAAGCAAATTTAGATAAGTTAATTCATATTTTTATAAACTGTGTGCATGATATTATACAGAACTATGCAATGGTTAACTTAAATAAGATAGTAAGGGAGGTTAACATAACTATTGCGACAGAGCAGAGGCATTTCATAAGAAAACTACAATACATTTTTGTGCAATGAGATTAAACAAAAATCGATATATTTACTGCTATAGAAAAGAAATGTAAGTTGCCATGGCGATCAGAAATCAAGAGATAGCTAGATGTTAGCGGACATAAAGCCTGATCGGTTGCTTTGAAACCATTTAATTGCTGAAGAACCTTGCATTCTTCGAATACTATAAGTCCGATGTAGTTCCTAGAGGAATATGAGTTGCGTACAATAAATGTAAAACTGTTGAAAGCAAAAGAACTGAGTTATTTATAATTATAACCAGTCACGCGATACTATTTTGCCACGGCAATGATTCTTGAGCAAAACAGAAGTAATCGGCAAGACTCTAGTATTTCATTATTTCAACTGTAAATATATTTAACATGTTTCAATTTAATTGTTTTTAGTTTTTAAATTATTATTAACTGAAAGCGTGAAGAATAAAACTTGGTTACCTTATAATGTTACTGCTGGATTTTATTCTGCATTAACACATTCCTTGAACCTTGTGTTTCTTTTTGATATACTATTTTTCACTGTAGACAGGAGCAGTTCAAATGAGGGAACGGACATCTTGTAGTACTCGAAAAGCTTTAAGGGGTTTTCTTTTAATTTTCCCTTCGTTGACCTGTCGCTCAGTATGGGATGGATCAAGTACTTTCTCCTTACACGACGACGGCGACGACGACGAACAGCTATTAGGGACCGTGCACAAACTACGTAGCTTGGTCCAGTGGGGGGGGGGGGAGGGTTTGGCTGGAAGGCTACGCCGGGCTACGTGGGGAAAGAGGGGGTTCCGAGCCAGACCACGTAGCTTTCTTTTCATAACATTTTTCACAGTTAAAATGAGGAACAGAACTCATAACAGCATGTGTTAATCAGTTAATTACCTCCGTATGTAATTTACATTAGTCTGACAAGAGAAAACAGTACAAAATGTCTTCTGGAATCAAAAGGAAAAAACCTACGTGATACGTGGGGGGGGGGGGGGGTCGCAGGAGACTAAAATCGAGCTACGTGGTTTATGCACTCCCCCTTAGCGCGGCACATAATGCAATTATTGCATTCTTATGACTTACTGGAATTCTGTTTATAATTTCGAGACCAGTCAAGTTGACAAGCAGGCGCGGGATAGGATAGGCGTGTTTTCACGCGCGGGAAGAACGCGGCCAGTTTGGCAATATCTGCAGGATTTCCATTTCTCATTTTTTGCTCCTCTAGGTCTCGATGTGAAAAAACGCAAGTGTAGCCGTAACCTAAGCAGCCTTGTAATGTTTTGTCACGTGTTTATGTATTGTGCAGCAACAGTTTAATCTACATTTTATCGCCATGACGTAATAAATTCTCGTATATCATAAAGATCCCTTAACCTATGGAATAGAGTGTATTATTTTGCCCATATAACACTGCTTAAGAACAGCAGACGAATGATCTATTTATCCATACAGACATACATCTAGCATCAGTGTTTTAATAGGTAAGAGCACGTCGGCACATTATTGGAGTGTCTTACGATATTCGTCCGTACCATTTTCCTTGGGAGAAGTGCCAGAGGTGGTGTACCGTTGCTTTCCGTAGTTTAAGTTATTGGTAAGTGTTATTTAAATGGAAAGGAAAGATTAATTATACTCAACACTCACCAAAACTGAAGGGAGGAGGGCAACAGCAACAAAAATAATTCACAAACACAATATTTCTGGCAAAACCCTTTTTCACATCTACATCTACATTCATACTCTGCAAATCACAAACATTGTAGGTGGCAGAGGGTGCTAAGCACCAATCCTAAACCCGCCCATTCCAATCCCGAATAGTGCGAGGAAAGAAGGAATACATATAAGCATCAGTACGGCATCTTATTTCTCTAATCTTATCCCTCCGGTCATTGCAACCTAAATAGGTTGGCGGAAGAAGTATTTCATTGCACTCGAAATTTAAATTTTTTCGCATATTCTCCAGTAAATTCGAACGCAAGCTACGTCGTCTGTCTTCCAAACTATCCCAGCCCAATCTATGTATCAATTCTGTGACGCTTTCATAAGGGCTGTAACATCAAGTCACGAATCTAGCGGCTCTCTTCTGCAGCCTCTCAACTGAGTCAATCAGAACCTTGCGATACGGATCCCAAACCCCACAACAGTAATCCAGATGCGGACGCTTTAGTGTTTTATACGCTATCTCCTTTGTATGAGCATTACAATTCCTCAAAATACGACCTATGAATCGTAATTTAGAATTAGTCTTGCCTACGACTGAACTTATGTGTATGTCCCATTTCATGTTGCTTTGTACTATCACCCCCAGATACTTCACGGAATCAACCGTGTCAACAGCTGAATTTTTTATTTTGTACTCATGAACAAACTGATTCTTCTTGTTACTTATCCGCATTGCCTTGCACTTTTTGCAATTAAGTGTAAGCTGCCATTTACGACACCAATCTAAAATAGCATCCAAATCGCGCTGAATTTCTAAGCAATCGTCGGAGCACCTTATTTCCCTATAGATAACCGCATCGTCGGCAAACAATCGCAACCAGCATTTGGCGTTTATAAATATTAAGAAAAGAAGTGGGCCTATTACAATTCCTCGAGGAACGCCCGAAGTAACATTTATCTTAGAAGAGGCTTCCCCGTCAATAACGACATACTGTGATCGACCAGTTAGAAAATCACGTATCCACTCGCAAATCTGAGCAGAAATACCATAAGCTCGAATCTTCGCTAAAAGTCGGTTGTGTGGCACAGAATCGAAAGCTTTCTGAAAATAAAAAAAAAACTGCATCAACTTGCGAACCTGCATCGATAACTTTCATTATGTCATGGGAAAATAGGGCCAATCGTGTTTCACGCGATCTCTTCTTCCGAAATCCGTGTTGACACGGTGTAAGTAACTCGTTCTCATCTAGAAACTTCATAATTTTCGAGCATATGACATGTTCCCGATTTCTGCTGCAGACCGATGTTAGAGATATGGGTCGATAATTCCTAGGATCACTCCGATATCCTTTCTTAAAAACGGGAATTAGCTGGGCTATTTTCCAGCTAGAAGGTACTTTTCTCTCTTCTAGTGATTTACGGAATATATCTGAGAGAAATGGTTCAATATCCTCCGCGTATTCAGAAAATACTCTTACCGGTATACCATCGGGACCCGGCGCTTTACCCCACTTCAGGAGTTTTAATTGTTTTACAATACCTACGCTATCAATTTCTATCGGATCCATCTCTAATTCCACACGATGTGGTAAAGTGGGGATGTTTTCCATGTTTTCTCGCGTGAATGAATTTTTAAATTCGATGTTAAATACGGTAGCCTTGTCGCGGCTGTCTTCAACTTCCCGTCCGTATTTTATTAGAACTGGCTTATTGTTCCCACTACAACTAACTTTTTTTACATAAGGCCAAAATTTCTTAGGGTTTTCAGTGATGCTCTTAGAGAGAGAATAGTCACGAAAGTTATTAAAGGCCTGACGCATCGCATTCTTAACACATCCCCTTATCTCCTCTAACTTATCTAAATCAGTCCGATGCATCGTCCTTTTTGATCGTGCACGTATCTTCCTTCACTTCTTGAGTAACCTTTTAACCTCCCGTGTGTACCATGGGGGATCGTTCTCTTCCCTGATTGTCCGTTTCGGTATATACAAGTTCATACCCTCCCCGACTATATGTAGGAATCGATGCCATCTGTCTTCAACGTTGCCTCCTGCTACTAAGAAGGTGTGGTATTTATGCCTCAAATACGCTCTAAAACACTCTTTTGAAGCCTTTTCGAATCTGTAAACGATCCTCTCTTTTCTCTTTCTGCGCGTAATTGTTAGTTTACTGTAGCAATTACAGCTTTGTGATCACTAATTCCTGCGGTGGTAGAAATATCCGTGAATAATTCAGGCCTATTTGTAACAATTATATCTAAAGTATTTTCGTTACCGTTGAGGCATCGCGTTGGTTCAGTTACAAGCTGTTCAAGATTGTGATCTGAGAAGAGGTCTAGAATGATTTCGCAAGTTACTTTATCCCTGCCCCCAGTAACGTGAACGTAATTAGTCCAGTCGATATCACGTGGCTTATCTCCAGTAACACAGTCAGCCACACGCAACATGTAATTATTACATTCCGCGTGTGATTGTGTTGACCGTAAGCGACTGCGTGGGTGAAGTACTGGTCGGCCATTTTTCACGTGAAGACATCAGTTCTTCAAAGTCTGTAATTTCAGTCGCCTAGTAAAATTATGACTGGGCAAGTTTGTCAGCAACTATCTATGCTGAGATCGCGTGCAACAATAACTAAAGTGTGTGGGGTAATAAATCTAAACAGGCACGATGCTGAAGACAGGATGGACTGAAGGTAATGTGTTTTTCATGGTCCTAACGATGAACTTTAGTTCGCTGTGATTTAAGACCCCATAGCAACATTGAGGAGGAGACTTGCTGCGATAAGAGTTTCGTATTTCTTTCATAGAACGTGAATTTGATTTTCCCCCGTCGGACAGTTTAAGACTTTTCCATCATTTTCAATATAGAATTTCATATGATAATATGCTCACGTCTCAGGAGTAGCACCCATATGAAAATAAAATTACAGTATTTCAAAGTTTCTGTGTGGAACATTCTAAACGTATTTGTTTTACATGTTTATATTAGCTTGACCTGGATGTACGAATGTAACGGAATCTGTCAATTCAATTTTCACCCACTTCCAGATTTCGAAATTGTATGAAATTTTGCACACATATTAGGAACCGGCGACAATACAATAGTTTCATAGCTATATCATGATGTTCTATTTAATTTGACAATAAAAATAGAAAACCGTTTGAATACAATGGAATATTTAATTTCAATGTTCACTTATTTCTCTGACGTTCGAATTGTTTGAAAATTGGCACACGTATAAAGAACAGGTGAAAATACAATAATTTCATAGCTGCGTCCTGCTGTTCTCATTACATTGACAGTAACAATAGGAAAGTAATGGAATCTTTCAATTCATTTTCACCCACTTTCAGATTTGCGAATTGTTTGAAATTATGCACGTGACTATAACACCGACAGGGTAGAGGACTGTGTAAGCACATGTGTAGGAAGTGCTGAATAAGTTTTGTGGGGAAATATAGCGATGAGCGATTCAGATCGTTCGGATACATATGAGCATGGTAGTTTATCTGCTTGATCTCTTCCTACTGCCACTCCACTTTAAATTTGCCTTCCTTCCGTTTGCTAAAATATCTTTTAAATTTATAAGTCCCTGCTTTTTTCATAATTGTACCTTTTCCCTCCTTCAATTTTGGCCACTAGTTTACTCAAGCCTCTAATATCCATCAGAACTGTTTCATGATCACTTATTCCTTCAGTTACTTGACTCCACACAAGGTTCTCATTGGGCTTTATTAGCAAGAAATTCAGCATGTTTCATTCCTTTGTTCTCTGTTCTACCACTTGGGTAAAGCCTCACTTCCTTATTAAGATATTTGAAAATCTCTGCTTCCTTGTGTTACTAATCTTATTTCCTACCCAGTTTACACTCGGTAAATTTAAATCCCCACCAATAATGACCATTTGCTCTCACTTCTGAACAGCTTCTCCCCAAGAGCCTCTTCTTCATCATTCTTTCTTCCATTACGGTAAGCAGCCAAAACCCTGAATTTTTTCTTTTTAACTACCCCAGAAATCTACCTCATGTTACTCATGATCATCTACGAGCAATGACAGAGGTGGAATGAGAGGTAAATCAAAACTCTACCACGTAGGCGGCCGAACAAATCTTTGAACCCAACAATGCCATACGCTTTTAATTTTTTATCATATATCGGTTGCTCAGCCTTTGTTTCTCGCGCAATAAATTTGTGTATGATCTACACCAGGGGTCTCAAAAGTGGTCGATACCGACCCCTTGGGGTCGATAAGAGATCTCCCGGGACCGATTAATACAGAGGAGTCGAAAGAGGATCGATTAATACTAAAGAGGATCAATTAAACTGTACAGGAACAAATAGGAATGTTCTACTAAAAGTCAGGTCAATAAATAAAAGAAAAGCTCATCCTCTCAATTCTTGTCTGTTTGTGAAGTCATGTGAAGTAAATGATGAACATTTCAACCAATTACGTACTTTTGCTCACTGAGGTAAGGTGGTTGTCAAGAGGTGATAGTTGCACTATTGAGAATTGAAGACTGCTTTATGAAGGTGGATACATCGCTATGTGACAAGTTAAAACAGTACAACAACCATCTGCTCCTTTTGGCAGGTCTTTATTAGAAATTTATTCCATCTACCCATAGTTTTGTTCCTATTTTTTGAGATTATAATAATAGTAGATAGTATTTCGTTTTTCTGTTAATTTCATTGGGTGGATTTTATAAATTATTTCGTTGAGCTGTTATTCAGGCCTCCTTATTGGTTAGCATCAGAAATGCCAAATATGATTTAATGTTTTTATTAAATACTTGCGGGGGGTCGATAAGAAGGCAAATATCAAGGGGTCAGCGGGGTAAAAAGTTTGGGGACCCCTGATCTACACTAATAATATTATAAATGCGAAAGTAACTCTGCCTTTCTGTCTGTGATGTTTTGACGAATAAACGGTTATACCGATATCGAAAATTGACAAGGAAATACTTTGTATCATTAGGAAGGACACAGGATACTATTTGTAGGGATAAATGACATTTTTTGTCATTAAATTTTGAAAACTAACTGTACCGTGTCAAACAGACGGTTAGCGTGTGTAAGTCTGTAATTTTATATCGGTCGTTCAGACTTTACTTCTCTGGCAGTCCTATTTATGAGCTGTTTATAAATTTACAGGCAAAAAATAATACAGATGTTGATTTTCGCTGCATCAAGCTATTATTTTGTGTCTTCCGAAGAGTTTCAAGCATCAGTAAAATTTGACTTCTTTTTGACATGCTTCGCAGGCGTAAATAAGTCGTAAGACGTAGCACTAGCAGAGCACGAGCAACTAAAATTATTAAGGTGCGTTTCCACTGAGGCAACTTCTGGGCAACACTGTCGCATGCGACAAGGAGTATTTCAAGCGAAGTGACATGTAACAAGCAACAATGACGCATGCTACTGGTTGGGCCGTGTCGCCGGTCGTATGGGCCACTGTGCGACAAAAATATAACGTGTCGCACGATTTTGCCAGTATCCAAGCGGTGGTGGATGAGTGCGACAGAAAACGGGCGACATGGAGTGGAATGTGCAGAAAACAACCTTATTTATTGAAGATTATCATACTTCACCGGAGTTGTGGAATAACAAAAGTGCATCATATAAAGACAGGAAAGCAAAAGGTAACAAATCAATACTACTTGCTAACAAGTACGAATGTTCATTAGATGAAATAAAAAAGAAAATCAAGAATTTGAGTTCTGCTTTTCATCGTGAACATAAAAGGATTACTAAACCATAGAGCGGCTCCTGTTCTAAAGAAGAGAAATGGTTTACTTATAAACTCCTGACATTTTTGTTAGATGTTGACATTCCAAGACAAACTTTTTCAACAGCAGAAAATAATGAGGTACGTTAATTAATATATGTAACTAATTATTTTTGACAGAATAATTTACCAATGACAGATCCAGAGACGGAATAGGGGATATACAATCTTTTTAGTTATACAAGTAAATAAAAGTAGTTTTTGGTGGGTTTAAAATATATATATTAAAAATTGTCGTAATTTAAACTTTACAAAAGGACTTACATATGATTAAGATAGGCTGTATTTACAGATTATGTAGAAAAGTGTTTCAAAATTTAGATTGTGATAAATAATAGTAAAAAACTTTTCTTGAATCGACATTTCACTCATACAGTTGTGTATGATAGGATATAATGGTAACGTAGCTAAATACATTATTTTACGTACGAATACATAGTTTATGTTTTTGTCTTAGTATTTGTCTTGCCAAGATACTTTTCCTTCTTTTGACACAAAATACCTTGCAAATTCATCCCGAACGTCTTTTGCATCTTCACCTGATTTTCGTGGTTTGCGTTGTAAATTCAACATGCCTGTGTCATCTTGTACCACCATCCTCCATGATCCTGGAATAACAGTTCCATCTCGTGTATCTATATCTAAGGTTCCATAAGGTGCATAAAGTGTTCTTGAGGTATTGCTTTTTCTTAAAAAATTGTGTAGATATACACACGCAGATGTGATGGTTTGTGCATTTTTAACATTTACCATTAAAGGTTTTCGAAACACACGAAATACTGATAACAATCCGAAAATATTTTCCACTACTCTTCATGCGCATGCTTGTCGGTAATTATATATTCTATTCTTAGAACATTTTTCTTGATGTCCTGGATAAGGCTTCATTATGTGTACCTGTAGGGGAAATGCGTCATCTGCCACAAAAACGTAAGGAGATAACACATCACTTCCAGGGAGAGATTGCGAAGTCGGTAATGAGAGTTCATTTTTCACTAGTTTTTGGTAAAATGAAGTTTGGCGAAACACTCCTCCGTCTGAAATCCTTCCTTGCCAACCAATATTGGCATATAAGAAACAATAGTTAGCATCTGCACAGTGGCGTAGCTAGGTCAACAAGGGCCCCGGTGCAAAAAAATTATTTTGGTCCCTCAGGCCAGATGAGCGACTTTTCTTGCTTTGTGTTGCTGGTAAGGGCCCCCTGAGCTGAGGATGGGGACCTTGAGTTGTGCTTAGGGGCCCCCTGAGCGGTGAGAAGGCCCTTAGTGAGAGTGAGGTGGTTCCTTGTCTCAGGGGCCCCCTTAGACGACTGTAGAGCTAAAAAAAAAAAAAAAGTCGCCAGTTTGCCATGAAGGCTCGTGGCCCTTTGAACTGCGCTTGGAGGGCCCCAGAGGTACGCCTTGGGGCCCCCCCAGATGTATGCTTGAAGGCCCCCTGAGCGTAGGGGCCCCGGTGCACTACACCGCCTAGCCCCATAGTAGCTACGCCCCTGCATCTGCAATCCCCATTAGAACAATGCTGAATGAACCCTTGTAATTAAAGAACAAGCTGCCACTGTTCTTCGGACTCTGTATTTTCCATCCACGGCTCCGATACAGTGTGGGTAGTTCCAGGTACTCTCAAAGTCATTAGCTATTACCTTCCATTCATCTTCAGTTTGTGGAATCTGTAATAAACATTTTTCGGAAGCGAATTAGCTCTATTTTGAATTTCTTCCTTCTGTAGGAAGACGACGATTTGACGTCTGATTCATCTGAGAGTGCTGACTCTCAGATACAACCAACTCCCAGCCAACAATTAAAATCTGATGATGCAACGAATTTGTCAAGCAATGAAGGGAGTGTTAAGCAATTTGTTTCACCCAAAAAAGATAGCTAAAAGGAGTAAACCCGCATCGCCATATTGTAAACGAGAAGAAGCAGCATATGCTGTTTTACAACAGACAATCAAGAAGGATGAATGCACAACTTATGGTGAACATGTTGCTAATGAACTGCGTGATCTTCAGCCTAGAGCAAGGACCATTGGAAAACACCTTATCAACAATATACTGTTTGAAGCAGCTATGGGAAAATACAATAATGATGGGTCATCCACTTCATATCATGGGAATATGGGGACTGCTTCCTCGAGTACGAGCAGTTATTTATCTCGTCCACTTTCTATACAGTCTCCATCTTCCAGGGATGCAAGTGACTGTGAAGAACAACCAGTTGGTTCTGAATTTACAGTACTTGCAGAATTTTTGTGACGTTAATAAAGAAATCAAAAGTTTGCTATGTGGCTAAGAATTTGTCAATTAAGATTTAGTATGTACAATGTTATTTCTTTGAATACATAAGCGACAAGCTACATTATTCTATTCACCAACATTATTTGTATGGGAACAAGTTTTATGAGCTTACCTTTACAAAATCTCGCAGAACGTTGATAAAAGCTCTGCATACTTCTGGTATTATGCGACAAATAGTTGGGATTGAAATTCTGAAGAGATACATAAGAGATGCATAACTATCTCCAGTAGCTAGGTACCTCAATGTCAACAATACTCGCACTTGAACTGGTATCGCTTCACGACAATTGGTGTCTGCTTTTTTCACCAAAGGAGTGAACCTATCGACTAGATCAGTGATGGGGAAAGTACGGCCCGCGGGCCAAGTCCAGCCCTTCAGGCTAGTCAATCCGGCCCGCGACATGGTTTCGAATAACCCCTACAATTACACATAGGACAAAATATATTTTCTGCGCTAGCTAGAATAGAATGTTTCCTTCATATTGCGTTTTCAGTACGGTATTATCGCGTCTAATATTAACTGAGTTTGCGTAGTGACGTAGTATATGTCTGTAGATCAGTAGCATGGCGATGTGGAGTACAATGCGCGTGTTGCTCGGCTAAGTTCGGAACGACTCGGGCGCTACCATTGTCGTTTAGTCTGTTCTCAAGGTCAGTGCAGTTCGGACAGTCGCGTAGTCAGTGCTGCGGCTGTGTGTCTGGCTTGTGTTTCTATAGTTTTCCTTTGTTGCTAGTGTTTTTTTACATTTTTGATCGTTACAATGGCATATAAAAGCGTAAAGTTGATTCAGAATGTCGTGTTTTTAAATCTGAGTGGACTTGGAAATACTTTTTCACGCCTATTAAGGATAAACCTGTGTGCCTCATTTGCAATGAAGCTGTAGCCGTATTCAAGGAATTCAACCTCTCACGTCACTTTATGACAAAACATAACAACGCCACTTATGAATCTATGACCGATGAAGATCGGAAGCAAAAAGCAGGAGCTCTACGTAAAAAACTGTCAGGTCAGCAAAATATTTTTAAGAAACAAAGTTGTTCTCAAAAGCTAGCTACACATGCTAGTTACGTTGTAGCATACAATATTGCAAAAAGTAACAAAGCATTGTCTGACGGCGAATTTGTTAAAACTTGTATGCTCCAAGTATGTGACATTTTGTGTCCTGACAAAACAAAGGATTTTGAGACAGTAAGTTTGTCTCGAACAACTATTACTTCTAGAATTGAAGTAATTGATAAGCAGTTTGTCTCACAACTAGAGTCAAAGATAAGGGAGTTTAAATTCTGTTCTTTTGCGTTGGATGAAAGTACGGACATAACTGACACAGCTCAGTTACTGATATTTATAAGAGGTATTGATGACAACTTTTGTGTTAGCGAAGAATTAGCTTGCATGCGTTCATTAAAGGGAACGACAAAAGGATCAGACATTTTTCAAGAATTTCAAGAAACTATCACGTCTTTGAAAGTACCTTTGATTAATATTTGTAAGATTACAACTGATGGAACACCGGATATGATAGGGACGAAATCTGGTTTTGTAGGCATGTTTAACGAATCATTTCCTGGGAACGAAGTTGTGTTTTTTCATTGTGTCATACATCAAGAAGCTCTGTGTAAATGTGCTCTAGACATGAAACATGTGCTTGATGCTGTTGTTAAGCTTGTTATTAGCATTCGTTCTCGAGCACTCAACCATAGACAATTTCGAGAGTTTCTTGACTCATTGCAATCTGAATATTCTGATGTACTTTACTACACTAAATTAAGGTGGCTCAGCGCAGGACGGGTTTTCGAAAGAGTTAGGGCTCTAAAAGACGAAATAATCTCTTTCATGGAAGAAAAAGGAATGGACGAGTGTGAACATTTGAAAGATATTGTATGGCTTTCGGACTTTGCATTTTTTACAGATCTTCTCAGTCACATTAATAAATTGAACCTTAAACTCCAGGGAAAAAATCAATTAATCCATGATAGTTGGAGTCATATCAAGGGTTTCAAAATGCAATTGAATCTATTCTCCAAACAACTAGTCAAGAAAGACTTTACTCATTTTCCAAGACTAAAGACTGTTGCAGTTAGGGAAGACAAACTTAGGAGCTATGAGAAAAGCTTGAAATGTCTTCATGAAGAATTTGAACGAAGATTCCAAGACTTCAAAGTTATCGAACATGACCTGCACATTTTTAGCATGCCATTTAATCTGGATTGTGAATCAGTCAAACCAGAATTGCAACTCGAACTGATTGAGTTGCAATGTAATACTGAATTGAAGCAACTATTTCTCAACGTTTCTAAAATTGAGTTCTACAAGGCTCTGTCAAAATCAAGTTTCCCAAACCTGAAATCTCACGCTCAGAAGATAATTGCGATGTTTGCATCTTCCTACCTGTGTGAACAGGCGTTTTCTACTATGAAGCTTCGCAGAAACAGCGTTAGAAACCGATTGACTGATCACCATTTAGCTTCACTACTGCGAATCAGCTCATCCCAGTTTCTACCAGATTATGAACAACTTTTAGAAGCTCAGTCACAGTTTCATCTGTCACATGTAGAGGTGGGCGCCGCATGCCGAAATCTCGGCGGCGGCGCGCCGAACTTTTTCAGCCGGCGGCGGTGTTACGCCGGCGGCGTGACTATTTTATATATAGATTTTATGATATATGTATATATCATTACTTAGTATCACAAAAAAAATATAAGTAACGTTTCACTTATATATTCAAAATATTGCAGATTTTTGCACTCTTTGCAGTTATCATGTATAAAGATAATTTTATTTAGGCGAACTGAGCTTAGCCTAAACCTTTTCGCACAAATGACAAACTTAGTCACAGAAAATACGCCTTCGCTCTGTGTGCTTGAGCAGGCAAAAAAGAAAAGTCTTGGCAAGGGCAGAATACTCAAGAAAGTATTTTTTTAAGGAGTTCAAGTAACTTAAAAGATTTCCATCTTAGAAAGGGATGAAGCTAAATATCTCCAACATTCTTGATCGATCGGATAATCATTATGGACATACATACTATGTTTCATCGATAGTATTTGCAGCAACGATGTATCATTGGTGGATTTTGTAGAAGCAATAGGGGCTACTCTCATTTGTTTCTAGTATATTAGGTTCAGTGATTACGTCCTTGATATATGAGGCAAGAAAGGAAGTACTGGTCTTTTCTATTGCCTTCAAATATGTATCTACTTCTTTGACACTGTGGTGTGACAGTGTCACCCACAATGAATATAATTAAATTATTATTAATTATATTCATAATTCTTTTTTTTCTTTTTTATTATATTCAAATTTATTAATTATTTAGTCTTGCAACGTGTAATTAATTGTAAATAATGAGGGTTGTCTGGATAGGTTAAATGTATGTTTAAAACCAGGGCGGCCAAAGGTATATTTTATTGTAAATCAATTTTTCTGTAAACGCATGGCTCAGAAGGGCTGAATATCGAAGGCTAGAAACTGCCATTTCGGCGGTTGAGAGAGGAACAATGGAGCAAGCGAGGCGACTCGATGGCGCCGGGACAGCCCGGCTTGAGTCCCGTTCGAAATCGGGCGGTGACCTACCCCCCTACCCCGCTACTACCCCGAAGGCCACGTAGGAAACGCGCGAAGGAGGCGGCGAATGCGAGGCATGATATTAAACACGTGACGACGGAAATGTGTAGATAGCCAATCCTGAACATTTATTGGGGTCTACAATACTAATTCCGTGGAGTTCTTTTACATGTGGCGAGCAACTAGCCGAGGAAGAAGAAGGAGCCATTTTTAGACATCACTTCTGTCCAAGACGAGCTGATGAACGGACGTGACTTGGGTCCAAGACGAGCTGGTGAACAGACGTGCCAGCCGGCACGCTCTCTGATGATCATTGTGGTTGATCATTTCTTGCTTTGGGAAAGCGAGATGTCGAGTGGCATGCTTGCCATTATTTGGAAGTTATGCTAATAACGCGGGCGTAGCCGCTTATTTAGCTTCCATTGCTGCAGTGGCATTGTGTTTGTCGCTCACCATCACGGCGATGATTCTATGGTAATGTACCAGAAACGACGGTCACTATTCAGTGGATTTTTAACAGACTTATGTGCCCTTAAGCGACGCCTGGGTTAAGACTCTGCTCCCGCCACTTAAATTCTGAGCTAGCTGAATTTATATTTCGATTCAATTTTTTTTCTTAAGCATCTTGCTGTTTGTTAATTCAATTTTGATGCTTTTCATTCACTTTATACGGCGCCCCCTGGGATTTTCCTTTGTACAGTAAAATGTTAGCTTCAATTTGATGGCCTGTATTGCCATGTTATTTCAATGTTAACTTTGCTGTTCTTATTACTTGTTTGAGATATTTCATTCAGTTTTGTTTGCTTACTCCGGCGAATTGTAAACGTCGGGTATTGCTTATTTTTGCTGATCTAATTGTGTTTAACGTAACGTTAATTACTACCCGACCTTGTAAGGCCATAAGACTCAATAAATGAGGTTTTATCTTTTGTGTCTGAAATTCATGGTTCTAGTTAGTAACCTATTAGATCCCCTTATAGCATCATTATTATATGTAATTTTCATTTTCAGGAATTATTTAAGATTTTAATAATTCCCCCCTCCCTTTTTTTTTTTTGGAGCACCCTAATTGTACTTTACAACACCCATGAAACGATAATCCAAAAGTGATACGGGTACTACCGTTATTGCCGCAGCGAATCGTTGTTAATTTCTGCCACCATGTTGCGATTAAGCCGAAACATAATCAATAATTCATCGTCTAAGACAGAATTCAGGATGCCAATTATTTCGGAATGGAACAGAAGAGTCACATTCATTGTACATATCTTTGAGACGACGTGACCTCAACTGCTTCGCGAAACCTTTTCAAACATTTTACTAGATGTCTAAAAGATTTGACTCACTTTGATTAATCTTTATCTTTATCTCATCTTGTCCAGTCTTTCTAAATATCATCTTTATTAGGTCACGGTGAATTAAATTTTCCAGAATCTCTGGAAATATGTGCCGACGAGTTGATTTCCAACGAGTTCGTGTCCAACGAGCTTGGATTGCACTTTTGATAGGAGTATATATAATATTTCCTGATCCTGATACGAATAGCGGAGTCTCTTCACTACTTCATCCAGTCTTTCTATGTGCACAGGTTCCATCAAATAATTTTCTAAAATAGGATCGGTCTCATAATTTTCTAGGTATTGAACGACGTTATCAAGGGAATCCATAAACTGTTTTTCCATCTTTTCGGCGTCGACTTCTAGCTGTGGCAAGGGATGTATCTCTCTCTCTTGACAATCTTCTTGCATTCTTTTTTACGAGCGTTTTTTAAAAAAACTGTGAAACTTTGTCTATGCCTCAAATGTCATTGTGGAGTCTATGACCAAGACACAGATGATGCTCCATATTAGCCAACGAAACTGCTCTTCACTCGTTTTATTCAGCATCAACGACAGCTTCTTTTCATTCAGTCCGATCTGTTTTTTTATATCTCTTATAATGCCTTCTATTTTGTCTCCTGTCTCCATTTCCTCCATACATCGAGTACTCAGGGTTAAATACTTCATTGTTTTTACCGGATTTAGGCTAGCTAAGCAATAGACTTGATCCGAATTCACGATTTTCTTCTTTTTGGCAACTTCTATCACAAAACTTCAGAAATATTTCCAACATACACTAGTTTGACTTAGAGAGTCATATAACACTGATACAGAGAGTTTTGTAACATTAGTTTTAGCTAATTGAGTCATTTAAACGCTTACTTATTCACTCAGCTTAACGAAAATTAAAAAAAAACGCACTGTGGTGTTAGGAAGTGTTGCTCAAGGACACGCCGCGAAGCAAGTGTCGGCGGCGGCGGCGGCGCGCCACTGAGACACGGCGGCGTCACGCCGGCGCGGCGCCCACCTCTAGTCACATGCACCTTCCTACTCTCAATTTTTGTAACTTTTTTCTAAGTTTTTTTTACCATTGTTGCAAATAATATAAGTTGTGTGTGATGTAAAAATCAAAAATAAAGTTTATCACTTACAAAAAAAACAAAACAAAAAAAAAAAAAACAAAAAAAAAATTCCGGCCCGCCGAGATAATTTTTTATTTTATGTGTCCCTCCCCTTAAAAAGTTTGCCCATCACTGGACTAGATAGTGAAAAACATGCCTGCTCATACGTGTGAAATTTTTGAACAGACTCCCATCATTTGAAATAAGTTTTCCGAAAAATTCCTTGCGATTCGCACTACTTTTAACAAATAAATCTCGATCCACCGTTTTTCCGTTTTCTTCTTTTATTGCCATTTGCCAGGATCAAATAACAGCAGCTGCCACTGCTTCTGATGCCATGACGCACACTACTGGCCGCATAAAGTGAAATGCTTTTGCCGCATGCTACAAGCAACGGCGACAAGTAACAAGCGACAACTGGCAACAGATTCTTGGGCGACATTCGACTTGCGACAAAGTATGATGACGCACGGCTGAAAGACATGATGCCCTCAGTTAACCCCCTCTTTCCACCTTAGCTTTTTGCTGTTTTTAAACATGTTGCAAACTGATTCTCTCCTAATGTTCGATGGTAGAATGGCATGCTGATGGCTTCTCCATCACATTATCCTGACTCCGCGATTTTTGGGACAACTTTTTCGTTACTTCCATCTTTCTATATTCTATCAATAAAATTCTAAGTCCACGCCTACGAAGTCAAGGGTAATAGAGACTGATTTATAAATACCAGTGAGCTGTAACATTCTTTAATAACCAGCATAAATACCTCCATCAATTGCTCCATATCTCTGTGATACACTGTTACCTGCGGGGGAAACATCATTGTATAGTATTTCTTCCTTTAAGCAAGAGACTTCCCTTCTATTACTTGTGGTTCGTGTATCTCTATTAACTTTGCAAATCCTATTACTTTGTTCATTATGCTTCTACAATTCACCACTAACACTCTTACTACTGAGTTTGTGATATTTTCAGCGTCCTCCCCAGTTTTGTCCCCGTCAATTATTGTTTCAGCAGCTTTATCTATTTCTTTAGCATTTGTGATTTTTCCTATCGTGGCTCGTAATCAGTATCCCTTTGGTCATCTGCCTCCATCCCCTCGCTAGCAGTCCTTAATCTAATATTCCACAGTTCTGACCTAGCTGCGTCACCCATTGTTTTACAGAAATTTTGACCCTCCATATGTTGAGGATGGAGAAAGCATGATATCCGTCTACCTTTTGTAATACTACAGTATTTTACCCAAAAACTTGGCATATTTTTTGAGAATAATTCTGATATGAACAATTTACCTCGTGCTTTTTTAAATTGAAAGTTTTCTTATTAAAAATTTAGAACTGTCGTTTATAAAAACAAACTATTCTATAAGTCATTAAGTGATTAGGTGTATCTCGATGAGAGTTTAATCACCTGGAGACCAATAACTAACTAAATAACCAATGAATTTGAACTAGATGCTAATCTTACGTGTTATTTTATAACTTCTTTTATTTTTAAAAAAAGTGTGTATTTTAGAATATTGGCAAAAATTGTGAATAGTGTGCAGTTGAAGGATATTAACAGATAATGTAAATAACAAATTTCTTTCCCCTTTCACCGAAAAAATATATCTTGGGTACAAACAACAAGAATAGATTAATGAACTGAAAACCAGATTTTACTGAAGCATTAATTAAAATGTTGGGTCATGGCGAATGGGATAGCATCACCAGTAGTAGATTAGGTTCAACTTTTGAACGAACGATTCCTATCAACGTATGCAGCTAGCAGCAACTTTAGTTTGTGGTACTCTGAGAATTTCAAGTACCACCAGTTTTCTTATTAAGTCACACCGCCAGCGGCTACCAGGCTCAGAATCTCTTCTTTCATAATGGAATTGCGGCGTGTTGACTGCGGTGTTATTAGAGCCAGGAAATTGACATTTTTTTTAGTAGAATCTACGTTGTGACAAGAAAACAATGAAGATTGCCTTTTAATAAATGATGAACTCTCAAAAAAGCAGGTTGGCGTTTTCCAGCGTAGCTTGGTCGGCAAATGTTTCCGTGTGATATATTAAATTAGTCAACAGTGTGTGACTGGTGAATGAATGCATCAATTTTCACTCCTATATTAGAAAAAAAGATTAAGGAGTTGTTAAAGATATCGGTTTTCCTTCATGTCTCTACGCTTATTGCGTGGAATGTCTTCAAACCAATAAATAATCACTGATCTGCACAATTTCAGCGATAAGATTATTAAAAAATATCTTCAATCGGCTCTTATTAGATTAGTGAATCACATATAAGTTTTCAACAACGAAACATTGCTGTTGTTAAAAACAGATATATTTTTTTTTAACAGATGATGTTTTGTAATCTGCAAATCAGATAATACAGTGTATTCGACGGGTCTTTCCCAATTATGTCTCACTGACAAGATTTTTTTCCCTTTTTCCAGAGTAATCAATCCGTGCGCGGTGTATCTTGACACGCTATCGTTTATTTAAATTTTAAATTCACCTGTACACTCTCTGGTGTATTATTTTTCCTAGTTATATCGCTTGATTATTATTTCTTTTTGATTCCATATAAGTATCACGAATAATTGTATTGAAATTTGTAAATTGTTTCCACAAGTTGTAGTTTGTATAGTCTGTATAGCATAATATTACTTATATTTAACTAGCATGGTAAAAATCTTTGGCCTGGCCAGCACAGCTGAGCAGGCAGCAGTTATTTTTTTTTTTTAAATTATGGCTTTACGCCTCGTCGACGTCGAGGTCATTAGAAGCAGGAAAGGACTGGGGACAAGGAACGGGAAGGAATTCGGCCATGGCCTTTTGAAGGAAACATCGCGGCATTCGCCAGGAGTGATTTGGGGAAACCATGAAAACCCAAATCTGGATGCCCGGACGGGAATTCGAACCGACGTCCTCCCGAATGCGAGGTCAGAGCGTTAACGGCTCACCCACCACGCTTGGTAGTCATGTGTGTTGAGCGATCGTACTGTAAGCATTTCTCTGCGCGAATTTAAATATTGTTATGTAAGACTCGTATTTTGATGAGAAGTGCTTAGGAGCTAGTTACAATGTAACACGGGCGTGAAAATGTTTACTCAGGGATCTATGTTCAATAAATTCAGTGACATTTCATTCAGAGTCCGTTTACCACTTCTAAAATACCGTTAATTGGTGTGGCAATTATAAGCGATAAACTAATTTCAATTAAAACAAACGATCATTCAACAGACATCTGTTCGAAATGATATTGGATCTTACACGTTCAATAACATGCTGGTGTGTACATGTTATTAAGGTGATTCGTCAGAGGATGTTTGTTAACTAATTAATTCATACTAATTGAGTTACAGACACTGTGAAAATTAAAGCTGTTGAAACTAATTTTTCTTTGATTGTGAAGATGCCATATTAAAAATTTTCTATATAATATAACGTGAACAATAAAAAATTGCCTGCACCATGGGAATCATCTAAATCTAATACACTCGAATAGCTGCCAGTAGGTATAAATTTATGCCATTTCATTTTCGTAACAAATGTACCTAAATCTATGGGGTTCACATGTTTCAATGACGCAAAAATTTTATATTTTTAATGGCTTTAAGCTATCAGGGAGGCAAGGAACCATCTCGGCATTCGCCTGGAGTGATTTCGGGGAACCATTGATTAATATATTTTTTATTTATTTTCAGTACCTTTAGTTGTATAGAAATGGACTCACCACAGTACATACATTTATGATGTCTATAATTTTTTTATCATTTTAACAATATGTATTATTATTAGTACGTCTGTATCCCATTAACATTATTTTAAATATAAAATCGAAATCAGGGATTCGAACTAGCGTTCTCTCAAAGGCAGGGTCAGATCGTTATCGCTCACACACAACGCTCGATTAAAATTGTATGTGTTATGTAAATGTATTTATGAGACTTTATAATAATAAAATGTGAATCAACTATCAGATAATACCTTCTCCGGATCGGGATTGTTGTTCATTTTGCTTCAAGACAACAACAAAGATACGACCATCGAACGAAAAATAAAATTTTATATTGCAGTATGCGCAGAGACCGTAACAGATTTTAATTTTGTGACAAATAAAACATTTCATTTATGAAATTAACGATATAAAATGCCCAATATATACGTGACAAATAATGCCATATTAGAAAAATTAGATCATTTGATGTTATTTCAAGATGATAAATTACTAAATAACATCTCATGGCAACACATGATAGCTCTAAGACACCTTCAATCGTGCTGTACAAAAACAGAACTAAGAAAATCATACTGTTAATCTATTATTTTGCTGTCTTACTTTGAAATTTTTCCCTAATTGTAATGAAAGTATCTAATTAATTATTAATCTTAATTCTAGTAAGCAATCACTCGATCACGAATAAAAAAACATAAAAATTCAAAAATCGTAGTATGGAACTTTAATTTCCATAGCAACACGGCATCCACCAGACTTGGTTGTGCGCCCATTTCAGAGTCGGAAATGTGCGCATGCGCACGATGGAAAAATGTTGTATCGCTAGCATTGTCGAAAATACGGTATACAAGACGTATTTTTAAAGCAAGTTCCGATATCGATTATTGCCGTTGCAACGGTACCATGTTCAAGGTAATTGACCCGACCCACCGAATGTGAATGCGAGAAACGTCAAATAGGCTGACATTCATCGCCAAATTCGTGAGATGTATGATGAGGGTGATGGAATGGTCAGGAGATGAGTAAGGAAGTATAATAAGGGCCGCCACACTGTGCATGACGTACAGTTTAACAGTGGGCCATATCTAGTCAATGAAGATTTGGTGAGTGCATTCGAAGCAAAAATTCGCGTAGACAGGAGGTTTACAATTTCTGCATTTCCCCCAAATTTTAACAACATTTTGACAGATCGATGACAATTTCGAAAGTTGTGCTCACGATGGGTGCCCAAGATGCTCAACGAGGAACACAGAACCAAACGGGCTTTCAGGGGATTGACCTTTTTCACACGGGAGAAAGACGGTGAATTCTTGGACCATATCGTGACAGGTGACGAGGCTTTCGTGTGTCACGTGAAGCGGCTTCTACACGGTCAATATTATTGTCAATAATACTGTGCAATATTATTCACGTATCCCCTAGACTGCTCAATAATATTGCACAATAGTTTAGTTGACTTCGAAATGACGGACAGCCAGGACGAGGTCATTGCTTCACTGTCTGCGTGGGAAAAAAAGTGGATAAAGGATTGGTGTATGAAGCAGTAATATTCACACATTAGGGAATGTATTCGAATTGTCTTGGTGCTATTGATGGGAAACATGTTACTATCCAGAAACCACCGGGTTTTGAATTCATTTACTATAAGTATAAACACTTTTTCATATTGCTGCACTGGGAGTAGTAAATGGTTGAAGTCGGATTGAATGTTCGTGTGTTTGTGTATACGATAGTGGCTTTCGTAACTATTCCAAATTTGGACATATTATTAATTCCCTCTCAAGAAGTTTTACCAAACAGTAATAAACTTGGACCATTTGTTTTTGTCTCTGACGACGCTTTTGCAATCGTGAATTTTAACAGTGAGGGAAAAGTTCGTTGGAAAGCTCAGTTTTATTAGCATTGCTTGAGCAAATTTTGCGTTGTATTTATATCTAATTAGCCCTTTATCAGGTCACATGTATGTTAACTCAAGGTTTTTTATTATTATTTTGACTAATAATAAAATTGAAATAATTAAAACTTAAATCATTCAGTGATTCTCTATGCTCTTCCAGTGGTATGTTCTGAGCTCACCACATCCTGATCTTCAAGAAAACTAACCTGGGAGAAGTACGATAATGTAGCCTCCACTACTTCATCACCACCCACATGTCTTTTTTTCTTTATATTTTTAACCGACTTCAAAAAAAGGAGGTTCTCAATTCGTCTGTATTTTTTTGTATGTATGTTCAGCGATATCTTCGCCAATTTTGAACCGATTTCAATGAAATTTTTTTAGTGGCTAGGGTATACCTCCAAAGTGGTCCCATATGAATTTCATTGAGAAACCACCCCTTCTATCCCCACTCACCCCTTAATTTTTATGCAAATCCACATTTTTTATTCGATCTCGATGAAACTTTGGACATATATAGTAAAAAATAAACAGAAAAATACTGTCAACTTTTGGTTTAAAAAAACGGAAACCCTCTCCCCCTATCCACCCCCTTAATTTTTGCAAATTTTCTTTATTCAAAGCTACAGTCGAAACCATTTAACTGATCTCCATTAAAGTTGGCAATTACATGTAATTTTTCATGGAGAAGGTTTCTAACAAAAAATAAAAATAAAAAACCACCCCTTTTCCCCTTTTCACCCCTTAATTTTATTAAAACCTACATACCTTATCTGATTTTTATTGAACTTTGCCCATGTATACTTGAAAACAAAGAGACAAATCCTGTCAACATTTGGTCTTCCAAAGCTCAACCCCCTCCCTCCTTCCACCCCTTTAATTATTTTCAATGATCTTCATAAAAAGCTACATTCGACACCATTTGACCGATTATCATCAAAGTTGGCATATACATTTAATTTTTAATGGAGAATCTGACCAAACAATAAATAAATAAAAAAACCACCCCTCTCCCCTTTACACCCCTTAATTTTTATACAAACCCACATTTTTTATCCGATTTCGATGAAACTTTGGTCATGTTTAGTCAAAAATAAAGAGAAAAATACTGTCAAGTTTTGGTTTGAAAAAACTAAAGCCTTCTCCCCCTATCCACCACCTAAATTTTTGCCAATGTTCTTTATACAAAGCTACAGTCTCCATTAAAGTTGGCATATATATGTAATTTTTCATGGAGAAGGTTTCTGACCAAAATAAATAAATAAATAAATAAATAAATAATTAAATAAATAAATAAACCACCCCATGTCTCCCATTACACCCCTTAATTTTATAGAAATCTACATTTCTTATCTGATTTTTATTGAACTTTGCCTATGTATACTTTAAAACAAAGAGAAAAATCCTGTCATTATTGGGTTTGCCAATGCTCAACCCCTTTCCCTCCTTCAACCCCATTAACTTTTGTCAATGTTCTTTATAAAAAGCTACAGTCGTGATCGTTTGACCGATTACCATGAAAGTTGGTGCTTGTATGTATTTTTTCACGAAAAAGGTGTCTGACCAAAAGATCTAAAAACCACCCCCTCTCCCCATTAAACCGCTTAATTTTTATACACAACCACAGTTTTTATCCGGTTTAGACAGAACTTGGCAAATTTTTACTATAAAACAAAGAGAAAAATAATGCCAACTCTTGGTTTGCAGAAACTGAACCCCTCTCCCCGTTTCCACCCCCTTGGTTTTTGTCAATTTCTTATTAGAAAGCTACAGTCGACACCATTTGACTAATTTTTATGAAAGTTGGCGCATATATATGGAATTTTTTATGAATAAGATTTCTGACCAAAATATCAAAAAAACTATCCTGGCTCCGCTTCCCTTAATATTTGTACAGAACCACATTTTAATCCGATTCGGTGGAACTTCGCATGTGTATACTTTAAAACAAATAGAAACAGAAAAATACTGTCCACATAACTTTCACAAAAACGCAAACCCTATCCCCCTTTCTACCCCTTTTAATTACTGCCAATGTTCTTTATACAAAGCTACCATTTCTTTCTGATTTTGAAGGAAGTATGCACATGTATACTGCAAAACAAACAGAAAAATACTGTCTACATTTGGTTTCGAGAGTCCAAACTACACTCCTTCCTTTCCATCCTTTATTCTACAGTTTCTATCCGATTCTGAAGGAAATTTGCACACGTATACTTTAAAACATACAGAACAATTGTGTTTAAATTAGGTTGCAGACGCTCAACCCCTCTTCTCTTCTACCCCCACCCCTCCTAATTTCCAATATTCTTTATAGATACCCACAGTTTTATCAGATTTTCATTGAACACGGCACATGTATACTTTAAAACAAAGAGAAAAATACTGCCCACACAAGCTTTACAAAAACCAAACTACTCTTCATCTCCACACCCCTTAATTGTTTTTTATACATACCTACAGTTTTATCTGATATCAATAGAAATTTACACACGTATACTTTAAATCAATCAGAAAAGGCAGTCTACATTTGGCATAAATAAGCCCAATCACACTTCCCCTTTACCCTCAACCCTTTTAATTTACAATGTTCGTTACAAAAATCAACAGCTTTAAATCCCGTCAAAATCATTAATCTATTTTTAAGTCATGGCATAGTATTTATAAAATAAATGTGTCATAATGTCTCAACATTTAATTCAGATTTAAACTTTGATCCCAAGCTTTCGCGTTGTGAAAACCAATTAAAAATCTATATTTTCTGTGTAATGCCGGAGCAGACAGATATATTCCAGAGACAGATGTGGTATGTATTAATGCCCAGATGTTACATGTTTCGGTTATCGACCAGCAGCTTTAACAGATGTTATGATACGATCGAAACATAGCATGGACAAAAATGTAAACTGACATTCCTTATCACAACACCCAATTCACCCCGTTCTGGAAGTTGGTGTGTTATATAAAGACAGAATTCTTCTTTGAAAGCAAGCACTTTAATCTCTGAGCTACCAGGAATTTCGCAAACTGGGAACACAGCGGCATATTTAAAATACAAAACAAACTATAATATCACTAAAAATTTAAAAATAAAATAATTGTTTAAAAAAACATAAAAACCGCCTTCAAAAAAAAAGGACTAAAAATTTTAAAATAACTTTATACCTTGCTTAGGATAAAGTAATTCTAAATGGACAATATTTTACATTACTGTCATGATATTTTTACATTAATTAGTTATTTTTGGAGTCGGTGCCAGCGAAAGCAAGAAAAACAAAAAGATAAAAACAATGAGAAATAACAATAATACATAAAAAATCATGTTACTGCTTACCTACAATTAATGCTAGAAAAATGTTTCAACAAAACTGAAACATACAGATGATACGCCGATATTATACTAACTGTAAATCGTTTACTGCGTGATGCAGCCTACCAACTGACACTGTAGCAGGAGAGATATGTCTGGATGACCAATAAGGCCTAGCCACAGATTAAAATGCTTTTAATTTGTTTCCCTAATCTGTTTCCCCGCAATAACACTATCTGCCTCACGACATGCTGTAAAATATTGGGAATTTTTGTTCGTTTCGCGTCTAACACCAAAAGAAGTTCAGTAATTCGATCTTTGCGATTTGACGGCTGGCACCGACTCCAAAAATAACTAATTAATGTAAAAATATCAATGACAGTAATGTAATTTAGATTTACTTTATCCTAAGCAAGGTATAAAGTTGTTTTAAAATTTTTAGTGCTTTTTTTTTGAAGGCGGTTTTTATGTTTTTTTAAACAATTATTTTATCACATTTTTTTTTGCAGCTGATGCTCACCCCGGGACCATACCCTTGGCACTTGCCATAAACTTCAAGCCTCTACAAACGCTTGGTTAATTATGGGGAGCGAAACATCGTCATCCACACGCTTGCTAGTGCGCTTGAATCAAGCATGATTGATGTCGAGGTTGTGTCGGCCATAATTATTTACCTAGCCTATATATATATATGAGAATGACGGCAAAGAAGATCCTTTGTGTTAAAAATCCATAGAAACCGTACCAGGTAATTGGTATAATTTCATTCATGTAACTACGTATGATTACTATATAGCTTCATATATGTAGGTATTTCATTTAATATAATTATATTGTTTTATAATTATAATTGTATAATAATGCGGTTATTTATTGGGAAGTAAGGAATTTGGCCGATTGCTTAGAAATTCAGCGTGATCTTGATGTTATTTTGGCATGGTGCGCTGAGTGGCAACTTAAGCTAAATTGTAAAAAGTGCAAGACAATGAGCATAACTAACAAAAAGAATCCAGTTGTTCAGAAATACGAGTTAAACAATTCAGTTATGGATATGGTTGATTCTATGAATTATTTGGGAATAACAATACAAAGGAACATAAAATGGGACATACATATTAATTCGTTAGTAGGTAGAGCAAATTCTTGCCTGCGATTCATAGATCGAATCTTGAAAAATTGTAATGAACAAACAAAGGAGATAGCGTACAAATCTCTTGTGCGTCCACATTTGGACTATTGTTGTGCCATTTTGGATCCGTTTCGTAAGGGGTTGATCGAAAGTATAGAGAAATTACAGAGAAGAGCCGCTCGATTCGTGACCACTTGCTACAGTCCTTATGAAAGCGTCACAGAACTGGGATTCTCTGGTAGATAGACGGCGCACGTTTCGTTTAAACTTATTGGTAAACATGTGTACTCCCACTTTCACTTACGAGTGTAGTGAAATACTTTGAGCCGGAATGACAGGAAAGATAAGATTAGAGAAATAAGGTGCCGCAATAATTCTTATATGAATTCTTTTTTCCCTCGTTCCATTGGGGATTGGAATGCACAACAAAGAGATTAGCTTTGGTGCTGAGCACCCTCTGCCACCCACAATTTTGTGAATTGTTGAGTATTTATGTAGATGTAGATAATTATTGTTTTAAAGGCATTATAATGTCTGTATCAATTATTTTTTATTGCAGAGAATTTATGGAAGAAACATTTAATGAGCTTCTTTTTTGAGCCATCTGGACAGTTTGATAACTACTGCCGGATGAGCTATGCTGATTCCGAATATTCGCTGAATGAAATTTCACCTATGATTTCTAAAGAAAATACAGACTTCATAGGCGCTATACTATACCAGTTAAATTAATAAATTTATACCTGAGCCAGAGCGAATAGAATCTTGTTTTTCTTTTACGAAATATGATAATTAGAATTACTTTTTTTTAATATCCATGACAGGTTTATTTAAAACTTCACCAAGATGACTCCAGTCATTACCTACTTTTTTATGGTCCTTATTCTTCTGGTCTCAAATGCAGGGTTCTACTTTGTAGCATTAGGGAAATTTTAAAATATCCTTGTTTGGCCATTTATTCATTTTTGCTGCAGCACTTCAATTACAACAAACAGGAACGCATGCCTGTCCGCTGTCAGTGCACAACAGATACTAAGTCCGCACAGACGTGTAGACGCTTCGTAAGCGCTTGCCGCAAACTTTCTTTGTTTTGTGCCAAAAAACCGACACTCGATCGGATCAGCCGACCGATCAGCAATCCTACACAAGCCAAGCCAAACGTCCTGTCCATATGTTTAAATTTGTGACGGCTCATCGAGGTTTGGCAAGTGTGTGGACCTGCCTTCAAAGAATCGATCTTCTTTTTAATATATTTCTTGTAGCAATCGCATGTTTCTTTTTATATTTGTGCCGCAGTAACTCGTAAGACTTATTTTTTCCTGTCAGTTTTTATGTTCAAACGCCTTGACGTTCCACGATGCTGGTAAAGTCTTGCACAGTTCTAAGCACTCAGTAATGAACGCCCTGTCTTCACTTTTTGCATTCATTTTCAGAAGAAAAAACAAACAACGAAAAAAATATGGCAACAAAACACAAACGGAGAGACCGAGCGTCGTGGTGTAACGGATAGCGTTCTGGCCTCGCATTCGGGAGGATGGCGGTTCGAATCCCCGTCCGGGCATCCAGATTTGGGTTTTCCATGGTTTCCCCAAATCACTCCAGGTGAATGCCGGGATGCTTCCTTCAAAAGGCCATGGCCGAATTCCTTCCCATTCCTTGCCCCATCCTTTCCCGTCTCTAAAGACCACGTTGTTAAAAAGGGACGTTAAACTGTTAAAAAAAAAAAAAAACAAAAAACAAAAAAAAACAAACAAACAAACGGAGACTAGTGATCGTGCATGTGTCTCGAGTCCAACTGAGGGAATATTGCGCACTAGCACCCACAGGCGGCAAAATATTCTTCAGATTGCACAATATATTTCAAACTATTTTGATCTCTCGATCTAACCAACACACGTTCAATATTATTGCACAATAATTACGGTTATGCAGTAATATTGATTGTGTAGGGGCCGCTTGACACCTGCATCAAAGCAGCAGTTCATGGAATGGAGGCACTCTTCATCGCCAACGAAAAAGAAATTCAAACCCATGTCAACACGATCGACCGTATTTGACAGTCGGCCAGCTGTTCAATTACCTTGAACATTTCAATCGCTCACAACGAACTAGCAAGGAATAGCAATCTTAAACTGCATGTACAAGTTGCTTCGCTACTGAAGAACTTGACGCGCATGTTTGCAGTGACACTCGCAGCATTGCAATGGTAACAATTGATAACGGAACTTTCTTTAAAAATACGCCTTGGATTTATTGTGCATTTTGTTTGTTATTATTATTTGTGAACGAATAAGTGATTACTGACATTAAGTTTAATGATTAATTATATATATCTATTTCAGTTAGCGAATAATGGAGAGAAACTCTTTGTATTGATTAGTATCGATAATTTTGAATGGAAGTATAGAGAGTGTTGTTCCCACAATGTATACCCATGAGCTGCCACTGCTAACGTTTGATGAAGTTGCAGAAACGAACCGTAAACGAGGTTACAGTGCATTTTTTTTTATCTGTTCACATCAACATGTTCCTGATTACTATCAACAGAGTAACGTTTGCACCATGACATTCCTGAAAATAATAATTTATAAGGTTTCGATGCTTGAAAATTTCGAGAACTCTTGCCATAAGTATTTGATGCATAGAAAGAGAGACTATGGTTTGAAATTATCACGAATAATCTTTTAACTAACGTAATATCTAAACTTTTCAGTTTCAAAGGTTTTTCGAATTTTATCCCCCTGAATACGCAAACTAGTACTTTCATAAGCCAAACAAAACCACCTTCTAACTATATCTTCCTGTCTATGATGCTTAACCATGTAGTAAAAATGTGTTAAAACATGTCTTTCTTCAATATTTGAACTCAAATTTTGATCGATCAATAACTTACAGTTTTAAATGTCCGGTTGAAATAAAAATTTGAATGACAGTACAGCTGATTTTTCTCCTCACGGTTCAAATTATAACGATTTTAGTCTCTTTTGGTGTGAAGAATCCAGCATAATCTCCACCGTAAATTGTCCTAATCATTATACCTATAAAAGACATTTTTTATTAAATCGTTATGGAAAACCAAACGGTATAAAATTTTACATAAAGGTCAGATATTGAAAGACGAATTAAAGTCGCACAAGCCACATATCGTATTTTCGTAGAAACAGAAAACTTAATATTCATGTAATTCAAAAGTAACAGGAGACAAATAAAACCAAAGACTATTTTAATTTGTAAAGCGAATACAAAGAGCAAATGTATTAGCAGAATTTCAAAATAAAAAAGGTATCAAAAGGCAAATTTAATAATTTTGGAGAAAAGTAGAAATAATTATTTATTTGCTAAAAAAGGTTTGTGCAACTATAAGAGATTTATATGTTCAAAAAGAATCAGAAGGCGAACTGAAATCAAAGTCTATCTTGATCTAGAATACGAACATTGGCGAGAAAATGAATCATAAGAAGAACGAAATCAAAGAGGTACTTAATACATTCGTAAAAAAAAAAAAAAAAAAATGTGATTGGATAAGTTAGATCGGTCATCCACTGCAAGCGTATTCAAGCAGCTAATAGAGCTGGCGTATGCGCAAGTATTGGTGTGACTGATTCCATCACACAAAACGTTAATAAACGGCGTCCACAGTTATCGTTCTTGAGCAACGTGCGAGGTTTTACTTTATCCGACAAGCGACTAAACCAACCATCTGTGTCGGGGTGTCGGTGTTGATGGACGACAACACTGGGTCAAACAACGGTAGCACTCAATTTAGAACGTACGTCGGACTTGTTCGTGCGCACAATGCAACGAAATTTGGCGTTTGATGGGGAATGGTAGCAGATGATCGACGCTAGTTCGACTCTGCTAAAGCGTCAACTGCTGCCGAACCTCTCATCGGCTCGTGAACATATTGGTTCTATTATAAATGACTGAAAAAAGAAGTGTGGTCGGATGAGTCACGATTTCAGTGGGATGGAGCTGATGATAGGGTTCGTGTGTGCTGCTGGTCCCGTGAGGTCAAGGACCCAGGTTATTAGGAAGGCACCCTGCAAGTTGGTGGTGGCTCCGACCTCGTTTAGGCCTTTGGTCAGACTGAACCAACCATTCACTGAAAATGGTTATGTTCAGTTACTTGAAGACCATTCATGCAACTATTCATGGCATTCATATTCTCAAAAAATAGTGTCCTTTTCTAGGATGACAAAACGAAAAGAAACAGGGCTAAAATCGTTCACGATTGGTTTGAAAACATTTCAACGAATGATTTGGCCATGTAGATCCTCAGACATGAATCCAATCGAACAAATCTGTGACATGATCGAAAGTTCTATTCGTGCACCGACAACACTTTAACAATTACGAACTGCTATAGAGGAAACATGACTGAATATTTCTTCAGAGGACATTCGGCGACTTGTTGAGACAATGCCACGTCGGATTGCAACACTTCGTCGGAGGAAAAAAAAGGATCCCACACGATATTAGGAAGTATTCCATTATTTTTGGCACTTCCGTGTATAAGCTCTCGTTTGATCGATGCAATAGTTGAAGTTAACATAGAAACAGCGCTTTAGTAATAAACATCATTCACAGAATTACGTTATAGATGGTTTCTTTCAGCCCAATAAATGCAACGAAATGAAGAAGTTAACAAAATCGGAGTGAACATGTCATTGAATTGATGTGAAAAAAAATTCTTTGTTTCCAAGAAGTATCAGGGAATTTAAAGTATGGTGTGGAATACAAGCAAGTTGTGAATACACTAACACCTTCATTTTAATCTTTGAAAGGCCGTCTATCTGGCTCGGAAGACTATTAGGATATCCAGACTTCAACAGTAGGCAGCAGTTTTACGATAACATTAACAATTAGTGAGTTGCGATTGGTTTATGACTTGAAACTGAAAGCCATTGTACTATTTTCAACTGCTCAGAACTAAGGAAGGATGATATTCCCTGAGGCACTGAAAGCACTAATGTAAAGCTGTGTGGAACGTTACGGAAGTGTAGTTGATTTAAAACTCACACATATATAATTGCAAATATAATACACGACTGTAAAGATCATTTTAAGCTTCTATCAACCTTACTGTACAAAAGCAGGAAATAAATAAGAAAAACACAGTTTTAAAGATGAAAGTATGATGGGAACACACCTATTGTGTTGTGACCACTGAGGCAACGGAGCTATTCTCATGGACCCTGTAGTTTAACTGATAAGTTAGCTGGGCCACACCGATCCGTTGACAGACCAGGTTATCAGATAACGTTATCCGTACACGCCACAACTGATATCACCAACCGCTGCCAATTGCAATAACCTTTTATTGGATATCGGTTTCACTGTCTCCGTTTAAGCTTTCAGGGGAGCAGGGGTGGCGTATTGCTCCGTGGGAATGGTCCAGAAAATACGTTTCCTTAGGGTCGCTTATGATTTTCTTTAAGAATAAAGTTTTTTTTTTTAACGGAACAAACAGTGAGCGGAATTGTTTATCCGAAATTGTATGGGTATACATTGATTAGCCAAAACATTTAAGCTACTTCCTTAATAGCGTGTTGGTATTCCTTAGGGAAAGCAATAAGGAAACGATTCGGCGTCACATGGATCCGAAAAATTCGTGATAGGTTTTCGAAGCTATCTGGCACCAGATTTCTACGCACAGGTCACGCATTTCCCTTAAATTACGAGCCGGTTGTCTGTGGGAGTGAAATTGGCGTCCGAAAGTGTCCCTAGATGTGTTTCTATACGAGTGAGATCAGGCGAATTTGGTGGCCGATATTTCAATGTGAGTTCACTATCATGCTCTACAAAACCACTGGACCCCGATTCTGATCTTGTGACATGGACAATTATCCTAATGTAAAACGGCATCACCGTCATGGAAGACATGAAGCATGAAAGGATGGCAATTATCTTCACGTAGTACAGAGCTGTTATGGTGCGATCGATAATTTCAACAGGTCCAATGGAATATCCCTCATAGCACAGTACTTCCCTCACCGTCCTGCGTCCGGGGTGCGTGCTTGTTTCGAGCAGCCGTTCTCCTGGGAAACAGCGTAGCGGGACACTAACTTCGACCCAGTGTAGCAAGAAACGTGATTTATGGACCAGGCAACAGGTTTACATTGATCCACAGTCCAACCTCGATGATCTCGTGCCCACTGAAATCGTAATTGACAATGTCTTTGGATCGACATACCAAGCATTGTGGGTGAGTGATAACGCTCTGGTCTCGCATTCGGGAGGATGCGGGTTCGAATCCCCGTCCAGCCAAACCGATTTGTTTTGAGAAGTCCTATGTTCACTTATGTGAGCTGAACGGTGTCCTACGAAACAATTGTGCCCATACCAACATTGTACACTGTTGTCAGATTAGCCACAGATCACACCCTATCCTGCTTTACAGAGCGTATATGTCTTCTGTGATAAAGCGCTAACGGCCACTACATTTTCGCCTGCTCATGGTTTCACCATCCTGCAACCACTTTCCATAAATGCATACTACAGTAGCACATTAACAGCAGGCCAGCCTCGCCATTTCCAAGATGCACGTTCCCAGACACCGGACCCCAATATTCTGCCTTTTGGATGTCCTCTCTTTTTTTTATTGCTTTACGCCTCGTCGACGGCTAAGGTCATTAGAGGCGGGATGAACTGGGGACAAGGAACGGTAAGGAATTCGGCCATGGCCTTTTTATATGAAGCATCCCGGCATTCACCTGGATTGATTTGGGGAAACCATGGAAAACCCAAATCTGGATGCCCGGACGGGGATTCGAACCGCCGTGCCGTCCTCCCGAATGCGAGGCTAGAACGTTAACCGTTCACCCACCACGCTCGGTGGGATTTTCCCATTTTACACATATCGTCATGACTCCCAATGTATCTATGCTGAGCTTATATACTCTTATTTTCCTTATAGTCTGATGTACCCGCACCTTCAGCATATGGCATTGAATCTCGCGATGGGCAATGGTCATAATGGTTTGGCTCACTAGTGTAGTTTTTAAAGGACAATGAATGGAGGCAATAAATTGAATTCGAGCCGGAATTCCTCACTTTGTCATGTGCTCTTATCACTAGCTCCAGTGGAAATAACACGACGGGGAGATTTTCTAACGCATTTCAGAACGCCAGATACGAATCAATTTCAGTTCTCTAATGTCAGAGAAGATCTAGGTACAAGGTATACACTGTTGGAGGATAATGTACTGGAGTTAGTAGGGGGGGAAGGGGGAAGCAAGGACAAAAGATCTTAAGCCGGCCCCGGAAGAGACTCCACTCGTCCGCGTGACGTCACAAGATGGCCGCCCGTTAGTTCCTAGACCGGCCGCTAGGGAGCAGCATCTCCCAAGGGCTTAATTTCTTTGCCGTTAGTTCTTTGACTGACTGGTAGATGGCGTTCGGTGCAAGTATTTCCGGCGCGCTCTGCGAAATATGTACAATTCCCACTCGACTGTTATCTATGTTTGCTTATCCATTAAGCGTTGCGAAATGTGTATTCCTAGCGTCCTGTTAAGCAAGCACTGAACATCTTGGCTACTATCGACACACAGTAAAATATTTTGTGTCGTGAAAAATACTTAAGCGAGACCCATTGCGATTTTTTTACTAAAGTCCACATTAACGGATATTACGTGAACAGACATCGGTAGCGTTGGGGCTAGAGTGCCGAAGGTCGCCCGTTCGAGTCCGGCCGCGGTGTTTTTATTGAAAAAAGCCGTTCCAACTCGTCAATTTCAAAATCAAAATTTTAGTTTCCATACCTAGAGAGTATGGCGCCAGCCTGCTTGAATAAAAAATAAGTCGAAAAGCATAAATGTTTCCTTTTAACGTTCGATATGGGGAAAAAAAACCGTCATAAACTCCAGATATAAAACCGATGAAGAATTCTATGTGTACCTGTTTTCATGAAATTATTTAGCGTTCTTGCCTCGCATTCGGGAGGACGGAGGTTCGAATTCCCCATCCAGATATCCATGGTTTCCCAAAATAACTCCAAGTGAATGCCGGGGATGCTACCTTCAAAGGCCATGACCGAATTCATTCCCATTCCTTTCCCGTCTCTAAAGACCACGTTGTTAGAGAGACGTTAAAAAAAAGTACTTGTTTTAGCGTTCTGGCCTTGTATTCGAGAGGACGGCGTTTCCGGGCATCCAGATTTGGGTTTTCCATGGTTTCCCCCAAATCACTCCAGGTTAATGCCGGGATGCTTCCTTCAAAGGACTGGCCGAATTCCTTCCCATTCCTTGCTCCCCCATCCTTTCCCCGTCTCAAAAGGCCACGTTGTTAGAGAGACGTTAAAAAGTTTAAAAATGAAATTATTGTGATAAAAGTATAGCAATAACCCACATACGTATTCCTTTCAAATTCGGTAGCCTCAAAAACCCATCAATGGTGAAATCCTTTCATTGAAACCGAGAGACATTCACCGACGAAGGTAGGGAAAACCATAAAAAAATTCCGTTCATCGAAGCAGGCAGACATTAAAAATTAATACACCGACGAAGAGACGGGAAACAAACTCAATTAGTCACATCATGTTGGATTCGTTATGAACAATACAATATAGCTCACGAGTGTCACCTACAT
>CM061920.1:200569746-200700182 GCA_031002005.1 Vandiemenella viatica
TTACCACTACACTTGACAATTTCAAGTGCTCCATTGTGTAAGCATCAGAGTGAAAATTTCCTGGACTTCCACTCTCCATGAGGTGTACTGCATCAGGTGTCTGCTTGAAAACCGAAGTATCAAAACTTTTCCATAGGTGCAAACCAATCATAGCTAATATCAATAAAGCAACTGCTATAACAATCCAGATAGTTTTGATCAGATAATCTTCATGATCCATATAGCTTGTAGCTGCAAAAGTAATTTAAGAATGTGATTAGTGATGATGGTTAATGACATGGATAAATGTAAAACAGAAGCATCAGATATGCGACTGTTTTAACATTTAAAGTTGTTAAATGTCACAAAAGTATATGTTATACCAGATAAAAGCTGGCCACATTGTATATTTTACATTAAAGATAGAGAAAGAAATCATCATATATCATAGCAAAAGGCAGGACAGCAGCTGACAGTACATCACAACATAAAAAATAGAATTTCCTGACAAGGCTTTATAGTAAGGAAAGTGTATACTTGGTTGTAATACCATAACCACAGAGCATACGAATGGTGTAAGTGAGAAGTAATGCTCACATTTTGTGGTGGAGGTAGTGGAATGTTGTCTGCTTTAAGAGATCTGACTGTCAGGCTGAAGAATCATGTTCTGAGGGCCTGAGCCAAAACATTGGTCAATGTTAGATCGTATTTTAGCACGGCGTTTTATATTAATAAATTTCTCTTGGGCTTCCAGCCGTGTTAACATGTTACATTTGTGGGACGTTTCGAAGGCATCCTTCTCTGCCTTCATTCTCAACCAAATGTCAATGATTAACAGTTTGTTTATTCAGCTGCTGCCACGGAAACGGTGGAAGACAAAAACCAACACAACTCGATTACGTCATCCACTCTTCTGCTTGTTACCGACTCGAAAATGTTTCAGAATTTTGTGCATTCTTGAGTTTCTTCAAAGATGTCGTGATCATGATATTGTGCCACAATTTGCCCGAATATGTCATCCAATTACTTCGGTCGCAGCAGTGAGAATTTTGCGATGTGCAAGCCTTGCTTTGGTAAAGGAACGTGTTCGTTTTACGAGGCAAGCATTGGACCGGATTGGCAAGATGCTGCTATCGTATCATCTTTACCTTGCAAATGCATTATCTGCGGATGCCTGGGGGTGGGTAGATGGCAGTACTACAGCGTATAGTTTCTTGCTGCAACTAAGTGTGTCGGCTAGACAATGTTTGAAATTTGAGCGGATTTCAACGAAATTTTCCACGAAGCCACATGTTTCAGTGCGAACTATTGTCAACCTATCAGACAGAGAACTTAATCCTGCTACGTCATCTGTTTTATTGAGGGGCCTCAATTTTGCTCCGGTACCTAAATCTGTGCCTTATCGGGAGGTTATCAGTGGTGTGGAAATTGCAGTTCGCACTCTACCTGCGGAAGAAGTGGAGGAGATAAGGCGTGAAACATGCCGGGTGCTTTGTAAAGGTAAATTTCCTAAATCAAACATCTCAAGTGAAGAGAGGCGTGCGCTTCATGAGTTGAAGAACGATGAAAATATTGTTATTCTTCCAGCAGACAAGGGTAACTGCACAGTGGTTTTAAGCAAGGTGGACTATCATAGTAAAATTATGCAGCTTTTGGAGGACCAAGCATACAGGAAGATTAACTGAGACCCTACATCTAAGCTGACCAACTTGACTACGAAGCTGACCCGCTCCTTAGAACTACCAGAAGATGTGAAGAGACGACTCCAACCCCATGCTCCTATTCCTCCTAGGTTGTACGGTCTACCAAAAGTCCATAAAGTAGGAGTACCTATGTGACCTATTGCAAATGCAATTGATAGCCCTACGTACTTTTTGGCTAAATACCTCAAAGATATTCTTAACCCACCGGTAGGGAAGGGTCATCGCAGTATTCGAAATTCCAGTGAGTTTGTGGAAATCATAGACAACATGAAGTTAGATCCTGGTGATTTAATGGTGAGCTTCGATGTAGTCTCTCTTTTTACTCGTGTTTCCTTGGTCGACTCCTTAGATCTGTTAAGGAGGTATTTTGATCAAAAATGATTGATATTTTCCACAATGTGTTGACAACCACTTATTTTCAGTTTGAAGGAGAATATTACGAGCAAGTGGACGTGTAGCAATGGGTTCACCGTTGTCTCCTGTCATTGCTGATTTATTCTTGGAATTTTTTGAGGAAGAACACTAAACCATGCACCACTCCAGCCGAAGTGTTTTTATAGGTATGTCGATGACACCTTTGTGATTTGGCCACATGGCAGAAACAGTCTTGACCAATTCCTTGCGCATCTCAATTCTATCCATGAAAATATTCAGTTCACAATGGAATTGGGGAGGACGGTTGCCTGCAGTTTCTTGATGTACTTGTTATTAAATGTGCAGATGGGTCGCTGGGACACACTGTGTATCGGAAACCTACCCATACCGACTTATATTTAAACGCCAACAGCTGTCATCATCCGGCACAATGCAACTCTGTATTAACTACCTTGGTACACAGAGCACAAAAGATTTGTGACAAACGTAGCCTGGCTGGTGAATTGGACTATCTCCGGAAAACGTTTTTAAATAATGGTTATAATCGGGGACAGATTACTCGCGCATTTAAACAGAAGGAAAATCGACGGAGAGATCAGATTGATACCAAAGGCCTTGCATTTCTGCCGTTTGTAGGTGCCCTAAGTTTCAAAATAGGTAGACTATTATCACAACACGGAGTCACGACAATTTATAGACCACCCACTAAAATTAGAAACTTGGTCTGCAATGTTAAAGATGACCTAGGTTTATGAACCCCTGGTGTATATTATATACCATGTGAATGTGGCCGCGGTTACATTGGACAGACGCAGCGATGCATTGTGCAGCGATGTGTTGAGCGTGCCAGAAACGTTCCTCTTGGGCAAGAAGAGAAATCTGGTGGACGAACATAGTGTGCAAGAGGGTCACACATTTGAATTTGAAAAATAAAAAAACCATTTTAGCCCGGGTCAAAGATTTTTGGGCCAGCGTTATTACAGAAACTGTAGAAATAAGATCAACTGATTTATTAGTCAACAGGGACACTGGTTATCAACGCAGTGCGGCCTGGAATCCAGCTATTAAAATTCTGAAACAGTTTCACGTTGGTAACGAGCAGAAGAGTGGATGACGTAATCAAGTTGTGTTGGTTTTCGTCTTCCACTGTTTCTGAGGCAGCGGCTGAATAAACAAACAGTTAATCATTGACATTTGGTTGAGAATGAAGGCAGAGAAGGACGCCTTCGAAACGTCCCACAAATGTAACATCTTAACACGGCTTGAAGCCCGAGAGAAATTTATTAATTGGTCAATGTTATTAACAAAGGAAGGAACAAAAAAAACTGCCCTGCTTCTCAACTCTCAATCACCTAAAACTGACTTCTCTCTCTTGAATGACTTAAAGAAAAAAATAATAATTTCTTGTGATATGACATCTGATGTTTATTTTGCTGTCATGATGTCATTGGCTATGGAAATAGAAAAAATCCTTCATGATCCTCCATGTAATCTCTTTCTGAATAAAAAATCATACATGTAACTGGACACTTTTTTCTTATTTGCAAATTTATGGAGCATAGAAACATGGAACACATGACTACTCCTATGTAAGGTATCATATAGAAACTTTATAACAGATGACAAGGGATACCAGAAAAATATCAGTCATAATGAATATCTTTTGATCAGATTTCCTAACCATAATTGATACCAAACACTTCAGTCACCACACAACTATTATAATTATACCTGGAGAAACAGCCGTAGTGTAGTCTTCTGTAGGAGCAACATAATCATCGATAAAATCAGCATTACAAAGATTTTCTGAACAGCAACAGAATCTAGTTGTAGGGTGTGCCGCAGGGCGTTTCTCAGCGACACACAGCTGTTGGATACAATCACTCTTTCCAGATACCTCCCAACAACCTGAAAATGAAGCATGCATAAACTACTCAAGTGATTTTGTTGAGGCACTCTATTAATAGTGTTTGTTTTACTTCATTCTAGTGTGTTCTGCCATAAATTTCAATATACTTGAATATATATATAAATGATATGGTAACAATTTCTTTAGCCTGCTTTATGAATATTATTGCTTCAATTGAAATGGGTATGAATGTATTTACAGCATCTCGGTAGCAGATCTATTGTCTAGAAACAAAAAAAGGTACACAAACTAAATAAGACTGCCATTTAGTTCAAAAGTGGTATTTTACAAACATTTTGTATGTGTAGATTATGTATGCCTATATATGTATCTAAATTGCAATAAATCTGTGTAAGTCAATTCTGTAGCAATCTTTATACAAGAAAATACATTTCAGAATGGTGCATAAGAGAAATTGCTTAATGAAACTAAGCACCACACAATGTTTAACAGTCAAATCACAGAGCAGAAATGTAGAGCCTAAGAAAACAAATCTTATACTATCTACTATTTCTCATTTACATATAACTGTGTGAAACTCAATTCATCATATTTTAAAGAGTATCACATTACTTAGTTTGATTACAATAATTAATGTTCACCTAAAAATTTAGCAGTCTATCATTTTTACTAACATTCACAATTTTATGATACTGAGTAAGTGAATTAACTAGATGACATAAAATTTCACTAATCGCCATGATCTTCTTTGAAATTTTTCCTTTGATGTGATAACTAAGTTACCAAATTACATTTCACTAAGCTTGTCATCGGCCTCTTCTGAATGGCATGGACTGTGTCAATATGTCTATGAACCATATAAACCAAATATGTTTGTACGATGTTTAGTTTTTGAGCAGAAATTGGGAGAATCCCAAAATTCCCTTATATGATTATGGAAACCACTCAACTTTAATCAGGATGATAAATATGCATGTGGTGGTTTTATATGTTCAGTACTTCCTACAGATAAACTTCTGTGTTTTAGATGAGATTTGATATGTTTACTTTGATCCCATGTGATAACATACTTGTGGACGTGGAACAGTACATTCAGTTTATCACCAACTACTGATATCCATTCAGTTGCTTAAAAACCTATTAGTATAATCAATTTCCATTGCACACTGCAAATACATAATATTACAAGTTAGCCACTATATATGAATGCAAATTCCAGACAATGTAATTACTGCATTTGTAAATGGTTTTAAAATAATACATACACCATTTTAGCAATTTTAATTCATTTTGTCACTTTCCCCTTCCATAAATGAAATATGTGGTATTTTCTCAATCCTCCTTAATTATCAACTTCCAGGAAGAAAATTTGTTCACAGAGTAAAATCAGTTCTGAAGCAAAAACACACTCAGTTTGGATTTAAAAATGTTAGGTTTTCATAGATATTATTTCATTTTTATAGTAGGACACTGAATAAAGAAGCTTGTAACAACACTCAGACTCAGCGTTTTGTGAATTTTAATCATAGGAATTACATACAGACAGCTGAAAGTAGATCAATTATTAACTTGTATATTTTTTCATGTGAATGAATATTGCTTTTATGGAAAAAAATAGTATATATTTTGAAATTAAAGTTTGGTAACACTGATAAGATTAGATTTGTGAAGAAAATGTTATGTGGAATGCTTTTGCGTGGGGCTGCGACATGGTGGAGGAATGTTCTGATAATGAAGAATTTTTAAAACTATTTTTGGAAAAATATTGGTCTACAGTAAAGCAAAGGAAAATAAGAAGTGATTTCCGGAATGCCAGACATTATAATACACACAATGGAGTAGTATGTGATTTCTGTGAACTGCAAATAAAAGAGTTGGAATATTTGGAGGAACCATTTGCGTATGATGAAATAACTAAAATTATGTAACAGAAGTTACCAAGAACATTTCAAGAAATGCTAATTAATCAACATCGGAACCAAAGATGAATTTCTTGAAGCGATTGAAAAATTAGATGGACGGAACCTGTCATCAGAGAAATATGCTTCAGAGAGATGGGATGAAAGAAGAAATGGCCATCACATAACAACAGGCTGAATTATGTCATGTTGAGAGAGCACTTTGGAAATAATCGACGTTGAGCACTGATGTATCCAAGCGAGCAGGGTGACACAAAGCAACTGGTACAATGCACAGACAACAATACAGATGGTGGCCACATTATGGGAAAAGGGCAGAATCAGTGGCAAAGTAACTCTCGAGAATTTTTAAAAGAAATAAATGTGTAAACAGGGCAATCTGTAACTGGAACAGCTCAAACAGGAGCAGGTGAAATATACAGAGAGCCATCATATAGAGAAGAAGAGAAAACGAAGAGCGAGGATGTAAGTATTGGAGCAAAAATGTGACCAATGGAAAGAGTGAAAGAAGAGTGGATGGGGGAAAAAAACCATCTACAGCAACAAGAAAAATCCCTGAAACAGGTTGTGGATTAAATGAGAAGTCATTTAATGAAGAAGATAACCTTTGCTGGTGGGAATGCTTAAAATATATTGAAGAATGACTGAGAAAATGTGGTAGTAAAATCTAATATATCAGATGAAATGATGAATTAAGCTGGTCAATAGTAGTCAGCAAACAGCAGAGCAGAAAAAGATTTGTCAACAAGTAGTTAGTGAGCAAAAAGAAGAAGACAGTGAGCAGTGAGGATTAATCAGAGTGTGAACAATTTGAAGGAATGAAGAGCAGTTTTCTGAAGAAAGAAGATACAATCAACGAGGAAATGTTACCCCGAGGGTCAGAATTAACGCTAGCAGAGCCTAGTAACTACCAGACTAATATAGCCAAGTAAAACATAAAATTTGAAGCTGCAATTTGTCACATTGGAAATGAGGAAAATAAAAAGTTTGCACAAGAGGGCCATGAGAAAGAAATCTACAAGGAAAGCTAAGGAGAGACAGGATTTATGAATGAATGTTAAATTTGTTTGGAGAATGGAAAAGTTATAAATTTTGCTGAATGGTCTCATAAAAAGTAAGTCATAGAAAACTGGAAAACAAGAAAGAAAATCTGCAAAGGACTAGAAAAATATGAAGAAAAGGCAGAAACAAATTGGAAGAGGCAGAAGGTCATAGTAAAACTGTGAGTATATGAGAAACTTAAATTTTACTTATGGCGGCATGACACCTTGATAGTTATCAATCACAAGGTATTAACATTTCTACAAATTAATGAATAACATTGACCCTATGGGCATTATTTTTGTGTAGCAGTTTCAAATAACATATTCAATGTCGTGTTGTGCAGAAAACACAATCGAATTCATTAACTGAATGACTTTAATGTGGGCAACTTTGTACTTGATAAGACTTAGTGTAATTTCATGTAACATAAATGCTAAAAAGAAAGCAATATATATATATATATATATATATAGTAACAATAAATCAAGATGCTAAGTAGCGAAAGGAATCAAATTAGGATAGGGAAATGAGCCACCACTTACCTTTAGATGATGGATGTGGGCGCGAAAACACAGAAAAGACACAAACACAAATAATAAATTAATTTTCGGGATCTTTCTTTGAGGCAGTCTCCAGCTGCACCCACCTCTCATAATGTTCTCCCGTTGATGAAGGGTTTATCCCAAAAATTACTTTATTATTTGTGTTTGTGTCTTTTCTGTGTGTTCGCACCCCACATCCATCATCTAAAGGTAAGTGGTGGCTCATTTCCCTATCCTCATTTGATTCCTATATCACACAGAGTTAAAGTCCAGTTATCCAAGTTCCGATTATCCAAGCCGCTAGGTTAATCGAGGCAAATGATGAAATTATTAATATGGCTGTCAGCTGACAAGGAGAAGATGAAGAAGATAAAAATGACACTGTTCCAAAAAAAATTCACGCTGAAGGTTTAAAAAGAATAGAAACAGCACTTGAGTATATTGAGCAACAGGAAGAAAGCACAGCAGCCAACATAATGATGCTACAGCATTCGCGTTATACTTCTGCTAAGAAGAGAAACAAAATTATGACACAGAAGACAAAGACTTTCTTTTGGCAAGTGATCATAATTAATGTACAAAAAACTTTATTGCTTCACAAATTAGTTTTACACTATAAATAAATTGTATAATTTCAGTTTCAATTCGTTTTTTTATTCATTGTAACCTCTTTCCTTGACCTCCGGTTATCAGAGTTTTTCGTTATTTGAGGTGGTCCCAGTTCCATTTACCTCGGATAATCGGACTTCTACTATATATATATTTCAAATGGGTTTTTAGAGGTAGTTGGGAAGTTCCAAACTTATGCTTATTGCCTAGTTTATCCAAAATATAAAAAGTTATTTGGTCTCAGAAATGTTATGGATTTAAGGCAATACCATGCAAAAGACTGAATAGGGCCATTCTGGCGTGTGTGTTTTTTTTTTGTAATATGAAGAAGTGAGAACTGAATGAACAGTGCCTATAGTTTAGTGGTTATGTAGAAGGACTGATTTTTTTTTATCAAGATAACAAATATCTAAGATGATAATTTATGAGACTGGAGATGGTGGGTTTTGGACAAAAGTTTTGGTGTGGTTAATGAAGACATTCCCTCTCATCAAAATTTTTGTAAAATAGTTTTAATTCCGACAAAACATGGGGCATTTATAATGATATCATTATATTTTCCTAATGTCTGTGGTTTTATAATGAGGTTCCATGGTTGAGTACATTGTGAGTCAGAGATAAATATTTTAACATGGTAGGATATATTTTGAAATGTAGTGTTCGGTAACAATGTCCTCATGGCAGACAGACAAGGAAGGCAGAATTATTAGATAACTAGAGCCATGCAAAAACTGTCTAGGTGCACTTGGTTTATGGCTGCCAGCATGATCTCTGCCAGCCAAATGCCGGAAATACAGTACAAAGGACCAAGCCTGGACGTACGCTCGAGCCTGGCAGTAGGCTCCTGATATTCACGTGCTGCATGAGGATGAAGCCACACTGGTACTCGCTTGGCACAAGTAAAGAGTATGGAGTATGTGTCGTCGTCTTATTTTAATTTTCAACTTGCTGTTGTATCATTTTATGCTCTTACATAAGAAAATTTCGAATACTTAAAGATTGATTACTACTCTATGTTAGTGAAAAGGTAGAAATTGGCAGATTGCACCACATTTCAAGAGTTCTATGGTGATTGTTAAGTTATACAAATATGCTCACTGCAGTAGAAATAATAGCTATAATGACAGGATGGATTAACTGAATTTACAAAGATGTCCACAACGAACTGTTTATCAAGCTCTAGTGAATGTTATCTCTTTCTGTACAACTGACAATACTTATAATCTTTGTGAATGTGACATTTACTGATAGCATTAGAGCTAAGTAAGTCAGAATTGAAGTGTCCTGGATTTTCCACTAGAACAGATATTAGGATTTCTGCAAGATGTCAGTGTGCTTTCTCTGCAAACAATTCTTAGAATACTTTTTTTGTGATTTAAATACCATATGTGCGTGTGAAGAGTTTCTCCACAATGAGATGCCGTAAGTGAGCAGAGTATAAAAATATGTACATGAACTTCCCTGATTTTGTGTCAGCTATTATCCTCAGTGGAAATGTTGCGGAATTAAATTTTTTTAAAAGAAGTAACTGAAGATGTTGCTTCCAGTTCAGCTTGTGATCTATATATACCCAATAATTTTGTGATGCTGCTTTTATTTATTGCTTTTCCTTCAGATATCAAATTACAGCTCTTTTTTATTTTTTTAAAGAAAGAAGAGGATAATTAAACATACCAAACAAATTGAAGTAACAGTGTCTTTTCTGTATCAAGTATTAGTTATTCGCACTGAACCATGTCCTAATTTTTTTTTTTTTTTTTTTTTTTTTTTTTTTTTTTTTTTTGGCACATCATTTGCTGAATTAACAAAGTTTTGTACCGAAGAGTGTTTCAATGATATGCTAGTATAATCTTAGCTGTATCAGAAAATAGTCCTAAGTAATTTTTTATGCATTGCTGTCTATAAAAGCAAAACTTGCCGACTGTCGAAACACCTTGCCTAAAACCAAACTGTACTTTAATGGGTAGAGCATTATTATGAAGATGTACATATTCCGTAAATTGCTTTTTGAAGATCTTCAAAAATGCTGGTAGAAGTTATACAGGTCAACAGTTTTCAGTCTTGGAGGTACCATCCCTCCCCCTTTTTTTTCTGCTAATCATCATCCTCTTGGTTTGCTGCAATCATCCGTCCTTTCCTATTTTGGGCTAACCTCTTCATCTCAACATATCCCTTATTGGGAAGCCTTGATGTTGTCTTTTAACTTAACAGCACTTGTAAATTTTCCTACGAGAATACAAAATAATAGCAGGACTGCAATTGATAATTTTTTTATGGATATTTCTCAGTGCAGTAATTACAGCATACATCCAGTAATAAATGGTATCTCAGATCATGATGCCCAGCTATTATGTATCGAGTCCAGGAACACTGTTAAACAGATAAAGAAAAGCTGGGTTTATAGAAGAAATATTAGTGAAAATAATATAAAACACTTCATAGATACCTTAAACAATGAAAACTGGTTAGAAGTATATAATGCGCAGGGTGTTAATGCGAAATTTGATTCCTTTCTGAATATATTTCTAACACTTTTTGAAGGTAGTTTCAAAAAAAGGAAAATTCTCAACACTCCAAACAATGAACTGGGCATGGGATGGATAACAAAGGGTATTAGAATCTCTAGTAAAACAAAGAGGGACCTTTATTTAAAAATGAGAGAATCAGATAACTATGCGCTGAAAGTTCACTATAAACTTTATTCTAAAATACTAAGAAATGTAATAAGGAAGGCCAAGAACAGTACATATCGGCGAAAATAGAAAATTCAGACAATAAAATGAGAACAATATGGAATATAATAAAGACTGAAACAGGAAAAACTGTAAATCACTCTAAAGACATAAAAATAGAACAAAATGGATATGTGTATAGCGAAGTAGGGGAAGTTTGTGAAATATTTAACAAACATTTTACGTCAGTAGTAGATAAATTAGGCATAGAAAAGCAATCCCCACATAGTGCTCTAAGGCTTCTTGAGACTGCTTTCCCAAATAGCTTTGTGGAGATGAAATTGCCACCAGTAACAGTCTCAGAAATAAATAAACTCATTAAACAATTAAAACCTAAAAATTCTTCCAGCTATGACAATATTTCAAGTAAATTACTGAAAAGATGTTCAGACTGTATCAGTCATGTACTTGCTCACATTTGTAATGAATCCTTAATACAAGGTGTTTTTCCCGATAGACTAAAATATGCTGTTGTAAAACCATTATTTAAAAAAGGAGAAGTAACATGTGTAGACAACTATCGTCCCATTTCATTACTTTCAACATTCTCAAAGGTTTTTGAAAAAGTCATGTATAGAGAGTAATAAAACATGTTACACACTATAATATCCTAACTAATTCACAATTTGGGTTCAAAAAAGGATCATCCATAGAAATGGCTATATATTCATTTTTAAATAACACATTTGAGGAACTGAATAATAAAATGAATCCTGTAGGAATATTTTGTGATCTTGCAAAAGCATTTGACTGTGTAAATCATGAATTACTTTTGAAAAAAATGGAATACTATGGTATTTTTGGGACCGCAGGTAAATGGTTTAAATCATACATTGAAAGCCGAATGCAAAAAGTTTCAATTTTTGATTCTAAAATAAGTAAAGATGCTTCATCAGACTGGGAGAAAATAAAACATGGAATTCCACAAGGCTCTGTCTTAGGTCCCCTCCTCTTTCTGTTATACATCAATGACCTTCCTGGAAATTTATCCGACAAAGTTAAGAGTGTTTTATTTGCAGATGACACTAACCTGACTGTGCGTAAAACACCAAACAGTACTATAGAATTTAATGTAAATGAAGTACTTAGAGTAGTAGCAAATTGGTTTAAGGCAAATTCATTAAAATTAAATTTTGAAAAAACACATTATATTAGGTTTAAAACAAAAAACTATGCACAGCCAGATATATGTATAAACTATAAAAACAACACAATCTTAGAAACAGAGAGTATAAAATTTCTTGGTATTAAAATAGATCAGAAACTCTGTTGGCATGATCATATCACTACACTACTGGCAAAGTTAAGTAGTGCCACCTTCGCAATACGAACACTTTCTCTAACAGCAGATCTAGAATTAATGAAACAGGTGTACTCCTCATATTTTCATTCAGTAATGTCATATGGCATAATTTTTTGGGGAAACTCTTCACAAAGTAAAAAAGTTTTCATAGCACAGAAAAGAGCTATTAGGTTTCTGTGTAGGGTAAAACCAAGAACTTCTTGCAGACAACTCTTTAAGAAACTCAATATTCTTACAATGTATTCTCAGTATATATATTCTCTCATGAGCTTTGTCATAGAAAATTTTAACCTGTTTACACCTAATTCACAGGTACACAGTTTCAATACAAGAAACAGAAATAACTTGCATAAAACACAAACATCTCTGTCATTAGTACAAAGAGGAGTTAATTATTCTGGGATACATCTGTTTAATAAACTACCTAATCGTATAAAACAGCTTTCAGATAATAAAGATGTATTCAAACAAAAACTTAGAGATTATCTTATTGGCAACTCCTTCTACTCCATTCAAGAATTTGAAGAAAATAATTAATTGTACTCATTATGACGTTTGCAAAACTCAGTTGCAAAAATGTATGTTTATTATTATTTCTTGTATTTGTAAAATATGTATATATATATATATATATATATATACTATGATATGACTCATATTATGTGTATATGTATCAACAATGACATGTTTCACATCCCAGAGGTACTTCCTCAGCAGGGATCCATGGAACAAGATTGATAAATAAAAAAAAATATAAATAAATAAATTAGAACCATATATCTTCAAGTATCTGCTTCCATACGTTCTAATCTTGTCTACATCTACAATTCTTTCCTCCAGATCCAGAGACGGAATAGGGATATACAATCTTTTTAGTTATACAAGTAAATAAAAGTAGTTTTTTGGTGGGTATATATATATATATATATATTAAAAATTGTCGTAATTTAAACTTTACAAAAGGACTTACATATAATTAAGATAGTAGAAAAGTGTTTCCAAATTTAGATTGTGATAAATAATAGTAAAAAGCTTTTCTTGAATCGACATTTCACTCATACAGTTATGTATGATAGGATATAATGGTAACGTAGCTAAATACATTATTTTAGTACGAATACATAGTTTATGTTTTTGTCTTAGTATTTGTCTTGCCAAGATACTTTTCCTTCTTTTCACACAAAATACCTTGCAAATTCATCCCGAACGTCTTTTGCATCTTCACCTATTTTCGTGGTTTGCGTTGTAAATTCACCATGCCTGTGTCATCTTGTACCACCATCCTCCATGATCCTGGAATACAGTTCCATCTCGTATATCTATATCTAAGGTTCCATAAGGTGCATAAAGTGTTCTTGAGGATTGCTTTTTTTTAAAAAAATTGTGTAGATATACACACGCAGATGTGATGGTTTCTGCATTTTTAACATTTACCATTAAGGTTTTCGAAACACATGAAATACTGATAACAATCCGAAAATATTTTCCACTACTCTTCGTGGGCATGCTTGTCGGTAATTATATATTCTATTTTAGAACCTTTTTTCTTGATGTCCTGGATAAGGCTTCATTATGTGTACCTGTAGGGGAAATGCGTCATCTGCCACAAAAACGTAAGGAGATAACACATCACTTCCAGGGAGAAATTGCGAAGTCGGTAATGAGAGTTCATTTTTCACTAGTTTTTGGTAAAATGAAGTTTGGCGAAACACTCCTCCGTCTGAAATCCTTCCTTGACAACCAATATTGGCATATAAGAAACAATAGTTAGCATCTGCAATCCCCAATAGAACAATGCTGAATGAACCCTTGTAATTAAAGAACAAGCTTCCACTGTTCTTCGGACTCTCAAGCACTATGTGTTTTCCATCCACGGCTCCGATACAGTGTGGGTATTCCAGGTACTCTCAAAGTCATTCATCTTCAGTTTGTGGAATCTGTAATAAACATTTTTTCGGAAGCGAATTAGCTCTATTTTGAATTTCTTCATTCTGTAGGAAGACGACGATTTGACGTCTGATTCATCTGAGAGGCAGCATACTATACAACCAACTCCCAGCCAACAATTAAAATCTGATGATGCAACGAATTTGTCAAGCAATGAAGGGAGTGTTTAGCAATTTGTTTCACCCAAAAAAGAGCTAAAAGGAGTAAACCCGCATCACCATATTGTAAACGGGAAGAAGCAGCTTATGCTGTTTTACAACAAGCAATCAAGAAGGATGATGCACAACTTATGGTGAACATGTTGCTAATGAATTGCGTGATCTTCAGCCTAGAGCAAGGACCATTGTAAAACACCTTATCAACAATATACTGTTTGAAGCAGCTATGGGAAAATACAATAATGATGGGTCATCCACTTCATATCATGGGAATATGGGGACTGCTTCTTCGAGTACAAGCAGTTATTTATCTCGTCCACTTTCTATACAGTCTCCATCTCCCAGAGAACAAGTGACTGTGAAGAACAACCAGTTGGTTCTGAATTTACAGTACTTGCAGAATTTTTGTGACGTTAATAAAGAAATCAAAAGTTTGCTATGTGGCTAAGAATTTGTCAATTAAGATTTAGTATGTACAATGTTATTTCTTTGAATACATAAGCGACAAGCTACATTATTCTATTCACCAACATTATTTATATAGGAACAAGTTTTATGAGCTTACCTTTACAAAATCTCGCAGAACATTGATCAGCTCTGCATACTTCTGGTATTATGCGACAAATACTTGGACTGAAATTCTAAAGAGATACATAAGTGATGCATAACTATCTCCAGTAGCTAGGTACCTCAATGTCAACAATACTCGCACTTGAACTGGTACGCTTCACGACAATTGGTGTCTGCTTTTTTCACCAAAGGAGTGACCCTTTCGACTAGATAGTGAAAGTCATGCCTGCTCATACGTGTGAAATTTTTGAACAGACTCCCATCATTTGATATAAGTTTTTTGAAAAATTCCTTGCGATTCGCACTACTTTTAACAAATAAATCTCTGATCCACCACCTATGTTTTTTCCGTTTTCTTCTTTTATTGCCATTTGCGAGGATCAAATAAGCAGCAGCTGCCACTGCTTCTGATGCCATGACGCACACTACTGGCCGCATAACGTGAAATGCTTTTGCCGCATGCTACAAGCAATGGCGACAAGTAACAAGCGACAACTGGCAACAGATTCTTGGGCGACATTCGACTTGCGACAAAAGTATGATGACGTACGGCTGAAAGACATGATGCCCTCAGTGAACCCCCTCTTTCCACTTTAGCTTTTGCTGTTTTTAAACATGTTGCAAACTGATTCTCTCCTAATGTTCGATGGTAGAATGGCATGCTGATGGCTTCTCCATCACATTATCCTGACTCCGTGATTTTTGGGACAACTTTTTCGTTACTTCCATCTTTCTATATTCTATCAATAAATTCTAAGTCCACGCCTACGAAGTCAAGGGTAATAGAGACTGATTTATAAATACCAGTGAGCTGCAACATTGTTTAATAACCAGCATAAATACCCCCTCCATCAATTGCTCCATATCTCTGTGATACACTGTTACCTGCGGGGGAAACATCATTGTATAGTATTTCTTCCTTTAAGCAAGACTCTTCCCTTCTATTACTAGTGGTTCGTGTACCTCTATTAACTTTGCAAATCCTATTACTTTGTTCATTATGCTTCTACAGTTCGCCACTAACACTCTTACTACTGAGTTTGTGATATTTTCAGCGTCCTCCCAGTTTTGTCCCCGTCAATTATTGTATCAGCAGCTTCATCTATTTCTTTAGCACTTGTGATTTTTCCTATCGTGGCTCGTAATCAGTATCCCTTTGGTCATCTGCCTCCATCCCCTCGCTAGCAGTCCTTAAAGACTCGTTTCGCACTGGGCGAGTAATTTAGTCCGAGTGGCGAGTGATTTAGTAACTAAAATGTGTGTGAACAGTGAAACTTAGTCGAGTAGTTTAGTCGAGTCGATCCGTTTCGTTCTTTAAACCGGGCGAGTAGCACCCCCCACCACGCGGCACTGCCCACTCGCTCATTGGCTAAACAAGTCTGACCGTATTGTTTAAATCGAATTCATTAGCTACATCAAGAATGTCGTTTCGCTGGAGCGAAGAAACAATTTTAAAATTTGTTTCTAAGTATGTAGAATTTGCAGAATATTAAGGCAATCTACACGCACGGATTTGGAAAATACAATAAACATACCTGGATTTGGTGAGAAGTAAATTGAAAATTAAAAACATCTGCTTAGTGCACAATTTTATTAATTAATTACAATAGCATCTAGATTCTACATTACGATATTATTCCTATTGTTATTAGAAGTACTACCTAAAGCGATGAAAATTGTTTTAGTATTATCTACTCGCAAAAGTTAAAAAAATTAGTCCAAAAATTTAGGCGCTGGTGCTGAAACAGTTTACACTCCTTGAGCAAAATGATTCAGTTTACTGGATGCATCTCCATGAAACATTAATTAAATTCCTTTAATGTTTCACAGATTCCTTCACACTGTGATGAATTAGGAAATACCCGATTTTCCGTGTATAAATACGAGGGATGAGTGTCCATAAACTACATCCGGTGGCAATAAAGTAGAGAACTGCCTGTAGTTACGTAGTTGCCGGCATTGCACTCCGTAAATAGGTATCTTCACGCTGGATTTGCGACTGCAGTTTCATTAACACAACTTTTGGATATTCTCAAACTATTCTAATGCTATGCTAATTCCTTCAGAAGACAATTTGCAGCTCCTAGTTCATTAACCCATTTTTGTACCCATTGCTTTTTTTTTCTTTATCGCATAAACTTCTTCGTCCATCTCTTCTAAAATAGCGCTTGACATAAGCTGTATCAGCTCATTCATTTGATTGCGATGCAGCCTGCTGGCAAAATACCACGCTACTTGTGTACTGTACTGGACCGTAGTGCGAACGATATTTGGTCAGTGGCGAGTAATTTAGCTACTAAACTACTCGCCACTCGACTAAATTACTAGCCCAGTGCGAACGAGCCATAACCTAATATTCCACAGTGCTGACCTAGCTGCGTCAGGCCGGGCACACACGTTACGGTAAACCTGACAGGCAAACCTGCGCAGGTAAACCTGACAGGTATACCTGTGCAAGCTCGAGCCCACACACGTTAGGGTAAACCGTATATTTTAGTTCAGTTGAGAGAACATGGCGAGCAAACAAGATGTAGATGACGCGATCGCCTTGGTCGGGTTATTAGTGGTTTTGGACAGTAAGAAGAAGCGTAAACGTAAAACCTGGTGTAAGAAGTGGCTTACAAAGAGAGATGAATATACTCATACAAGGTTACTGAAAGAGTTGAGTGCAGATCCTTCAGATTACCGTAATTATTTGCGTATGAATGAAGAAACATATGAAAAACTGTTATCACTTGTAACTCCTCTCATTAGAAAGAAAAACACGGTTATGAGAACCTCTATTTCTCCCCATGAAAGACTAAGTGCTACTTTGAGGTTTCTTGCGACGGGCCGATCGTACGAATGTCTTAAGTACTCTACGTTGATATCACCACAAGCTCTAGGCCAAATCATTCCAGAGACATGTGAAGCCATCTATAAAGTGCTGAAAAATGAGTATCTTCAGGTACGTTAAACAAATATACAACTTTTATTTACTATTAGTTTTTATTGAAAAAATTTATTGCTGTCTATGAAAGGGAAAGTTTTAACAGAGTACTGAGACAATAATTGCAATGAGCGTATGGAATTATAAAATTAATTGATAATATTGTTTGATAACATTAGTATAGCATAAAGAAAAACTCAAAAATAAAACAAATCAATGATTACTATAACTAGAAAAAGTAAGCTGCCATTGAATGTGAAGGAGGAAGACCTTCATTTGCAAATCCACCTGGCGAAGTTTGTTGAGAAAATTGGCCGTACGAGGTAGCAGATGAAGGAGTAGGTGTGCTCCTACTTGAATTAGAGCTGCTGTTCAAAAGTTCGGAGCTGTATGGATTAAGCATACCCATTTCAGCCTCAAAAAGGAGATCATTGATTCTTTTTTCAACTATCAAAGCCTCTCGTTTTTCCAAAGCCCTGATTCTCATAGCAAAAATTTTCCCATCAAGTCATACCTGTCATCTTGGGCCACCGGTTTTTTGAAGTGGTCTCTTACTGAGACCAGTACATCATTAGTTAACTCTTCACTTTTCCTTTTTTTGGCCAAATTAGGTCGGGAGGTCGGAGGTAAGCCTACTGCTCCTGTACTTGAGTTTGATCTTGCAACCGCAGGTGGAGGTATCTCGTCGCCATTGATCGGTGTTTCGTCGCTAGGTGTTCCAGCAGAATCATTTATTTCTTCCTGAAATAATTATGTATTATTACACACTAAAAAAGTATTTTACATTGATTTTATTAATTAATATAGTTTAAAGGAGAACTAAATAAATATAAAACGTGTAGGCCTACTATTGAAAAAGTTACGAATATCATTTTATTAACGGGCTAAGCTGATACCTGGATTCATGTTGGGTTATAAAAGGGAATCTACAACGGATACGTTAGAATTTGTATAAAATATCAATTATCATATTATAATGTAGACTATTGTTATATTGTAATATTATAATATAGATATGATAACAATTATAATTTAACTAAACACCAAATGAAATTAATTTGCTAATTCAATCAGCCGAGGGAAACGAAGCATAGTCCCAAGCCGTTAATATAATTAATTATAATGTTTCCTTGATTTTAAAACACTGAATTTAAAAATTATCAACATTTAGACAGTCATCATTATCATTATGATAGACTTTTATTTATGTTGTGAACAGTTTTTATTTATTTGATATTGTTCCAGTTTCCTAATTCCACTGAGAAATGGAAAGAGATTGCTAAAGAGTTTGAAGAGAGATGGAATTTCCCACACTGCCTTGGTTCCATGGACGGCAAACACATAGATATAGTTCCTCCAGCGGATTCCGGATCATATTATTTCAACTACAAAGGAAGGCACAGTATGGTACTTTTTGCAATAGTGGATGCTAACTACCGGTTCCTTTTAGTGGATTTTGGGACCAACGGACGTGTTTCTGACGGAGGCGTTCTTCAAAATACTAAATTTTATGAAAAGTTACAGATTGATGACCTTAAACTCCCAAAACCATGCAGCGTAACAGAAAATTTCAAAGATGTTCCTTACGTATTTGTGGCTGATGACGCCTTTCCCCTTACAATTAACATAATGAAGCCTTTCAGACAAGCACAACTAGATTCAGCTTGTAAAGAAATATACAACTACCGAGTTTCAAGGGCAAGGCACGTTGTTGAGAATGGGTTCGGTATACTGGCCTCCAGATTTCGTGTATTCCATACTCAAATAAATTTAGAGCCAGAGAACATAGTAAAAGTGGTGAAAGCAACATGTGCATTGCATAATTTTTTGATGGAAAAACGCCCAGCCATTTACGCTCCTCCAAACAGTACGTATCAGGAGAATGATGATGGCGCTATCATTAATGCAGGCTTGAATACCAATGAATCGAATATGATAGCATTGCAACGTGTGCACTTAGGTAATGTAAGTTTGGCCGCCAAACGGCTCAGAAATGAGTTTGCTTCCTACTTCATGAATGAAGGTAAAGTGCCATGGCAAGACAAACGTATTCTTCGAAACAAAAATTGAATATAGACTTTTGCTCTTATTTATAGGATACGTGGAATCCGTTCAAATTTGTTCATAAACTAAAAAAATCATTTAGACATTTCACACAGGTCAGAGAAAAGTTTTCTTTCAAACTATTAACATTTAATTTGTAAATAACTATTATTGTTATAGAAAAATACAAGTGTAATCGTACTTAAAATCAATTATATAACTATTATAACTAATCTGTTTATAGTACTTACTTCCTCGATCTCGCTCCCATATTCCTCTTCTAAATTGGACACAGATGTACTGGGAATATCTTGATCTCCAAGAAAATCAAACAAATCTAAGTACCACAACTTGGATACATAGACATTGTCGGCTGATGCGCCAGATTTAATTGACATGTCACGTTTTTTCTTTTCTTTACGAACATTGCTTCGTAAACTATTAATCTTTGCAACCACTGATTTTCTTGTTGCATCAGGTTCCAACTCCTTCAACTTCAGCAAAAGTTTTGCATAAGATGCATCTCTCTTTTCACGGTCATGATACTCTTTACTTTTCACTCGCCAAAGGCACGGCTCCTGTCTATAAATTTCAATGAACTCTTCAATCACTTGATTACGTTTTCGACTCGACATAACTAGAACTTAATATAGTCACAAGAAACTAAAGAAACTTCAAAAGAAAGTGTCGCAAAAAGCTCTCTACTCGAGGTGCAAGTCCAAACTAATAACAAAACAACTGCGCAATTGACTGGACGGTCTCACACACACGGTCAGGTCTAGACTACTGCGCAGGTAGAAATACCAAATTTTCATTCCGTACAGGTCGCCTGTACAGGTCGCTACGCCTGTGCAGTTTGGCCTGTAGCTACTGGCACACACGATCAGGTTTACCTGTACAGGTGACCTGTACAGGTATACCTGTCAGGTAAACCGTTACGTGTGTGCCCGGCCTCACCCATTGTTTTACAGAAATTTTGACCCTCCATATGTTGAGGATGGAGAAAGCATGATATCCGTCTACCTTTTGTAATACTATTTTACCCAAAAACTTGGCATATTTTTTGAGAATAATTCTGATATGAACAATTTACCTCGTGCTTTTTAAAATTGAAAGTCTTCTTATTAAAAATTTAGAACTGTCGTTTATATATATATATATATATATATATATATATATATATAAACTATTCTGTAAGTCATTAAGTGATTAGGTGTATCTCGATGAGAGTTTAATCACCTGGAGACCAATAACTAACTAAATAACCAATAAATTTGAACTAGATGCTAATCTTACGTGTTATTTTATAACTTCTTTTATTTTTTTAAAAGTGTGTATTTTAGAATATTGGCAAAAATTGTGAATAGTGTGCAGTTGAAGGATATTAACAGATAATGTAAATTTCCCCTTTCACCGAAAAAATATATCTTGGGTACAAACGACAAGAATTGATTAATGAACTGAAAACCAGGTTTTAATGAAGCATTAATTAAAATGTTGGGTCATGGCGAATGGGATAGCATCACCAGTAGTAGATTAGGTTCAACTTTTGAACGAATGATTGCTATCAACGTATGCAGCTACCAGCAACTTTAGTTTGTGGTACTCTGAGAATTTCAAGTACCACCAGTTTTCTTATTAAGTCACACCGCCAGCGGCTACCAGGCTCAGAATCTCTTCTTTCATAATGGAATTGCGGCGTGTCGACTGCGGTGTTATTAGAGCCAGGAAATCTACATTTTTTTAGTAGAATCTATGTTGTGGCAAGAAAACAATGAAGATTGCCTTTTAATAAATGATGAACTCTCATAAAAGCAGGTTGGCGTTTTCCAGCGTAGCTTGGTCGGCAAATATTTCCTTGTGATATATGACTTAGTCAACAGTGTATGACTGGTGAATGATTGCATCAATTTTCACTCCTATATTAGAAAAAAAGATTGAGGAGTTGTTAAAGATATCGGTATTCCTTCATGTCTCTACGCATATTGCGTGGAATGTCTTCAAACAAATAAATAATCACTGATCTGCACAATTTCAGCGATAAGATTATTAAAAAAATATCTTCAATCGGCTCTTATTAGATTAGTGAATCACATATAAGTTTTCAACAACGAAACATTGCTGTTGTTAAAAACAGATATTTTTTTTAACAGATGATGTTTTGTAATCTGCAAATCAGATAATACAGTGTATTCGACGGGTCTTTCCCAATTATGTCTCACTGACAAGATTTTTTTCCCTTTTTCCAGAGTAATCAATCCGTGCGCGGTGTATCTTCACACGCTATCGTTTCTTTTAATTTTAAATTGACCTGTATACTCTCTGGTGTATTATTTTTCCTAGTTATATCCCTTAATTATTATTTCTTTTTGATTCCCTATAAGTCTCACGAATAATTGTATTGAAATTTGTAAATTGTTTTGTACATTATCGGGTTTCCACAAGTTGTAGTTTGTATAGTCTGTATAGCATAATATTACTTATCTTTAACTAGCATGGTAACAATCTTTGGCCTGGCCACCAAAGCTGAGCAGGCAGCAGTTTTTTTTTTTTTTTTTTTTTTTTTTTTTTTTTTTTTAAATTATGGCTTTACGCCACGTCGACGTCGAGGTCATTAGAAGCAAGAAAGGACTGGGGACAAGGAACGGGAAGGAATTCAGCCATGGCCTTTTGAATGAAACATCGCGGCATTCGCCTGGAGTGATTTGGAGAAACCATGAAAACCCAAATCTGGATGCCCGGACGGGAATTCGAACCGACGTCCTCCCGAATGCGAGGTCAGAGCGTTAACGGCTCACCCACCAAGCTTGGTAGTCATGTGTGTTGAGCGATCGTACTGTAAGCATTTCTCTGCGCGAATTTAAATATTGTTATGTGAGACTCGTATTTTGATGAGAAGTGCTTAGGAGCTAGTTACAATGTAACACGGACGTGAAAATGTTTACTCAGGGAACTATGTTCAATAAATTCAGTGACATTTCATTCAGAGTCCGTTTACCACTTCTAAAATACCGTTAATTGGTGTGGCAATTATAAGCGATAAACTAATTTCAATTAAAACAAACGATCATTCAACAGACATCTGTTCGAAATGATATTGGATCTTACACGTTCAATAACATGCTGGTGTGTACATGTTATTAAGGTGATTCGTCAGAGGATGTTTGTTAACTAATTAATTCATACTAATTGAGTTACAGACACTGTGAAAATTAAAGCTGTTGAAACTAATTTTTCTTTGATTGTGAAGATGCCATATTAAAAATTTTCTATATAATATAACGTGAACAATAAAAAATTGCCTGCACCATGGGAATCATCTAAATCTAATACACTCGAATAGCTGCCAGTAGGTATAAATTTATGCCATTTCATTTTCGTAACAAATATACCTAAATCTATGGGGTTCACATGTTTCAATGACGCAAAAATTTTATATTTTTAATGGCTTTACGCCCTGACTGTCTAGGCTATCAGGGAGGAAAGGACTGGGGGCAAGGAACCATCTCGGCATTCGCCTGGAGTGATTTCGGGGAACCATTGATTAATATATTTTTTATTTATTTTCAGTACCTTTAGTTGTATAGAAATGGACTCACCACAGTACATACATTTATGATGTCTATAATTTTTTATCATTTTAACAATATGTATTATTATTAGTACGTCTGTATTCCGTTAACATTATTTTAAATATAAAATCGAAATCAGGGATTCGAAACAGCGTTCTCTCAAAGGCAGGGTCAGATCGTTATCGCTCACACACAACGCTCGATTAAAATTGTATGTGTTATGTAAATGTATTTATGAGACTTTATAAAAATGTGAATCAACTATCAGATAATACCTTCTCCGGATCGGGATTGTTGTTCATTTTGCTTCAAGACAACAACAAAGATACGAACATCGAACGAAAAATAAAATTTTATATTGCAATATGCGCAGACAATGACTTTCAACCGTAACACATTTCAATTTTGTCACAAATAAAACATTTCATTTATGAAATTAACGAAATAAAATGCCCAATATATGCGTGACAAATAATGCCATATTAGAAAAATTAGATTATTTGATGTTATTTAAAGACGATAAATTACTAAATAACATCTCACGGCAACACACGATAGCTTTAAGACACCTTCAATCGTGCTGTACAAAAACAGAACTGAGAAAACCATACTGTTACTCTATTATTTTGCTGTCTTACTTTGAAATTTTTCTCTAATTGTAATGAAAGTATCTAATTAATTATTAATCTTAATAAGCAACCACTCGATCACGCATAAAAAAAACATAAAAATTCAAAAATCGTTGTATGGAACTTTAATTTCCATAGCAAACACGGCATCCACAAGTCTTGCTTGTGCGCCCATTTCAGAGTCGGAAATGTGCGCATGCACACGATGGAAAAATGTTGTATCGCTAGCATTGTCGAAAATACTGTATACAAGACGTATTTTTAAAGTAAGTTCCGATATCGATTATTGCCGTTGCAACGGTACCATGTTCAAGGTAATTGATCCCACCCACCGAATGTGAATGCGAGAAACGTCAAACAGGCTGACATTCATCGCCAAATTCGTGAGATGTATGATGAGGGTGATGGAATGGTCTGGAGATGAAGAAGGAAATATAATAAGGGCCGCCACTCTGTGCATGACGAACAGTTTAACAGTGGGCCGTCTCTAGTCAATGAAGATTTGATGAGTGCATTCCAAGCAAAAATTCGTGAAGATAGGAGGTTTACAATTTCTGCATTTCCCCCAAATTTTAACAACATTTTGACAGATCGATGACAATTTCGGAAGTTGTGCTCACGATGGGTGCCCAAGATGCTCAACGAGGAACACAGAACCAAACGGGCTTTCAGGGCATTGACCTTTTTCACACGGGGGTGAATTCCTGGACGATATCGTGACAGATGACGAGGCTTCGTGTGTCACGTGAAGCGGCCCCTACACGGTCAATATTATTGTCAATAATACTGTGCAATATTATTCACGTATCCCCTAGACCAGTGGTTCCCAATTATTTTTTCCCGAGTACCACTGCAAGAAGGAGCTCAACTGCGCGTACCCCTTATATCTGAAATGATAAATAAATGAATTCGTTCATCCCAGTAGAATGCTTCTCACAACCACAGGATTACAATAATATAATTGACACAAACACAGTTTATCTTAAAATATATTTAGGTGATACTAATGTTTCTTTTGGCTTATAAAAGTGGATTTTTTTCAGTTATTTTAGTGATCACCTTAGCCAAGAGACTACCGCGCGTTCCCCCTGAAGAAACCTCACGTACCCCTAGGGGTACGCTTACCACTAATTGGGAACCACTGCCCTAGACTGCTCAATAATTATTGCACAATAGTTTAGTTGACTTCGAAATGACGGACAGCCAGGACGTTGTCATTGCTTCACTGTGCTGCGTGGGAAAAAAAAGTGGATAAAGGATTGGTGTATGAAGCGGAAATATTCACACATTAGGGAATTGTCTTCGAATTGTCTTGGTGCTATTGATGGGAAACATGTTACTATCCAGAAACCACTGGGTTCTGAATTCATTTATTATAATTATAAACACTTTTTAATATTGCTGTGCTGGGAGTAGTAAATGGTTGAAGTCGGATTGAATGTTCGTGTCTTTGTGTATATGATGGTGGCTTTCGTAACTATTCCAAATTTGGACATATGTTTATTAATTCCCTCTCAAGAAGTTTTACCAAACAGTAATAAACTTGGACCATTTGTTTTTGCAATCGTGACTATTTTAACAGTGAGGGAAAAGTACGTTGGAAAGCTCAGTTTTATTAGCATTGCTTGAGAAAATTCTGCGTTGTGTTTATATCTAATTAGCCCTTTAGCAGGTCACATGTATGTTAACTCAATTTTTTTTATTATTATTATGACTAATAATAAAATTGAAGTAATGAAAACTTAAATCATTCAGTGATTCTCTCTGCTCTTCCAGTGGTCCCATCGTATGTTCTGAACTCACCACATCCTGGTCTTTAAGAAAACTAACCTGGGCGAAGTATCATAATGTAGCCATCACCACCCACATGTCTTTTTTCTTTATAGTTTCACTTTTTTTTCTGCAGCTGATCCTCAACCCGGGACCATACGCTTGGCACTTGCCACAAACTCCAAGCCTCTACAAATGCTTGTTTAATTATGGGGAGCGAAACATCGTCATCCACACGCTTGCTAGTGCGCTTGTATGTTTTGGAGAAGCAAGCATGATGGACGTCGAGGTTGTGTCGGCCAATTATTGGCCTAACCTATTCATTTATATATATATATATATATATATATATATATATATCGAGAATGACGGCAAAGAAGATCCTTTATGTTAAAAGTTCATAGAAACCGTACCAGGTAATTGGTATAATTTCATTCCTGTAACTATGATTACCATCTAGCTTCATATATGTGGGTATTTCATTTAATATAATTATATTGTTTTATAATTAGAATTGTACAATAATTATTGTTTTAACGGCATTATAATGTCTGTATCAATTATTTTTTGATTGCAGAGAATTTATGGAAGAAACATTGATTGAGCTTCTTTTTGAGCCAACTGGACAGTTTGATAACTTCTGCCGGATGAGCTATGCTGATTCCGAATATTCGCTGAATAAAATTTCACCTATGATTTCTAAAGAAATACAGACTTCATAGGCGCTATACTATACCAGTTAAATTAATAAATTTATACCTGAGCCAGAGCGAATAGAATCTTGCGTTTTCTTTAAATGTATATGAAATATGACAATAAGAAATTTTATCTTTTTTTTTTTTAAACCTCCATGACAGGTTTATTTAAAACTTCACTAAGATGACTCCAAGCATCTACTTTTTTTTTTATAGTCTCTTATGGTCTTTTCTGGTCTCAAATACAGGGTTCTACTTTGTAGCATTCGGGAAATTTTAAAATATCCTTGTTTGGCCATTTATTCATTTTTGCTGCAGCACTTCTATCACAACAAACAGGAACGTACGTCTGTCCGCCGTCAGTGCACAACAGATACTAAATCCGCACAGACGTGTAGACGCTTCGTAAGCGCTTGCCGCAAACTTTCTTTGTTTTGTGCCAAAAAACCGACACTCGATCGGATCAGCCGACCGATCAGCAATCCTACACAAGCCAAGCCAAACGTCCTGTCCATATGTTTAAATTTGTGACGGCTCATCAAGATATGGCAAGTGAGTGGACCCGCCTTCAAAGAATCGATGTTCTTTTTAACATATTCCTCGTAGCAGTCACTTGTTTTTTTTTATATATTTGTGCAGCAGTAACTCGTAAGACTTATTTTTTCCTGTCTGTTTTTATGTTCAAACGCTATGACGTTCCACGATGCTGTAAAGTCTTGCACAGTTTTAAGCACTCAGTAATGAACGCCCTGTCTTCATTTTTTGCATTAATTTTCAGAAGAAAAAACAAAAAACAAAAAATATAGCAACAAAACACTAACGGAGACTAGTGATCGTGCATGTGTCTCGAGTCCAACTGAGGAAATATTGCGCAAAAGCACCCACAGGCGGCACAATATTCTTCAGATTACACAATATATTTCAAACTATTTTGATTCACACAATAATATTGCACAACCTCTCGATCTAACCAACACACGTTCAATATTATTGCACATCCGTAATTATTGTGCAGTAATATTGATTGTGTAGGGGCCGCTTGACACCTGCATCGAAGCAGCAGTTCATGGAATGGAGGCACACTTCATCGCCAACGAAAAAGAAATTCAAACCGATGTCAACACGATCGACCGTATTTGACAGTCGGCCAGCTGTTCAATTACCTTGAACATTTCAATCGCTCACAACGAACTAGCAAGGAATAGCAATCTTAAACTGCATGTACAAGTTGCTTCGCAACTGAAGAACTTGACGCGCATGTTTGCAGTGACACTCGCAGCATTGCAATGGTAACAATTGATAACGGAACTTTCTTTAAAAATACGCCTTGGATTTATTGTGCATTTTGTTTGTTATTATTATTTGTGAACGAATAAGTGATTACTGACATTAAGTTTAATGATTAATTATATATATCTATTTCAGTTAGCGAATAATGGAGAGAAACTCTTTGTATTGATTAGTATCGATAATTTTGAATGGAAGTATAGAGAGTGTTGTTTCCACAATGTATACCCATAAGCTGCCACTGCTAACGATTCATGAAGTTGCAGAAACGAACCGTAAACGAGGTTACAGTGCATTTTTTTGTTTATCTGTTCACATCAACATGTTCCTGTTTACTGTCAGTCAACTATCAACAGAGTAACGTTTGCGCCATGACATTCCTCAAAATAATAATTTATAAGGTTTCGATGGTAGAAAATTTCTAGAACTCTTGCCATAAGTATTTGATGCATAGAAAGAGAGACTATGCTTTGAAATTATCACGAATAATCTTTGAACTAACGTAATATCTAAACTTTTCAGTTTCAAAGGTTTTTCGAATTTTATCCCCCTGAATACGCAAACTAGTACTTTCATAAGCCAAACAAAACCACCTTCTAACTGTATCTTCCTGTCTATGATGCTTAACCATGTAGTAAAAATGTGTTAAAACATGTCTTTCTTCAATATTCGAACTCAAATTTTGATCGATCAATAACTTACAGTTTTAAATGTCCGGTTGAAATAAAATTTGAATGACAGTACAGCTGATTTTTCTCCTCACGGTTCAAATTATAACGATTTTATTCTCTTTTGATGTGAAGAATCCAGCATAATCTCCACCGTAAATTGTCCTAGTCATTATACCTATAAAAGTTTTTTTAATCGTTATGGAAAACCAAACGGTATAAAATTTTACATAAAGGTCAGATATTGAAAGACGAATCAAAGTCGCACAAGCCACATATCGTATTTTCGTAGAAACAGAAAACTTAATATTCATGTAATTCAAAAGCAACAGGAGACAAATAAAACCAAAGACTATTTTAATTAGTAAAGCGAATACATAGAGCAAATGTATTAGCAGAATTTCAAAATAAAAAAGGTATCAAAAGGCAAATTAATAATTTTGGAGAAAAGTAGAAATAATTATTTATTTGCTAAAAAAGGTTTGAGCAACTATAAGAGATTTACATGTTCAAAAAGAATCAGAAGGCGAACTGAAATCAAAGTCTATTTTGATCTAGAATACGAACATTGGCGAGAAAATGAATCATAAGAAGAACGAAATCAAAGAGGTACTTAATACATTCGTAAAAAAAAAAAAAAAAAATGTGATTGGATAAGTTAGATCGGTCATCCACTGCAAGCGTATTCAAGCGGCTAATAGAGCTGGCGTATGCGCAAGTATTGGTGTGACTGATTCCATCACACAAAACGTTAATAAACGGCGTCCACAGTTATCGTTCTTGAGAAACGTGCGAGGTTTTACTTTATCCGACAAGCGACTAAACCAACCATCTGTGTCGGGGTGTCGGTGTTGATGGACGACAACACTGGGTCAAACAACGGTAGCACTCAATATAGAACGTACGTCAGACTTGTTCGTGCTCACAATGCAACGAAATTTGGCGTTTGATGGGGAATGGTAGCAGATGATCGACGCTAGTTCGACTCTGCTAAAGCGTCAACTGCTGCCGAACCTCTCATCGGCTCGTGAACATATTGGTTCTATTATAAATGACTGAAAAAAGAAGTGTGGTCGGATGAGTCACGATTCCAGTGGGATGGAGCTGATGATAGGGTTCGTGTGTGCTGCTGGTCCCGTGAGGTCAAGGACCCAGATTATTAGGAAGGCACCCTGCAAGTTGGTGGTGGCTCCGACCTCGTTTAGGCTTTTGGTCAGACTGAACCGACCATTCACTGAAAAAGGTTATGTTCAGCTACTTGAAGACCATTCATGCAACTATTCATGGCATTCATATTCTAAAAAAATAGTGTCCTTTTCTAGGATGACAAAACGAAAAGAAACAGGGCTAAAATCGTTCACGATTGGTTTGAAAACATTTCAACGAATGATTTGGCCATGTAGATCCTCAGACATGAATCCAATCGAACAAATCTGTGACATGATCGAAAGTTCTATTCGTGCACCGACAACACTTTAACAATTACGAACTGCTATAGAGGAAACATGACTGAATATTTCTTCAGAGGACATTCGGCGACTTGTTGAGACAATGCCACGTCGGATTGCAACTAAGGATTGCAATCCCGCAGTGTTTTCAATCCCGCGGGATCCGCGCGGGATTTGCGCCAATCCCGCGGGATCCGTGCGGGATAGGTACAAACAATTTTTATCGCATATATTTAAAACATAGTTACTTAAAACGTTAATAAATTAAATAACAATTAAATCAATAAATAATTTTTAATGCTAAATGATAAAAATTAACAGTTAACAATATTTTGATTGGCAAAATGACATCAAACTTTTTCGCGTGTCTTAAGTGTATTTCCAGGTTTTACGTTTTACATTTTTGTTTTTTAATCTAAACCAATTTTTAAATATATAATAAAAACGGAAAATATTAAGTCTTAGGTCATATTATATGCCTTACAATACATCACATAAGTTTAAAAATATGGTTTGCTTAATGGCCAAGTTATCAGAATATTTTTTTTTTTAAATTCTAAATAAACGTTCTATAACACCGAGAAAAGCATTCCATTTCACAAAGTGAAGTGAATATACTCTGTAAAGTGTAGACTTGGCTCAAAACAAGATCTCACAACTTTTTGTCACTGCACAAGCACGAGACTTGACCTTTTTTTCGTGAATCATTATTATATCTCCTGATTCCTTGATTGATATTACAGTTGAATCAATCTTATTAAAAGAAACTACTCACCAACACGTAAAGTGTCAAGTATTTCCGATTTACTTATGTGGCGTAACGACGTTTTTAGAGTGGAAAATTATTATTTTTTTTAGTAAGAAAGGAGACTTTCTCGGCGAATGATTGCAGTGAAGTCCTCATAAGTTGTATCTCCGGATTTCATTGCAAACACACGAAATTACACACTTGAGTAAGACGGCGGAGGCAGCCGTCGAAGTATGGTGTTCCTACAACTCAATTCGTCGATACACCCGTGAAAATTTCATTATAACTTTTTTTACCTTTAGTCGAAATAATAACAAGGAGAAGAGGAATTAATCGAAAGCTTGAGCGGCACATGTAAGCAGGTGGCTATCGTCAAAGAAACGCATTGAGGCAGTGGCCAAAACAGCAATAAGTCAAAGGATATACAATTTCCTTTTGATAGCTGTTAAATAAATAGGTATGCGATCGTTAGAATTACGATAACATTAGTTTCATATCAACGAATAATCAAATTTTCAGCCGCAAATTAGGAAATTGTCACAATTACTTTACCTGAAAATACAGAAATTGGGAATAATTTAATTTAATTTAATTGCAATGGAGCACAGGCTCCGGTGGCAATTTCCCTACACACCCATCTTACCCCTATCCTGCACCTACCTACATTTGCCCTCTACAAATTTTATCTTTAAATTCTTTCAAAGTTTTCAGTAAATAATTCATCATTTCTCTTGGTAACTGATTCCAATCCCTGACACCCTTACCTAAAAAGAGAATATTCCCACACCCTTCTGCCTCAAATCGAGTTCCAGCTTGTGGTCATGGTCATCTTTTCCCTTCCATGCACTACTTTTCATACCTATTGCAATATCTTTCCATGACTCATCGCCAGTATATGCCATGTACACTCCCATGACCCTCCTCATCCTCCTCCTGTCTTGCAATGAATCCCATTCCAGCTCCTTTATCATACCCGTCACTGATTGCATTCTGCGATAATTTCCAGAAACAAATCTAGCAGCCCTTTTTTGCACCCTCTCCAACTCCTGTATTTGATACGTAAAATGAGGATCCCATACTACACTACCATATTCGAGCAATGGTCTGGTTTTGTAACCCAATTCCTTTACTTCTCTCGTACATCCCCTCATCACTCTCTCCAACAAGTGCAGAACTTTGAATCCTTTTCCTACCACCTGTCCTATGTGTCCTGCCCAGTTCAGTTTGTTATCAAAAGTAATTCCAAGATATTTACATTTCAAGTCTTCAGCAAGCAATTCTTTCCCCACCTTATATTCATAATTAACCCTTTGTCTTTTATTTGTGTATCTAATAAGCTGACTCTTCTTTGCATTTATCTTCATTCCATGTTTACCAACCCAATTAGATATCGTGTCCGGATCACCCTGCAACTGTTTACAATCCTCTATCGTTTTGATTCTTTTATACAGAATTATGTCATCTGCAAAGAACCTAATTTCAGATAGTAAACAATCAACACAATTATTCATTAGAATAATGAATAGCAATGGTCCCAATACGCTACCCTGTGGCACACCCATTTTTACTTCCACTTCTCTTGATACTACATTTCCTACCCTAACTTTCTGTTTTCTACCTTTTAAAAATTCTTCTACCCAGCAAATGACTTTCTTATCCACTCCAATGGTTTTTTCCTTATTTACTACCATTTTATGGCTTACTCTGTCAAACGCCTTAGACAGATCTAGTGCTACACTATCAATTTGGTCTCCCTTGTCCATTTCATCTGAAATATCTTGCATATATACCACCAACTGAGATTCGCATGAATATCCTTGCCTGAAACCAAATTGCCTGCTTGAAAACCACTTACGTTCCTCACATATATTTCTGATGTGGTTGCATACCAATCTTTCCATTAATTTACCTACCACTGATGTCAAACTGATTGGCCTGTAATTCTCAACTCTATTTCTCACCCCTCCCTTATGTACGAAACCGTGAATAAAAAGCTGTAACTGTGTAGTTCAGATAACGTGTGCGACACTTAAAAAATAGTTATATAGTTAGAAAATCGTTCTAAATATGCACCCTAACTCAAATTACAGAAATGTGTACTCGAAACGAACGTAAGTTTTGATGAATATGTAAAAATGTATTTATTTACTTACTAATGACGAAGGTTGACAGAAACAAACGCTTGTTCACATGAGTCAAATGCCAACTACAAGGGTACAGGCAAACAGTGCAATACATCCGATAGAGACCGAGTGGGGCAGCGAGTCACGCACTGACATCCGCATTTTGAGGATTGCGGATCCGCTTAATTTTGTGCGGGATTCGCCAGACTGTCTAATGATGCGGGATTGCGGGATCCCGCTTTGCTGAATTGCAATCCCTAATTGCAACACTTCGTCGGAGGAAAAAAAAAAGGATCCCACACGATATTAGGAAGTATTCCATTATTTTTGGCACTTCCGTGTATAAGCTCTCGTTTGATCGATGCAATAGTTGAAGTTAACATAGAAACAGCGCTTTAGTAATAAACATCATTCACAGAATTACGCTATAGGTGGTTTCTTTCAGCCCAATAAACGCAACGAAATGAAGAAGTTAACAAAATCGGAGTGAACATGTCATTGAATTGTTGTGAAAAAAAATTCTTTGTTCCCAAGAAGTATCAGGGAATTTAAAGTATGGTGTGGAATACAAGCAAGTTGTGAATACACTAACACTTTCATTTTAATCTTTGAAAGGCCGTCTATCTGGCTCGGAAGACTATTAGGATATCCAGACTTCAACAGTTGGCAGCAGTTTAACGATAACATTAACAATTAGTGAATTGCGATTGGTTTATGACTTGAAACTGAAAGCCATTGTACTATTTTCAACTGCTCAGAACTAAGGAAGGATGATATTTCCTGAGGCACTGAAAGCACTAATGTAAAGCTGTGTGGAACGTTACGGAAGTGTAGTTGATTTAAAACTCACACATATATAATTGCAAATATAATACACGACTGTAAAGATCATTTTAAGCTTCTATCAACCTTACTGTACAAAAGCAGCAAATAAATAAAAAAACACAGTTTTAAAAAAGAAACGTAAAGATGAAAGTATGATGGGAACACACCTGTTGTGTTGTGACCACTGAGGCAACGGAGCTATTCTCATGGACCCTGTAGTTTAACTGATAAGTTAGCTGGGCCACACCGATCCGTTGACAGACCAGGTTATCAGATAACGTTATCCGTACACGCCACAACTGATATCACAAACCGCTGCCAATTGCAATAACCTTTTATTGGATATCGGTTTCACTGTCTCCGTTTAAGCTTTCAGGGGAGCAGGGGTGGCGTATTGCTCCGTGGGAATGGTCCAGAAAATACGTTTCCTTAGGGTCGCTTATGATTTTCTTGAAGAATAAAGGTTTTTTTTTTTTTTTTTTTTTTTTTTTTTTTTTTTTGAACAAACAGTGAGCGGAATTGTTTATCGGAAATTGTATGGGTATACATTGATTAGCCAAAACATTTAAGCTACTTCCTTAATAGCGTGTTGGTATTCCTTAGGGAAAGCAATAAGGAAACGATTCGGCTTCCCATGGATCTGAAAAATTCGTGATAGATTTTCGAAGCTATCTGGCACCAGATTTCTACGCACAGGTCACGCATTTCCCTTAAATTACGGGCCGGTTGTCTGTGGGAGTGGAATTGGCGTCCGAAAGTGTCCTAGATGTGTTCTATACGAGTGAGATCAGGCGAATTTGGTGGCCGATATTTCAATGTGAGTTCACTATCATGCTCTGCAAAACCACTGGACCCCGATTCTGATCTTGTGACATGGACAATTATCCTAATGTAAAACGGCATCTCCGTCATGGAAGACATGAAGCATGAAAGGATGGCAATTATCTTCACGTAGTACAGAGCTGTTATGGTGCGATCGATAATTTTAACAGGTCCAATGGAATATCGCTCATAGCACAGTACTTCCCTCACCGTCCTGCGTCCGGGGTGCGTGCTTGTTTCGAGCAGCCGTTCTCCTGGGAAACAGCGTAGCGGGACACTACCTTCGACCCAGTGTTGCAAGAAACGTGATTTATGGACCAGGCAACAGGTTTACATTGATCCACAGTCCAACCTCGATGATCTTGTGCCCACTGAAATCGTAATTGACAATGTCTTTGGATCGACATACCAAGCATTGTGGGTGAGTGACAACGCTCTGGTCTCGCATTCGGGAGGATGCGGGTTCGAATCCCCGTCCAGCCAAACCGATTTGTTTTGAGAAGCCCTATGTTCACTTATGTGAGCTGAACGGTGTCCTACGAAACAATTGTGCCCATACCAACACTGTACACTTTTGTCAGCTCAGCCACAGATCGCCCCCTATCCTGCTTTACAGAGCGTGCAAGCTTCCGATATCTGTCTTCTGTGATGAGGCGCTAACGGCCACTTCATTTTCGCCTGCTCAGGCTTTCACCATTCTTCAACCACTTTCCATAAATTCTTACTACAGTAGCACGTTAACGGCAGGCCAGCCTCGTCATTTCTAAGATGCTCGTTCCCAGACACCGGACCCCAATATTTTGCCTTTTGGATTTCCCCTCTTTTTTTATTGCTTTACTCCTCGTCGACGGCTAAGGTCATTAGAGGCGTGATGAACTGGGGACAAGGAACGGGAAGGAATTCGCCCATGGCCTTTTTGAAGGATGCATCCCGGCATTCACTTGCATTGATTTGGGGAAACCATGGAAAAGCCAAATCTGGATGGCCGGACGGGGATTCGAACCGCCGTCCTCCCGAATGCGAGGCTAGAACGTTAACCGTTCACCCACCACGCTCGGTGGGATTTCTCCATTTTTCACACATATCGTCATGACTCCCAATGCATCTATGCTGATCTTATATACTCGTATTTTCCTTACAGTCTGATGTACCCGCACCTTCTCGTGATGGGCAATGGTCATAATGGTTTGGCTCACTAGTGTAGTTTTCAAAGGACAATGAATGGAGGCAATAAATTGAATTCAAGCCGGAATTCCTCACTTTGTCATGTGCTCTTATCACTAGCTCCAGTGGAAATAACACGACGGGTAGATTTTCTAACGCATTTCAGAATTCCAGAGATGAATCAATTTCAGTTATCTAATGTCAGAGAAGATCTAGTAACAAGGTATACACTGTTGGAGGACAATATACTGGAGTTCGGTTGTACAACATTGGTGAGTATAGTTTTGGACCTTCAGTGTTGGAGAATGTAAGGTTTGCTACTTGCAGTGTGTTTACCTAACAGATAATAAGCACTATATGTCAATACTATGCTCTCCTAACATCACTATTGGCCTATTCCCTCTTGAATAACACTAATTTATATAGTACAGTAGGCTACTGTCAGTAGCTAATCTGACATTTTCTTTCTGCCAAGTGGATTCTTTGTTATTATTTAATAATAATTTAATTTCAGCCATCGCGTAAGAAACGTAATTGTTTAAGTAATTAGGCATTGATGCGTTTCTAACTGAAATCTTCTGAGTAATCTTGTGTTAAAAATTTGTCAAAAGTCTGTTTGCTAATGAGTAGTGACCACAGCGCGGGATCCCGTCATCTTGTCCACATGGTCCTAACCGACGAACAGCTTCGTCCATAGCATTGGCTCGACGTTGGAATATTGCAACGGGGGTTGACAAGTATGCGTCGACGGCTCGTGGGCTGAGGGCTGGACTAATGGCTTGCATAGCATTGCGTTGGCTTACACTGACGAGAAGCCACTAACGCTTCAGACTACAATGGTGACGCGAACGCCGTTACTGGAGCGCTAAGTGGCGAAATGTAGCTAGTCCCGCACCAACTTGTTCCACAGTGATGGTCACTACCGAGGTGAACACAATCTGGCAGACTGGATTGTTCTGTGGCATTATAAGTAAAAGCCAAGTGTGGTTGTTTGGGGGCACCGTTGGCTATAGCATGCGATCTTGCTTCCTACATATTGAGGACAATCTGAACAATAACCGCTACATCAGGGAGGTTATATAGCACAAGGTACTGTCTCTCCATCAGGCAGGTCCACCCTTATTTCAGCAGGATAATGATTTGAAGATCGTCCTGGTCTCCATGTTAGTCTGACATATCGCTCTTTGAATATATCTGGAACATGGTCGGCTTGTTCATTCTGGTCTTCCTGCAGCCACTTCGAAGTTTTGTGTAGGAGACTACAAACCGCGTGGCAGTGTGTTCCCCACCAGCATGTCTACGTTCTCTGATTCCTTGTCACGACGTGTACAGGCTCTGTCGGTTTCACACTGTGTTTTTTGGTTACGGTCGACGTCGAGTTCATTGCAGGCGGGAAAGGACCGGGGACAAGGAACAGGAAGGAATTCTGCCATGGCCTTTTGAAGGAAGCATCCCACCGTTTGCCTGGAGTGATTTATAGAAACCATGTAAAGCCTAAATCTGGAAGCCCGGACGGGTATTCGAACCGGTGACCTCTCGAAAGCGAGGCCAGAGCGTTAACCACCACGCTCGGTCACACCGTTCTGGATACACACGGTCAAAGTGTATTCTCATCTCCTTGTGCAGTTAAATAAATTTCTTTGTAAACACATATCTGCTTCTTGATGATTCACCGTTCACAAACAGTAATGTATTTCTACAAATTTAATAAAGACAGAGGAATACGATATTGTAACTTACTTTGAAATATGATTTAGGTTGAATCTGGAGACTTGCTGCTATGCAGAGAACTGGGAGAGTGCGATGGTATTATCGGTCCATAAAGGACGGTCTACAAACAGGGTTCAAAATCACAGGTGGGTTACTTTGACATCAGTGGTAGGTCTATTAATGGAGAGTTTGATTACTTGATTGCTACTTCACGGAATTATTGTTATTTATTATATCTGTAGCTACAAGTGTGACGTGTTGGGCGTATGATATTCAAAGTTCACTTATATCGGCAGTCCCCAATGACTGACAATTTTTTTCAGTACTTATTCTTATCATAGCAATTCCACGTTCTTGAATATCCCGACTTCTTGAGTTTCAATCATGAATGTAGTGACCTCTGTAGTCATGGAAATCTCATGAAACAGTAAAGGATGAAAAGATATAGTCATTAGTGGTGAATAATTGGAAGGGGAGAGCTGAATGTTGCCATGTGTCTACGAAATATGTAATTTGTGTTCTGTTGTATTAGTGTATTTTTTGTTTGTGAAATATGTAGTTTATAGGTCATAAGTTGGGAACCGTCCCAGCATTCGCTTAGGTTAATGTGGGAAAATACTAAAAAATTGCAATGAGAATGGAAGGTACGAAGGGCTCGGGATTTGACTCTGCGACCCTTGTAACTCCCTGATCAAGTGTGGTGACGTTGTGAATTGAACTGAACTGAATTGCAATGGATCGCATGCTTCAGTGGCAATTTCCCTAGTTATCTAATTTATTATTGTGATTATTATCAATTTTATAATATATTTTGAGTTTTAAATTTCTCCACCCATCTACTTTTGCAAACTAAATATTTTAATTTTAAATACCTTCAGCGTATTTGGTAAACTATACATCACCCTTGATAACTTATTCCAAGCCCTGACACCCTTACCCACAAAAGAAATTTACCCTCTTCCTTATGCATGAAATCTATTGCCAGATGGTTCCCATGGTCATATGTCCTTTTCCATGAACTACCCCACCACCTGGTGGCTTAACTAGTCTAAGCATTTGCTTCACCTTCCCCTGTCTTCTAATTACTTCCAGTGCAGCTCATTTATTAAATCAATTACTGACTGATTTCTGCTGTGATTTCTGCAAACAAACCTAGCGGCTCTTCATTACACGATCTCCAAATCCTATGTTTGATACCAAAAATATGAGTCTCAAACTATACCATCATATTCAAGTAATAGTCCGTTCAAAGTTTATAATCTAATTCCCTCACTTCTCTGATACATCCTCTAATCACTCTTCCTTGTAAATAAAGGATTTTGCAACCCTTTCATACATCCTTCCCAACGTGTGCCGCCCAGTTGAGTTTATCATCAAATGTTATGCCGAGATATTTACACGTCAAGTCTCCAGCAAGAAAATCTGCCATCACTCTTTAATCATAAATAACCTTTAGTTTTTTTTAAAATTACTATCGGTGTGCCTCATAAGCTGACTCTTTCTGACATTTACCTTCAGTCCATGTTGACCTATCCTGTTAGATAGTCTATCCAAGTCACCCTGCAGCTGTTCACAGTCTTCTCCCGTTTTCATCCTATTATATTCCGTTATGTCATCAGCTAACAACCTAACTTATGACTGTAAACCATCAGAACGATTATTCATTAAAATAGTGAATAGCATTGGTCCCAATACACTACCCTATGGCACTCTCATACTCCATTCTACCTCTTTTGATACTGTATTTCATACTCCAACTTTTGGATTTCTGCCATTTAAGAATTACTCTACTCAGCTAGTTACTTTTTCATCCACTCCAATAGTTTTCATTTTATTTAATGTCATTTTATGGCTCACTCTATCAAATTCCTAAAGATCTAGTGCCACAATATCACCTTGGACTCCCTTATCCACTTTATCCGAAATATCTTGCAAATTGCCCACCATCTAACCTTCCCTAAAGCCATGTTGTCGATTAGTAAAATAGTTTCTTTCCTCACAAACACTGATGTAGCTACGTATTATTCTTTCCATCATTTTATCTATCACTGATACTAAACTTACTGACTTGAAATTTCTAACAGTACTAGTCATCCTTCCGTTATGAACCGGTACTACTACCCCTCTTTACCAGTCCTCTGATAAGCAGCAAGACTCCAGATTAAATCAAAATAATATTTCATTGTATTCTGCTATCTTAAATACATCTTTATTATTATTGTATACACAGGTCCCTTTTAGTTTTTTTTTTTTTTTTTTTGTTATTTGTTTTTTAGCGTTCTTACTTCCTTTACAATTCCCTAAAGATCTATTTCAAATTCTGCAGTTTCTTCATATATAATTATAGGGAGACGCATCTCTGATTTACTCCTTCCCATCCCAGGATGATAGTCCCAAATGGTCTTATTAAACCAGTCACAAATCTCCAGTAATTTTTTTCCATCCTTTACTACAATTGTGGGTTTACCTTTGCTTTCCCCTCAGTTTTCTAGCGTAGCCATACATACTTTAGATGCTTCGTTCAGTTGTTCCCCCGCTCCAATAATATTCTTCATAAACCCATGTTTAGCTTCCATCTTTGCTACTATTAATTCCTTGTTTAGTATTTGCTTCTTACCAACCTCTTTAATCTCTTCACGTCCCTATTATAATATATAGGTTCTGTACTTCTCATTATTTTCTGTTTTGGAAAAAAAGTTCTTTACACTTTCTTATAATCTCCTTCAACTCTTTCCTCTTTGACTCCACTGTACTTGTGCCTATCTGCTATTTGCTGAACCTTCCCCTTGTAGCATATCCACTATCCCCGAATATATATTTAGATGTATATATATTATAATATTAAAATAAATGTATGAATATGCATTGTAAGCAATTGTATTTATGCTCACGGAAATCACAGACGGTACTAAGCATGTAAAAAAGGGTAGTATAAGTGATGCTAACATCTATGGTTTTGAGTGTATGCAGAGGTGTGGACTCTCTGGCTGTGAGCGGGAGTGAGAGGTCGTGCGCCAAAGTTGTGGCGGCGATCTAATATTTTGTATTATGCCAGATGAAACAGTGATTGTTTCTTAATATAAAGTTGTTAAGAGCAGTAATCGGGCTTTAATCAATAAAATAGCAAATCATTGATTGTATGAAGTTAAGACATCTTATTTGTATAATAAGAACCTTTTAATGGAACTAAGTAGCTCCTCTGTCCGCGTACGTGGGTTGAATGGCGGTATTTAAGGGCCAAACCGTCTAAAAACCTGTGGACTTTAATTAGTAATACAAATTAATAATATAGAGGAGTATTACACCCTGAAATCTCTCTTCAATTCTGGAATTAGTGCCTTCTTTATAATTGTACTTATATCCATCTCCAATTTTAGTCACTGGTTTACTGGTTTTACTAATATCCACCGAAACTACATTGTGATCACTTATTCTTTCAGTTACGTGATCTTTTCATCAGCGGTCATGAGAATCCAATACGCTGGGACCCATTGTGTTCTGCTCTACCACTTGAGTAAAGCTTCCTTCCTTTGTTAAGATACTGGCATATCTCTGATCCCATGTGTTATTCATTTTATTTCCTACCAGATTAACACGTAGTAAATTTAAATCCCCATTCATAATGACGATTCTACGCTCACCTCTCAACTATCAATATGAATTTGGTTTCTTCATCATTCATTCTTCCAAAACCGTAAGCAGCCAACTCCCTGATTTTTATTTTATAACTTCAGAAATCTACTCCTAGTAACTTATGGTCATGATCATTGAACACCAGAGAACCGTAGCATTCTTTGACAATCAACATGAATATCATCTCCACCAATTGCTCCTATGTCTCTGCGGTACACTGTGTCACTATCGAGGAAAATCACATTATCTAGTACTCCTTCTTTTAATCAAGACTCTACCCTTGTAATTACTTGTGGTTCGTGTATCTCTACTAAGTTTCCAGATTCTATTACTTCTACAGTTAACCAGCAACACTCTTATAATTCGCTTTGTGATGTTTTCAGCATTACTTCGTCTTCCTAGTTGCACCCTTCTCTCTTATTGCGTCAGCAGATTCATCTATTTCTTTAGCGTTAGTGATTTTTCCCATCGTTCATCTAAAATCAGAATCCCATTGATCACTTATTTTTGACCCCACACCGGCAGCACCTAATCTAAAACAGACACAAGGTTGATACAATAATAACCGGACATGTAACCCCTTACAGCTTTAGCTAACAACTCAGATAGTATCCCCTACTCTTCAGCGCTAAGCCATGCCTAGTGAAACCCAACCTACAAATGACGTCCATGGTCACAATACCCAAGACTGAATTAACGACTTTCTTAAGAAGAACCCTGGTCTCTATGTTTAACCGCCTGCAGCCCCATTGGTAGGTTGCTTTGTATTAATTTTTGCTTTATGCCCTCACATCTATTTGGCTGAACTGTTTAAATTTGACAGATTATGGTGAGGGTAGACGTTTCCTATAGTTTAATGCGTAAGAGGAATCATTTTTGGGCGTTCGAAAAAGTTAGGAGTCATCGATGTTCTTATTTTGCATCAAGACCACCTGAGTTGAAAGCATTTAACTGACAATCACATGACAGTCTTCTTATATAAATTCTGTTCCTTCAGGATAAGTAGCGATTCTGACGTTGGACAATGGTTGTTTTGCTTGCGTTTTTCACCATTAGTTTCCAATTTTACAGTCATTGTTTTTCTGATAATTTTCTGTTGTTATAAAAGTTCGGCGGAAATTTAGTTATCAGCGGTAAACAACTCACAAAACTTTTAAATGGAAGAAAATTCCACCCAACTAAGCATGTTTTAAGGGGTGACTCTTTTCTTGCAAGCATTTTTTATTGTTCTCAGAGATTGTAGTTGTTAAATCGTTACCTAAAATATTACCGTGAATGAAGCTTTGCTTTATATGGCGTAACTATTTTTATGGATGTATGAAGGTTTAAATTTCTATTGTTCCTTCTTATTGCTAAGTCCATTCTTGATTTGGAAAAATGTGTAGCAACACTGAATATTTTTTTTTTACTAAGGTCTCTGCATATATCGATTTCTGACTGTCGTTGGCAGTGAAAGGTAACTTCTCTGATTAATTCATAATCCTTTTAAACACAAATTCTATCGTGACACTTTCCCTGTTCAAAATGTGTCTGGTAGAATCCACCTTTTGTGGTGCAATGTCTTTACAGTCAGGAACGATTATAGTAGGATGGGGATATTTGGTAAGTGTACATTTATTCTTATCTTAAATTTATTTATGAAAACATTTTTTAGATTTCTGTCATCAATGCAACTTGATTAACAGTTATTACATAAATTATTTTTTTATTTTAAACTTGTGATTATAGACTTGGACCAATAGCTGTCTCCTTTCAAACAAATCATTAAACTAAAAAATTTAATTGAACCACGGACTTACAGTATTTTCTGATTATTTGTGACTTTTAGTGCATTTTTCATAAATAGTAACGTTTCTCATAAAAATGTGGCTGATCATTTATCCCATTTATTCTAGATCTACCACGATTTTTAAATACGAAAATTCTGCACTAAAAGGAATGACCCAATTGATATAATTTTCTTTTTTATTTCAGTTTTTTAATAGTGGTTTGCTTTTTAATTCCAATTAACTCAGTTTACTCACCAGACCCTTTTATCGCGACTGAGTGTACTTCAGCGATGTTCCTTGGAAGCAACCAGAGACATTTGTTTTTTATTACACACTTTATATTAGCTTGGCCTGTATGTATGTATTACACACTTTATTAGCTTGACCTATATGTATGTATGAATGTGACGAAATTTTACAACTCCATTTTGACCCAGATGTCTGAGCTGTTTGAAATTTCGCACACATATTAAGAACTGGTGACAATACAATAATTTCATAGCAATGTCCTGCTATTCTCATTACGTTGACAGTAACAACAGAAAAATGGTTGAATGTCGTGGAATTTTGCAATTTAATTTTAACCCAATTCCAGATGTCCGAATTGTTTGAAATTTTGCTCATGTATTGATAACTGATTACAATCCAATAATTTCATAGCTTTGTCTTAATATTCTCATTACTTAGACAGCAACAATAGAAAAATTTTGCACACGTTTTAAGAACCATTGACAATCCAGTATTCTCTTAGAAACGTCCTGCTATTCTCGTTGTTTTTATGGTAACAATAGAAAAATGGTTGCATGTAATGGAATCTTTCATTTCAATATTCACCCACTTCCTGACGTCCGAATCGTTTGAAATTTTCCATACTTATTAAGAACCGATGGCAATCCAATAATTTCATATCTATGTCATGGTAATCTCATTACTTTGACAGTAAGAACAATAAAGTGATTTAACCGTCTTATGAGAGATGTGGCTCATTTTCACCCACTTTCCGCATCCCCCTGGTGGCTGTTTTGGTTAAGGCGCGTGACTGGCGAAAAGACGTTCCTTGCTCGAATCCCAGTTTCGGCTTGAATTTTTAGGATTTATAAGTGGCAAAGATTAGGATAACCAATGGTTCAGATTTCACTTTAAACCGCAGGTACCGTATACCTGATGGGATTGACTAGTTAGGGAAATGCAGCCGCGACATTTTGCACAAGCGCAGCAATTCGAGAAACCTTCGTCATTTTACGGCGGTACCCTTCGGAGATTTCCCGGCCTATATCGCCATACCCATTTAATTTAATTACCAACTTTCAGGCGTCTTAATTTTTCGAAATTTTCCACGCGTATTAAGAACGTTTAACAATTTTATTTATTTATTTTTATTTATTTATTTTTACTTATTGCTTTACGCCTCGTCGACGGCTAAGGTCATTAGAGGCGGGATGGGACTGGGGACAAGAAAAGCATCCCGGAATTCGCCTAGAGCGATTTGGGGCAACCATGGTAAAATCAAATCTGGATGCCCGGACGGGGATTCGGGCCCGTGTCCTCCCGAATGTGAGGCCAGAACGTCAGCCGTTCACCCACCACGTGTAACATTACATTGGACTTGCAATCTTTGTATAAATATCGATTATCGATATACCGCGAGGGTCTAACCTCTGTGGCAGAGGAGTAGTCAAGTGTTACGAGTGGCGGGAAGTGTGTGTGTCGACGTGTACGTGTTTCGGTAGATTCGGAAAGAAATATTCGGGCATATGGATACGTAATACGAGCGTCCGCGACGGGAAATGAATATTGGCTTGACGTCGCTAACGTAAGACAAGCCATATGGTGTGAAAATACAGTGAGACGTTCCTGGAGAACTGTTAATGAGAGGTTGTGAACTGGTAATTGTGGTACAGACATTTAATATGTTGCTGTTTGAAGGAGAGTATCTTGTGATTAAACTTTCCACTCATAAAGAACTTGCAATCTTCGGATAAGTGATAAATAATTCCAGTTGGTGGTCGGAGTACTAATATAAGACACAAATCGTTGGAATAATAAAAAGTTGTTCGACTTAATACTTCCTATGAGTGAGTGTGTCTTGCTTATTACAAATTCCTGTGAACTAGTGAGTTCTTAACATCACAGAGAACTGTAAGTATTATTAGTACGTTCGTCAAACAGCTGGTGGCGACCAAGGTAAAATAATAAAATTACGAAGTACCGATGTTTCCGTGAGGCAGGTCAAAGTGTAGCGTTGTAATAACCTCACTAACTGTTATTAATTAACCCAGTAAAAACATTTGAAATTTTACATGGCGCACGTGAAATGGACTTGGGTTTGAAGTTGGTAAAAGTGAAGAAATAAAAACCAGCGGAAAACGCAAACTTTGAGTGAAAAGTGAAACGAAAAACAACAATAGAGTACGTGTATCGCATGTATTGGATCGAATACATTGTTAAGTGCAGAGGTTGCGGAACTGAGTGCAAAGAAGTTATGAGAGAAAGAGACAGCATTGCTCACCAAAGGCTAACATTACGGAGGTAAAACCAACGTCAAAGATCTACATCTCGCGGCGCAGTGGTACATCGCGAAAGTCAGCGACGAAGAGGAACTACATCTCGCGGCGCAGTGGTACATCGCGGAGGGAGACTGTAGCGGAACTGTCTTCGGCAGATAAGAAGACACCGAACAGGCAATCTAAAATAAGTTCGGCCGCGGAAAAGTTTAAAGTCATAATTTTTTTGAATAATTGAATGAGAAATAATTTTTTCTTAGCGCCGGGTAGTATTCACACCGAGCTTCATAGGTACCATAAGAGCAATGTACCATTAAATTGAACCGTAATTCGCGGATAAATAAATATTTAACAGGAAGAAAAATTATAAACATTTGTTTAAATGCATGCTTACTAGTTTTCAGTCTAAACTTTTCAGTTTTGTTTTGGAACAAAAAAATTATTTTGGCAGAGTAACTTCGGTAGTCGAAACCATTTTCGTGTTTGGAATTTTTTTGTTTTGCATGCAGTATTACAGGTTGCCAGCCTGTGAGCTACCAGGGTAGTGTAAAGCATATGAAGCTTACACCCACAGCAGCAATCACCAGTAATTAATTCCTACACTTCTGTGTGAGTGATGTGTTATTTTCAGCTATTCCTGATTGGAGCAGAGTAGCAGCCAGGATTACTGAAGATCCACGTTGTATGCTTCCTTGCAAGTTTGTTTATGTTTAAAATATTACTGTTCATCGGCGTTGTACTGGTTGATTTGTTGGTCTACCGGCGTTTTGATGGTGAAGCTCAAGTTGTTTTGCTTTTGATGTTATGGGACCAGCTGTGTGTTGTTAGCTACTGGTTTCTTTGTCTTGATTTTGAGCGTGGGCAACTTAGTGGCTTTAAACCCACCCCCCCCCCCCACTCCACCTTATACTTTCGAATTCTGCGTAGTTTTTTTTCTTAGTCTGTGAAAATGAATACTGAGGAAACTTTTGGGGAAGGAACAAGAGAGCAGACCGAGGAAGTGCCTGTTAAGGAAATCCTTATGCAGTTGATGAAGCAGATGAACCACTCCTTTGCTGAAAATGCGGAGAGAAGTCACTCTTTGGAAGAGAAGCTCAAGGAATTAAAGACAGAAAATGCGGAGAGAAGTCACTCTTTGGAAGAGAAGCTCAAGGAATTAAAGACAGAAAATGCGGAAAGAAGTGAAGCTTTGGAAGAGAAACTTAACCACTCCTTTGCTGAAAATATCAATGCGTTAAAGACAGAAAATGCGGAGAGGAGCTACTCTTTGGAAGAGAAGCTCAAGGAAATGAAAACCGAAAATGCTGAGAATCTCAAAGTTATACATGAAGAGAACCAGTCCATTCAAAACAACTTAAGAGCGGTACATGACAACCTCAGGGCAGAAATAGAACAGAAAGGGAAAGCCCTACGTGAAGATATTACTAGAGATTTGGATGAAAGACTCATACAAATAAGAGGAGAGATGGAGCAACTGCAACTGAAGTGTATCTTAAAAGGAGAAGAAACCAAGGCAGAAGTGGAACATTTCAAACAGGAAATGGTGTTGGAAGTAGGACTCACTCAGCAACGAGTTGAAGTCATTGAAAACAAGATGGAGTATCAAGATCTTAAATTAAAAACCATAGGAGAGAACTTGAAAGTGTGTGAAGAGAATATAGAAGAAGCACAGAAAGAAGTTAAGTTGTGGACTGACAAAATCAATTGCCTGGCGGAAGTGATAGAAAAAGTGAAACTGGCCTCCTATTGTGAAATAGAGAACAAAATAAGCCAAAAGGTGCCAGCCATCAAACAAGAAGTAGAGGGGAACTTGACGACCCAAGTGTTAGGGGCAGTTAGGGAAGAAATGAGCAAGTTTCAAGGAATTCTTACTAACCCTTTCTATCCAGGATACCCACTAGAGGAAAAGCGTGAACTCCAGAAATTTGATGACTAGGGAAAACTGCACCCAGTAGATTTTCTGGACAATTTTGAAACTTACCCACCATTCCAAGTCGCTCTGGATGATCAAAGAATACGGATGGTTCACGAACACATGAGAGGAAGAGCACGCCTATGGGGTGACCGGTTTTCAGAGGAATTCACTACCTACCAACGCTTCAGAGAAGAGTTTCTTCGACACTTTTGGTCGGTGGAAAGGCAGGTAGCCGTCAAGTCTGAACTGATGCATGGTGAGCCCTACTCGCCGGGAAATGAAACACAACAAGACTTCTTCCTACGATGTCTAGCTAAGTGCCGTCACCTCGACCGGCCTTATAGTGAGGCGGAGTATGTTGAGATAATCATGGCCAGGCTACCAGAGTCAACGCAGCTGATTTTCGCCAGTCACAGAATAAACAATGTCACTGAGGCCATCGAAATGTTGGGAAGGCTTGATGCACAAGAGAAGAGGATGGGAAGGAAAAGACCAAGAGAGCGAGAGAACCGTAATGAATCACACGACAGAGGAAGGAGAGAGAACCATAACCAACAAAGAAATGAAATGGGCAACGGTCAACAATATTGGAGGAGAGGACAAGACAATAGGGGCCGCGGGATGAGCAACTTTAATTTCAGACGGGAGCAAGAGCAAGATAGGGGTCGAAGTAGAGAACGGAAGCAACAGGATAGTGACCAAAGAACCCGACAAGACGATAAACCAAAAACTAATAACAATCCTTCTAAAGGAAAGCGTGACACGGAAAACTGCTAGCTGCCACTGTTTTGGTCCGACCAGGGGCAGAACAAATCGTCGGACCATCAAAAGAAGCTTCAAGGGAGAGAGAAGCTCCACCTCTCCTACAGAAAGGAAAACGGCTAATCACAAGGAGAGGGGCTGAATTTATTGTTCATACAGAAGAATCCATTCAACGGTCAGGGACAAGTTGGTGCCTGGCCTATCGGGATCTATGTTTACCAAGCAAGAGGGAGTGGAGTCTTGTAAATTTGCAGAGATTGGAGAATTTTGGCAACTCTGTAAGGAAACAAATGATTCTGTCGTTAGGTTGGAGGATGATTCAACGGAGGAAGATGTTGAACCACCATTTGAAGAGGACTACAATGAGAGCCTCTATACTTTCGGTGATAGAGGGATGGTATTGATCTCTAAGGAAAACAGCAGCTGTCAGGGAAACGAAGAGTCTAGGTCGGCGAACATAGTAAAGTCCATGGAAGGGGTAGACATTGAAGACACAGAAGAAGAGGAGGAGGAAGAGAGCGAAACAGAAGAAACAGAAGAAGAGGATAGTACGGTGGGAGAGTATGAACAGATTTGTTTGGCAACTGATGACCCTATCAAGCGCATCCTTGGATCGGGCGACTTTGATCTTGAAGATGGGCAACTGGTCAGCATTGAGGTGGAAGGGGTGATATCCACGACAAACGGTCAACTGACAGTGGAAAACACCAACGTCATAAAGGGGAAAGAACCCAGTTTCAACTGGGAGAGAGATAAACAGACGAAGAAGAATAGGAGTGAAGGAAAGAAAGGTGATACGAGGCAGCAGAAATGAGAAGGGAGAGTTCGAGCAGAGAAACACCTGTAAGTTCAGTGTACCTGAGTGATCCCAGGCAAGACCTCATAGAAGAGGATAATCAGTTGAAGCAAAGGGTATTCAGGGTACCAACTGTAGAAATAGAAGTATTAGGGAAGAAGGTCAAGGCAGTAATTGATACTGGGGCCGAAGTTTCATGTATATCTGAGAACCTATACAAGGAGCTCGCAGAGGAACAGGATTTTGAGTATTGGCCTACAAACACCATCGCGATAGTGCCAGCGACTGGAAGAAAGAGTAAAAAAGTAACGATACAGATTTATTGGTAGGAAAGTGAGTGGACAGGAAGTTGGAATCCACATGTACGTTGTACCCAATCTCAATATTGACTGCATCATTGGTGTGGATTGGATCATACCAACAGATACCATATTGCACTGTGGAAAAGGGTATATGGAATTTTACACGGAGGGAAGGAAATGTCGAGCAGAAATTGGAAATGCTAAGAAGAGACTGAAGAGGGATTTACCAGTATCCAGTTAGACTACACTGAACTGGAAGATGACACCGAAGAGGAGGAGGATGCACGATGGAGAGCGGGAGAAGGCGAGGAAGAAAGCAACAAGGAAGAAAGGAGAGTTGATCATCCAGAAGGGGGAGAATTTGGTATATGTCCGTGGGATATACAAGAACACTTCGAGAATGTTTTTTCTGACAAACCCGGTCTGGTAAAAGGTTACCAGTGCCATTTCAAGGTGAAAGAAGAGAAACCGTTTTCCATAAAGCCGTACCCAATTCCACTGGCGAAAAGGGACAAAGTGAGGGAAGAATTGGAACGCATGGAAAGTTGGGGAATCATCGAGAGATCGCAAAGCGAATATGCAAGTCCACTCGTAGTGGTGACAAAGGCGGACCAGTCCATCAGATTAGTGCTTGATGCAAGAGCACTAAACAAGATTTTAGTCACGGAGAGAGATCACCCTGAGAGAGTGGATGACTTGCTACAAAAATTTCATGGGGTGAAATACTTATCATCTCTTGATCTTACCTCATCCTATTGGCAGATTCCCATTCAGAAAGATTCTAGGAAGTACACAGCATTTAGATTCGAAGGAAGATGTTATCAGTTCAAGATACTTCCATTTGGATTGAACAACTGTGTAGCCCATTTCATAAGAGCTCTGGACCAAGTACTTGGTAAAGTAGTTGAGGGAGAGAGTACAGGTTTACGTTGACGACATAATTATTGCAACCAGTACGATTGAGGAACACTGGGAGCTGTTGAGAGAAGTCCTGACGGCGATACAGAAGGCGGGAATGACATTGAAGAAGAAGAAATGCATCTTTCTACGGTCACGCTTGAAGTTTCTGGGACATGTGATCAACCCGGAAGGAATTCTGGTGGATGATTCGAGGTTGGAGGCTATTCAGAAGTTTCCTCGACCTACTAACAAACGCAGCTCAAGAGCTTCTTAGGTTTATGTGGCTTCTACAGGAAGTTTATACCGGAGCAACAGTTAAACAGTCCGAATCTAAGGAAACTGGATCAGAAGAATTCAGTTTGGGAGTGGACAGACGAATGTGAAAAAGACTTCTGTGACATTAAGCAAGCACTGGCCCAAAAGAGGATTCTGTCATACCCCAATTGGGACTTGGACCTTTGTTTGGCCACCGATAGTTCGCATTATGGTTTAGGTGCCGAAATCTTCCAGGAGAAGGAAGTAAAGGGACTGAAGGAACACCATACGATTGCTTTCGCAAGTAGAATGCTCAATGCCCACGAAATGAGATATTGTATAACGGAGAAGGAGGCATTGGCTATTGTCTGGAGTTTCAGAAATTCCGACATCTCTTTCTAGGGAGAAAAATAATTATCCACACTGACCATAGGGCCCTGTCATTTCTGATGAATTGTAGACTGACTCACGGTAGGTTAACTCGCTGGGCGCTGTTACTCCAAGAGTTCCAATTTGACATCAAATACGTACCAGGGAAGGAAAACTTAGTGGCAGATTGTTTGTCCAGACTCCCTGTTGGAATGCCGGAGGACCGAGGGATCACCCAGTCAATTCAAGAAGCAGCCCTTCATTATCTGGAAGGGGTTCCTCAGGAAGGCAAGGTCGTTAAATGGATGAGAGAAATGGGTGTCCAACAAAGAGCAGATGAAGGATGGAGAGAGGTCATCGAGGCCCTTGAAGAAGGAAGGGACAATCCGATGTTGAAGAAACACTACTGCCTTCATAAAGGGATACTGTTCTATAGAAAAGCAGAGGATAAAAAGGAGTGGAAAGTGTGTGTACCGGAACACTGTGTCGATGAGTGGATTAGGTATCACCATCTCAGCTATGGACACTAAGGAGCGAGTAAATGCTCACTTATAATGAGAGAACATTGTTATTTTGGGAACTTAGAGTAGCGAAGGTTTTGTCAACTTGTGAAACGTGTCAGAAAGTTAAGGTGGACACCGTATTGAGAATGGGAAGGATGAAAAGTATAATTCCGTCAAGACCTCACGAGTTGATATCAGTTGACTTATATGGACCATTGCCTGCATCCAGGGGAGGAGTCACTACTATTTTTGTTATTATAGATGCCTTTACCAAGTATGTGAAGCTCTATCCACTCAAGAAAGCATCTACAAAGGTTCTTTTAGGCAAGATACTTACCCAATACTTACCCACGGTGGGGAAGCCGAAGCAGATACTGTCCGATAATGGACAAGTGGACAGAAGTACTGGAAGGAGAAGGGATAGAAGTGGTGAAAACCTCATTCTTCCACCCTCAAGGAAATATAGTAGAAAGGGTGATGGGAGAAATCGGGAAGTGGTTTAGAATCTACTGTCAACATAGCCACAAAAGTTGGGCACAGCAGGTCGAAAAGTTTGAAGAGGTGATGAATACTATTCCTCATGGATCAACCAAAGTTACTCCGTTCGAACTGATGTTTCAAGAACCAGTTCCGAGGATTATTACCAATATGTCAATTTTCCTGACGGGATGACAGTGGATTTCCAACAGAAAAATTGAAGAAGTCAAGAAGGTGTTAGTTGAGAAAGCCAAGGCACGGCAAATGAGACATAACAAGAAAGGGAAAGTGACAACATACCAGGCGGGAGACTTAGTGCTCATTCAAACACATTTTAAGTCTTCCGCTATCAACCATGAAATAAAGAAATTCAAGATACTCTACGAGGGGCCATATAGGGTGAGGGAGAGCCCCAGGGAGAACGCCTACACCCTTGAACACCCCAAAGATGGAAAGTTAAAGGGGACGTATAATGTTATATCCCTAAAACCTTTCAAGACGACAGCCCAGGGTGGGGGAAGAGAAGGGAGTGCCTAGGGGTGACGTGCATCCCGAACACCCCATGAAACCCTCCACCTCCCTTTTGTAAATAGTTTAGGTTGTAAATAAGTTTTTTCTGTTTACATGTATCTTAGTTGTTAGGTTGTTTTCAAGTTGACCAACTCATTACTGTACTTCACACGTGTCGGGAGGTCGATGACCTTTATCGCCAACGGGCATTTCTTTTCCTTGTGAACCATAAAACTAATGTAAGAAGCTCGGTGGTGATATTAACCCGGTGGCTAGTGGCCTAGTCGTGCGCTATCTAGGTCCTTGCAGTAGGCCGTCCACAGTGACGAAGTGAGTGGCCCCATAACCAGCGTGTGAGTTTCATTTTTTTTTCATGTTTTCGTGTGGTGCAGTTTGTGTTAAAGGTTAAGTTTGGGAACGAACAGCTGACTCTATAACAGCAATGAAGGACATTATGCTTTGAAAGAGAACCAGTTGGCTATTTTGTATGTACAACTGTTTGTCTATGATATATGGAATTTGTATTTGCTTCTTAGATGTAGTTGTAACCATTAAAATGTAATTTTTGTTTGAGGAGTACCGACCACCAACTACTTTGTACAAGAGTGTAATTGTTTATGTGAATTTATACCTATGAGCAGTAAGGTAACAACCCAATCATACCTCGAGTGTTTCTCGGTTTCTGTTTAAATTGTTCACTGTTTGTTCACATTTGTAAACAGAGACCTGGAAGGGGTTGTAACATTACATTGGACTTGCAATCTTTGTATAAATATCGATTATCGATATACCGCGAGGGTCTAACCTCTGTGGCAGAGGAGTAGTCAAGTGTTACGAGTGGCGGGAAGTGTGTGTGTCGACGTGTACGTGTTTTCGGTAGATTCGGAAAGAAATATTCGGGCATATGGATACGTAATACGAGCGTCCGCGACGGGAAATGAATATTGGCTTGACGTCGCTAACGTAAGACAAGCCATATGGTGTGAAAATACAGTGAGACGTTCCTGGAGAACTGTTAATGAGAGGTTGTGAACTGGTAATTGTGGTACAGACATTTAATATGTTGCTGTTTGAAGGAGAGTATCTTGTGATTAAACTTTCCACTCATAAAGAACTTGCAATCTTCGGATAAGTGATAAATAATTCCAGTTGGTGGTCGGAGTACTAATATAAGACACAAATCGTTGGAATAATAAAAAGTTGTTCGACTTAATACTTCCTATGAGTGAGTGTGTCTTGCTTATTACAAATTCCTGTGAACTAGTGAGTTCTTAACATCACAGAGAACTGTAAGTATTATTAGTACGTTCGTCAAACAGCTGGTGGCGACCAAGGTAAAATAATAAAATTACGAAGTACCGATGTTTCCGTGAGGCAGGTCAAAGTGTAGCGTTGTAATAACCTCACTAACTGTTATTAATTAACCCAGTAAAAACATTTGAAATTTTACACACGCTCGGTTTTAACAACGCAATAATTTCACAGCAATTTAATTGCACTGGAGTACACGCTTCGGTGGCAATTTCCCTACACACCGAACTTCCCCCTATCCTGCACCCACCTACATTTGCCCTCTACAAATTTCAACTTTAAATTCTTTTAACGTTTTCGGTAAGTTATTCATCATTCCCCTTGGTAAATCATTCCAATCTCTGACACCCGTACCTAAAAAAGAAAATCTTCCCACACCCTTGTGCCTGAAATCGAGTGCCAGCTTGTGGTCACGGTCATCTTTTCCCTTCCATGAACTACTTTTCATACCTACTGTAATATCTTTCCATACCTCATCGCCAATATACGCCCTGTACACTCCCATGACCCACCTTATCCTCCTCCTGTCTTGCAATGAATCCCATTCCAGCTCCTTTATCATATCTGTCACTGATTGCATTCTGCGATAATATCCAGAAACAAATCTAGCAGCCCTTCTTTGCATTTTCTCCCACTCCTGTATTTGATACTCAAAATGTGGGCCCTATACTACACTACCATATTCAAGCAATGGTCTGACCAAAGTTTTGTAACCCAATTCCTTTACTTCTCTCGTGCATCCCCTCATCACTCTCTCCAACAAGTGCAGAATTTTGAAACCTTTTCCTACCACCTGACAAATGTGTCCTGCCCAATTAAGCTTGTTATCAAATGTAATGGCAACATATTTACATATCAAGTCTTCAGCAAGCAATTCTTTCCATAATTAACCTTTTGTTTTTTATTTGTGTATCTAATTAGCTGACTCTTCTTTGCATTTATCTTCATCCCATGTTTACCAACCCAACTTGATATCCTGTCCAGATCACCCTGTAACTGTTTACAGTCTTTTATCGTTTTGATCCTTTTATACAGCATTATGTCTTCTGCAAACAATCTAATCTCAGACAGTAAACAATCAACACAATTAGAATAATGAATAGCACTGGTCCCAATACGCTTCCCTTCGGCACTCCCATTTTTACTTCCACTTCCTTTGATACCGCATTTCTTACCCTAACTTTCTGTTTTCTACCTTTTAAAAATTCTTCTACCCAGCAAATGACTTTCTTATCCACTCCAATTGTTTTTACCTTATTTACTACCATTTTATGGCTTACTCTGTCAAACGCCTTTGAAAGATCAAGTACTACACTATCAATTTAGCCTCCCTTGTCCATTTCATCTGAAATATCTTGCATATATCCCACCAACTGAGATTCGCATGAATATCCTTGCCTGAACCCATGTTGCTCACTTGAAAACCACTTACGTTCCTCACATATATTTCTGATGTGGTTGCATATCAATCTTTCCATTTATTTACCTACCACTGAAGTCAAACTGATTGGCCTGTAATTTTCGACTCTATTTCTCACCCCTCCCTTATGTACCGGTACTACTATCGCACTTTTCCAGTCTTGTGGTAAGCAGCAAGTATCCAGACTCAATTTAAATAATGTTTCAAGATAAGGTACAATGTCACATCCGGCTATCTTTAAGATATATGTGGTAATATTATTTACACCAGCCCTCTTATGTTTTTTCAGCTTGCTTATTTCCTTCATGATTTTTTCAGGAATGTTAAATAGTGAGTATTCGAAACATCGTTTTCAATTAATTCGTACTATTATAGAAGAGTAGTCTTCCACATTTACCCTGCTATTGAATCTCTGGTGGGGTTGACCAAATAATTATACGTTACTCGCGGGAATAATAATTAGAAATGAAACTACAACCCAAAGAACAAGACAGATTGGCAAAGAAAAGCCAACAGTAAGAAACATATTTTTGAAACACTCTAAAAGTTAAACATAAAATTGTAGTTTACAAAACTAAAACATGCTTTCGTACTAATGTGAACTAAAAGGTTAAAAATAATATTTAAATTTAAAGATTTTATTTAAAAGCGTTAGAACGTCTCACAATTCAGGATAAATTAATTTTTTTTGAATCAGCTTAAAGAATAAAGTCACTGATTACAAAATTAAGTTTAATGTAAAAAAAAAAAAAAAAAAAAAAAAAAAAAAAAAAAAAAGTGTGGGGTGCTCTCTACATAATTTTGACAGTGACTCTCTATACAAACAGCCAACCACAAAAAATATCAGAAAACTGATATGGTACCTCACGCTTTTTTACATTAGAGGAGAAGGTGGTAATATGGCCCCTGCATATTATATGGCCCCCCTCCGTATTTTAAAAATAATGTGCTGAAATCTAGTGGAGTACACTGTAACTAGTCCACTAGTATACCAACTGGCTGGTAGGAACGCTGGAAACCATTCGGCGTAGTCGCTGAGTAGTTGTGAGGTGAATTGTGTTTTTATGATTTTCAAAACTTTGAAAGGTGTGTAAATTTCTTGATTTTAACCTACCATGACTGATAAATACTTAGTTAAAGGTACCATGCATATGATTTAGAGTCTATTGCCAACAGTTTAACACAGACTAGAAAGTTCTGGGGATTTTAGTTTTTATCCTATAACTACCTTTTTCTAATATGTTCATGTCTGCAATATGGCCCCCTTAGGTGATGGTAATATGGACTCCAGGGTCCATATTACAAGCAGCTTCAATATTTGTGGTTAATTTATTTTTCTGATGCCTAGAGCTATCTTGACACCAAACCTGATCAGTAGAAGGCAATTATGGGACAAGGATAAGATGAAAGAAGCAATATCTTCTGTGATTGAAAAAGAAATGGGTGTCAAAAAGACTTCGAAACATTTTGAGGTACCGAAGACAACCTTGCGAAGATATCTAAAAGAGGCTAGCACATTTCAGGGAGCTGAGATCACCACAAAGAAACTAAGAAGAAAACCAGCTCTACCTGAAGCACTAGAAAATGAAATAGTAGGGTACTTGCAGTATATGGAAGCAAAATATTACGGTTTCACTCGCTTGGATGTTTTCTGAATGGCATACAACTGGCAGTTATAAATGGCATTAAAACCAACTCTAGAAATGAAGTTGCTGACAGGGCTTGGCTAGACCATTTCGTTAGACGAGCTGTCAATCCGAAAACCAAATGGATTATCACATGCTCGTGCGAAACGTTTTACTCCCATATTTGCAGTATAGTTGAGACCAAGATACCACAAGTAATTGCCAGTAAAGGTAAACATCAAATATATTCTCTGACTTCGGCAGAACGTGGATCTTTGATAACAGTCATCTGTTCAATGAGTGCAGGAGGATCTTCTGTCCCTCCGATGTCGATTTTCCTGAGATCAAACATGTCGAATCTCCCTATAAAAGGAGCCCCTCCTGGGTCTATTGGAAGAGCTCATCCATCTGGATGGGTTCAAGCAAATTTGTTCAAAGTCTGGTTGGCTCATTTTGTTGATAAAACTCGCCTATACTACTTATCCTTGACGGCCAGTTTTCTCACACAAGAAACATCGAAGTGATACACTTATTGAGGAAGAATCACGATTTTGTGCTTACCATCCCACACAATGCATAAATTGCAACCGTTAGACCAAACATTTATGGGAGCCCTGAAGACCCATTACAGCGAAAACATCAGACAATGGATGCTCCATGAAAAAAGACCTGTTAGACCTTACGTTATAGCGTCCCTCATTGGAAAGGTGTGCCTATTATGTACCATAGGATTAAACTCTGTGAATGGATTCTGGGTCATGGGTGTGGGAAATCAAAGTAGATCAACCCTAAACACCAACCCCCAGATGACAGCAGTAACGATGATGATGCTGGGATGCAGCTCTCCACTTGCTCCAGTGAATCTCTTTTTGACATCCCAATTGGAAAGCCTCAACCAAATCAAGAAGGCGCATGAAGTCTTTTTTTTATGTTAACTTTTCCAATTACATCCGCGGCTAATTATGAGTCCAGTGCCTAATGTGTTCTCTTATAACTTATAACAAATTTGCAGGGGCAGGGAAGGAGGCGTATGTCTCCGATTTCTGTGGATCATTTTTTTCCATATTGTGAACTATATTTCATTTTTATATCTCCTTGTAACTACTATATCTACTTATATTTACTTATGTATAATAAATATGGTTTTTTGTCACAAAACAGTTATAATAATTTATTATCCAATATTTCCTTACATTAATAAGGGGGTCCATATTACGAACACTATGGGGGCCATATTAACTGCACATCCCGTTTTCTGAAGAATGTGTCGACTTTTAAAAATCGAATTTTTAAAATATAAAATGAGGTTTTACACGTCTCTACCTATTATAATATGTTCAGTAACTAACACCAGATTGTAACTGTGCTAATCACCCCTATTTTTGATTAATAATATTCATTTTATAATAGTAAAACAAAATGGGGGTCCATATTACCACCTTCTCCTCTAAAGTTAATTTTGTAATAAGTGACTTTATTCTTTAAGATTATTCAAAAAAACTTAATTTATCGTGAATTGTGGGACGTTCTTACGCTGTTAAACAAAATATATAAATTTAATTTTTACCTTTTAGTTCACATTACTACGAAAGCGTGTTTTAGTAATAGTTATAAAATTTTAAACATGGCTGCGTTTCAGCAACGGTAAGAGTTTTTAGGGTGAGAATAATACCCAACCAGTTGCATCAATCGGGTTTATTTAACCTTGACCACGGTATCGACGATCGTAAGTGCACACCACTCTACTATATGATAAGGGTTCTTTGGCTCTTTTTCTGTGTATATGTGATTCTACTCGTCCTTCCGAACAAGACTATCTTACGATCGTCGAAACCGTGGTCAAGGTTAAGTAAACCTAATTGATACAACTGGTTGGCTATTATTCTCAGCCTAATAGTTATTGTCAATACCACGAGGTAGCATTCCTAAGCGGAGTATTTCAATGCAAACCGACTAAATAATTAAAAAGAGAACACTAAATTAAAATACAATAATATATACAACGGCAGAGTAAATAATTAGTAATTTACATTAGGTGGGGTTATAAATGTATTTGGTGAAAAAGTTTGTGGGTATTTTTGTACAGATCTGATTAAGAAGAGAAATTTAAATTAAAAATAAGAATATACAGAACGGCGGAGTAAATAAATAGTAATTTTCATTTGGGTTATGAATGTATTTGGTGAAACTATTATTTTCGTTACGAACGATAATAGTTTCTGAAATCGCCTGCAGGTAGTGGTATGAGCATTTAAGAGCGGTATATACGAATTTAACTGCACGCAATCAGTTTGCGGGAAGTTTTGAACAAATATAACTAAACACATAACTTTAAGTTTAAAAAGAAAAATTTATAAACTAGTGCATAAAGTAATTATTAATGTTTTCGTGGAGGACGGGTGAACATTTTTCTCTTCGCTCTGCCACTCCCAAGGGGAACATCCGAACATATAAATTGCGGATAAGACACTTCAGTCATGTGAGCAGTAGTACTTATAATTGAAACTCTCAGTAAGGATATTCACATATGTACAATTTATTTACATCAGTTCTGTACAATCATGACACTCCTAACTCCCTGTACTCTTTCATCGTCTGAGTCCCATTGCTTTATTCTACTAGTTGCCTTCCACATTACTTGTACTTCAATGGCTTTCTCCCACCTGTTATCATGATTGTCGTAGTCGTAGGCTGCTGACTTCCCTATTGCATACTTGTGGCTCGCCGCCAAGTTCATCCTCGTCTCGTTACATCATTACATGGCTACCAAAATGTGTCCTTTCTGCAAGAGATGGAAAGAGACAGACCCTCTCATCATCATCATCATCATCATCATCGTGTCATCCAGTTAGCTTCCGCTAATAAGTCATCTGCAGTGCCAGGTCAAATCCTCCTACTGCTGTCTTGTGTCTGATTCTTTGGTCTTGGCTTTATGTTATGTCATGTGGTTGTACAGGAGTGAGTCTAATTTGTAGACGCTCGTGGAATGAGGACGGTGATGAGCTGGGTGAGCAGCCGTTAGTTGATCACTGGTTCTGGTACAGCAGGCGTGGCAGGTCCCCGCTGGCCGGCCTTCATATTGCCTGGCTGTCTGCTGACTGGACCCAGGGCAGCAGATCAGCCATTCTCTGCAAGTAGTCTTGGCAGTGAACTGTGGAGCCTGTCGTTAGACATTTACTCCATCTTCATTGGATGTTGTATCACTTCTCGATAGGTGTATCTTCTTTGTTGGCTCTTGTTGATTTATCTTATTGTTTTGGTTTGTCATTAGTTGCGAGCGCCAGCCGCGTGGAAGCTGTCGGACTCGTTGATCTTAGTGAATCTCTAAGGATGAACTGAGTGAGCAACTCGATGACGGTTGCAAGATTCGAGCCCAACTCTGCGTTTGCTGCTTCGTGGTTGCAGCATCTAGGAGGCTGTGGTCGACTTAATGTTCGACCGAGTTGAGTTCTGTGTGGAGCTCTCGAATCTTGGCGAGGCTGATCTGGGTTGCATGCCCCGATTTCGCAGCTGGGCGTTGCAGCTTTCTCGGTAGTCTGACGGCGAACTTTGCTGGCCGGTGTGACCCTCTTCGCAGAGGGGGCAGACTCGGCGGGATGACTCATCGATTTTCCTCGTTCAGGCGCTTCCGGACTGGGCATCCTCGGTGGCAGACTGCATGAAGTCCCCCGCAATTCCAGCAGGTGGGGTTATCCTTTGGCCTGAGGCAGGGCAACGGCTGATGCTCTTCACCGCAGAGCACGCACCTGAGCTTGAGGGTGCAGTGCTTTGCATAGTGCTCAAAGCCTTGGCATTTGAATCACTGAATGATGTCTGCCTTGCGCGCAGGTCTGCTGTATTGCGTGGGTGCTGACTTCGTAGAGTTGCAGTTCTCTTTATCTGTTCTTCTGTCGAAAGGTTCTTCACGTCATGGATCTCCTGCAGTTTGTCGATTAAGATGTTTTAATCAGCCAAACAGCATGTGATTATTTTTATTCCATCTTTTACCGGCCATGCAAACAGTGGCTAATTTTCGTGGCGCTGCAGCACGCCAAAAAGTGACGAGATGTTCGGAGAAGTGGCATAAATGGGTAATACTGGCCCCACTTCTATCGCGGGGACTTCAACTTCCATATCTTGCTGCACGTCCCCGGTCATGGTTTGATCGATGCTGAATGCTGGATCTGTAGCCAGTGGTTCGCCCTGTCCTAACAGGTAGGCAGTCACCTGCTGGGATGATTCCATCCTGTTTCCCGGCACTGGCGCTGGCAATGACAAGCTATCAATGGTGCTCTGAGCGCGGGCTGTTACATAGGCAAATTTGTTGGAGAGCGCAGCCTTGCGCTCATCGAAGGAGGTTGTCGTTGCTGGCGACGGTTGATGCTTTCTTGTATTTTCGTACCATCTCGTTAGCACTTGTGTAGCTTAGTACGAGGCCCGGAACAGGCGAAGTCTCGAAGTCGCAGTGAACGTGATATTGAGCTAGTCCTCGCTCCTCGGTGCACAAGCGCCGAGTGATAACTGGACCCAGGTTTTTTTTATGTGTCGCGGCCTCAATGGCCATGTTTGCGCAGTCCCACAACCTAGGTTGCCCTACTACTTGTGTCACTCTGTATGGGTTAGGATTTTTTTGGGACACTTTTTAATTCGCTTTTGGGGGAAAAGGGCTGTGGGCGCCTTAGACGCCCTTATGTCAAAACCCCCACAGGTTTCGTATGTCAGCCGGGGATGATTGTCGTTATCAGCTGCATTAGCAGCTGGACTATCTTCCCCAGCTGGCTTTTTCGATGTTCGGCGTGGTTGCAGTGCCAGAGCTGCAGGTGGCTCGTAGCTCCTGTCGGCGGCTGCAATGGGAACCAGATGTTTGGCACGGGTTGCTGGCTCATCTGGCATCGGTGTGTGGGCCTGCTCGCTTGGCGGGCTGTCCTGCCCTCCGCTCCTGTTGCTGCTCCGGTGTGGTCGGGTTGGGGTGCTCTTCTCTCTCCCTCAGCGCGAAGTTGCTTCCTGACGGGGCAACCTCCATAGCAGGCGGCGTGGTCGGCAACACAGTTTGCACACGTTGGCGTGGCCTCACGCGGTCGTGTGCAAACCTTGGCGCTGTGGTTTCCGGCGAACCGCACGCAGCGCTCCTGGCTCCGGTAATCCTTTGCCAGGTGCGGTAACGCTGGCAGCGAAATCCCAGCAGGTTTCTTGGAGGGCTGCCCTACCCGTTTCCTGGTGGCCCTACTCGCTGTTTCATGGCTGTCGGCCTTCGGGTTGGGGGCCTGCTTGGCGGCTGGCTGTGGCATGACGTCGGTCATACCAAGTTCCTGGGTAGTGGTGGACGGCTCCTGGTTCCCAAGGCGTTCCGCGGCTGCCATAATGTCGTCTTGGCTGGGGCTGCTAGCCAGAAAGCCAGCGAGTACCTACTGTTTGTTGGGCGTGATGGTGGCCAGCTGGCGGAGGACCTACCTCATGGCGCCGTGGTGAGTAGGTGGAGCCGCTTGCAGCAGCTGGTCCAGTGCTTTTTCGTGGTTGGGTGTCTGGTCCTGGGACAGCTGCTTGCTCCCCTCGTTGCTGGGTGACGATGCCCCTCTGCTGCCCGGTGTGACTGGTGCCGCAACGCGAAGAGCCTGTAATACAGCTCCTCGAAATACTGGTCGCAGTCGAAGTCTTCGGCGAAGATGGAGGTAATGGTATTCGTTGCGACCAATCCTTCCCTTCGTCGACTACTGGCCTGGTGAGGCGTGAGTATTTCTGGTTGCAGAGTGTACGACGCATTTGTTTGGTTGAGCTGGGGATTTCCCAGACGTACACTCTGCTCCAGACCCGCACCCGGAGATCCATCGTCCATGGTCCTCCTTCCTCGGCGAGGAAGTTCTCGAGCTTCTGGAATGTAGACCGCAGTGCCTTGATGCGGTACCTCTGGCTCGCGTTGATGCACTGGAGGTAGAGTGGGTAGCCGACTTCAAACTTGTGGTCGTCATCTATAATCGTTGACCACGTTGCGTCTCCCAGAGCTGCGGGCGGTTCCGCCCATGGTGTGCCATGGCCGCTTGAGGTGAAGTTAGAGTCCCTGCTGTACCCTCCTGACGCAGAGAAACTCGGAGTGGGTCGCTCACTGTCAGTGCCTGACCGTGAGGCATCATGGCTCCTCGGGGCCGTCCGGGCTGTGTGCTCCCAGGAGTGTAGGCAGGTCCCGAGGTGCGCCCTCGTGGCGCTCCACCGCACTGGGAGTGCCGGCTCGGGCCGATCTTCCACCACCCCTGCGGGGCATGGACTGCCACGGAGCGATCCGGAGTCGGAGGTCGGGTGGTCTGCGCGGCGAGTATATCCCGCGGCGCTCGAGGTGCCGCCTGGTGGCGCGTGGGCGTATCGTCGGGCGAGAGTGGGCGGCGCCTTCTTCCCATGGTGCGCGCGCAACTGCAGCTGCTCCACGAATCTGCTCACGCTGACGACAAACTTTGCACTGACCAGGACGACCAGGACCCAGGGCCTGACACTATATAATCTGGGACAGCTTTTCGCCCAGAGTGTGGGGAAGTTCTTGCAACGTTGGTCGCACCTACTTCCAGTTCAATTGGGTTGTCATCATTTTCTGTGTGGCATCTTCGGGTGTGTCGTTCCCGGGGTGGCTGCATTTGCTAAGACTTGTGTCATTAGCAGGGATTGCTGGTGTAGCAGCTGGATGATGATGTTGAGGGTGTCATGTTGGTTGCAGTCCGCCTGATGACGCAGATGATGTGTAGCGGACTGCATCTTCACCGCCGCGCATCGCTTAGATCCAGTTAAACCTTGATGTAGGCTTGGCGGGTCTGTGGAAGATGAAGGCACCTTCTCCTTAGTGCGTGACGCTTTCCCATTGGCGCGTAGGTTTTGCTTAATGGGGCAGCCGCTGTAGCATGCTGGGTGTGGGCCGGAACAGTTGTTGCAGGTGGGCGCCCCATCTCGTGGGACGCTGCATTCGGCGACTCTGTGATATCCGGCACACCTGGCACAGCGCTCCTCAGCGGTGCAGTCACGAGCCATGTGCCCATGGCCCTGGCAGCGAAAACACTGCACCAGGGCGAGTGGAGGTCTCTTCTTCAGTTCGAGGTGGACCTTGCGTCCTAGCAAAGTTCTAGTGCGTTGCTCCCGCGGCACGCGATCCACAGGCTGGAACGTATACAGAGGGAGGCGCTCCTCTGTGCCTGGGCGGCGCATTTGATGATCTGCGGAGGCGACGATGACGCCGCTGGAAAGCTCAGCAGCTACCACCTCCTCTTTTTTTTTTTCCTCCGGAGTGGGCTGGTCTTGGTTACGCGCAGCGGCCCGCGTATGGAGCCCGCGCGTGGTCGCCGGTCTGTTGTTGCGGGGTGGCTTGCTCGAGCTGGTCTCTCTCTGGGCTCCCTTGGGCGCCTTGGCAGCTTTAGGGCGATACTTCGCCCGAAGCTGCTTCTTCTTTTCACAGCCAGAGAAGCAGGCTACATGGTTTAGGCCGCAGTTGCAGTAGACCGCCTCTTCCCTGGCTGTGGTGCATTCGGCCACACGATGATCAGCCCACATCTGGTGCATCTGCACCGATTTTTGCAGTCCCTTGCCTCGTGCCCATGGAGCTGGCAGTTAAAACACTGCCGGAGCTAGGGGGGAGAGGGCTTCTTCTTGGTGACCCTCTTAACCTTCGCTTTCGGCTGTTCCTCAACAGTCGCAGGCGCAGGGAGTGGTCGGCTCGGTGGGCTGGGCTGCTGGTCGGTGCAGCTGACGCCCAAATCGCTCAGCATGGAGTCGGCGCTCGTCAGGTCCGAAGGTCGGGAGGCTAAGATGGAGATGCCTCCTTCACCCGGCCAACAGAACAGTGGACACACTGTAGCCAGCAGAAGCTGTACATACAGGCTGCCCCAGTCTCCCTCATATGGCACCACCACTGCTCAGTGGCTGGTGCTTCCTCCCCCTCCTGGGATGGCGTGGGCGACGTTGGGATTCCATGTAGTGCCTCTGCGTCGTCCTTGGTGGGGCTGGTTGGCGTAGGAGGCTCAGCAACTTGTGAGCCAGGTGCCTCCGTCTCTGGGGCCGGCAGCCGCTCTGAAATGGAGGGAATCTTGTTTCCAGCCACCTGCCAGCCCTCGGTCGCTGCAGTTTGCTGTCTTCTGCGGTGTCGCTTCAGTCTTCCATTTAACTTTCGGAAGAGCTTCTTCGCGCAAAAGTCCTTCGCGAAGACTAGCGGCATTGATGATAAGGCCTCAGGGCGCTTGTGTCCTTTGGCCTCAGCTTCGTCGTGGATGACGCTGACCTCCTCGTGCTTATCGCCCGAGCATATCAGTACCCCATAGAAGACTTTAGGGTCCACTGATAAGGACTAGCCATACTTCAGGCCGGCATGTACGACCCAAAGTGACCAGGAAGTGAAATTGAACTTCTGCTGCAGGTCCCTGAAGAAACTCGGTTCTAGACGTGCATCCACGTGCTTTAAGTGGACGTCTCTATCGCTTCGCCCCTCCAAGTAGAGTTCGTCGCTCTCCGCCACTTCCTCGACTGCCGACATGTAGGCGTCGCTAGAGGCAGCAGTCATGGTTCTCCCGGTGAAGTGTGAGTCTGGTGAGCCCCTCTCTGCTCGTGTACTTCAGCCCCTCTCTGCTTTTATTAATTTTTTTTTTATCTTTCATTCCCCTGGCTGAGGGCCAGGGGCGGGCTGTTGTAGAGCAAGTAACCCTTTTCAGCCTTAGCGTAAACATTTATTTTGTAACCTTATTTTATTTGACTCATTTTATTACTTAATTGTCTTTGCTTTTGAGGTGGGGAAAGTAGGTTTAGTGGGACCTGTGGACGTAAAGTCCTTAATATGTTGTGCTGATCGTTCTTTTACGGTATTATTGCAGCTATTTACTGGGTTAGCAGCTGGACGATCTTGGCCAGTGCCTGGTGGTCGAGGACGCTGCTGGCCCTGTCATCTTGGATGGGGCGTCTGGAGCTTCAGTTTTGTTAGACTCCCCCCTCCATAGTGCCAATAGCGGGGAATACTCTAGTCAATAGTGGTAATTCCTTCCCTACCATCTTTCTCCCATTTTTGTCGTGCTCCAGCTCGATCCTGCTGACTGTCTGACCTGCTTTAATGTCGTTGCTGTCTGTATAGTCACATTCTTTTGCCTCTATCTGTTTTGACTCTCTGTTGTAACTGCTCTGAATCCAGCTGTTGCTGTATGCAATCATGGAGGAAAGAAATATATGGAGACGATGCAAGAGACCTTCACCACACATTGAAGAGAAGCCGGGCGGTGAGGAGGGGGGGGGGGCTAAGCTGATCCCATACAGACACGGGTTATATGTACAAAAACCTCAAGGGGACTCTAGCATAAATGTAACGCCACAATCTGGTGATGGATTATTATGTAACTCGATGAGACAAATAAAAAATGAAGAATAAAATGATTTGATATTCTGCTTAGTTTTTGAGATATTCTGTCTCAAACGTGAAATGTTTTTGGTTGAAATTCAGAAGAAAAAATTGGTCAATATCAAATTTGATGATGGATTCTTATTTAAAAATACGAGGCAAATAAAAAAATAAGAAAATAAAATTTTTCGATATCTCGCCTAGTTCTCGAGATATACTGTATCAAAAGTGAGGTGTCTTGAGTTGAAATGCAGAAGAAAAATTTCGCAAAAGTCAAATTTAATGATCGATTCTTATGTAACACGACGAGACACATCGAAAATAAAGAATAATATTTTTCGATATCTTGCTTAGTTTTCGGGATATACTGGGATTGGGTTGATATGCGGCATGGACTAAAAATTAATCCTGCCAAAGCCACAATGAATTACATGGTGGACATGCAGAATGGATATTTCAGTTTTTTTACTACCACTTGTGGCTAGATTGAAATACGGCCTAGACCAGAATAAATATAGTTATCTTGTTACCACACATCGTAAGCTTAATTGGGAATAGCTGGAAGTGGAAGTAGATTCAATCGCGATACACGTTTTGTCACTAACTTGGTTCTCATGAAATTACTAACAGTAATAGATAAATTCTTTGTCTCTTATGTTACAACAAAACCATTCTGGTACAGACTGCATTTAGAACTAACCACAATCTCCTTTAAATTGCCGCTACGGAATGAAACTATGTAGACATACCCACACACGCGTATTTGAATCGCAAACTGTATTTGCGGTAACAATATCGTTTGCTTCATCAAGATTCCTAGATTGCATAGCATAATTTAACACATTTAATTTCATCATACATTGTCAATATAAACTGCAACGTGACGAAAGAAAGCGCAATACTAAATTCACTGAATCGCGATATAAAACACACCCCTTTAAATCTCATTTTCAACACTCGTTAAAAAGTAATGCTAGTCTATTAAATGCAAAATAGCAAGGTATGCTGATTTTCTACACTACACCAATAAAAATTTGAGAACAAAGTTATCCCATTGAGAGCTATGACTAAATATTTATAGACAGGATCTGAAGTTTGCAATTCCTACCGCCCACTTCAACAACGATAATTAGAATTCAACTTACTTATGAAATGATATTCCAGGTTCTTTTCTCTCTTGCCTATTTGTGCAACCTTATGCAACACAAGATGGCATTAAAAAACACTTATACACATTACAAAATGAAATAATCACAGCATCTAACACAATGTATACATGGCATTTGTTGGGGATCGCAATATCGCCTCTGCCGCCACTGCGCATGCGCGAGAGATTAGAGCCTGCTTCAGAGATTTAACGTCACTTCTCCTCCATTTATTTCTTTCCTCCATGTATGCAATCAACTCTTGGCCAGCTTTCGTAACTATAGCCAAAAATTTCTTGGCCAGCCACTGCAATAAGTTCTTAGTCATCGCAATAGTGGGTAAATATTCAAATAGTCTCTCTCTCCATTACTGTGGTCAAGGCTGCATTACAACCTAAACGCAAACGGTTATTGACGAAATCATATTTTATAAATATGTCATTAGTGTTTAGGTCGTAATACAACCTGGACCAAAGTGAAATGAAACCACAGCACACAATATTAAAGATTCCCGATATTCAAATCGTATCTATCTCCATTATTGTGGTCCAGGCTGCATTACAAGCTAAGTGCAAACGGTTATTAACGAAATCATATTATATAAATATGTCCTTAGTGTTTAGGTCGTGATGCAACCTGAACACACACGATACGTCGATGCGATACTACTATGAAAACAGCAATTTATCGTCGTTATTGTGGCCCGGGGTTCACTACAACAACATGGTTGCGCTCAATAATTTTAGAATGACTGCAGTTTGCTTTCTGTGTATAATTTTTGGCTCTTAAAAGAGTCTTTTGCCTCTAAAAATAGCGTTTCAGTTCCGAAATGAGTACCTATGTATTTCACTGATTGTGACTCCAATTTCTTACTTTCTTTTCGACAATATCAAAAGAGGTATGTTTTTTCAATTAGTCCATTCTTGTTTCATCAGCGCACCATTTCAAATGCCATCAATCTGTGTCAGTTTAACACTAATCATGACATCAGGACGACAAAGCGAATGAATTCAAGGAACAAATCTTTTGGGTAGCAGTTAAAAAAAAAATGATTGGAAGTCATCTCTATATTTAAGCTGACTGCGCCAAATGATTTCTCGGCCATTTTTCATTTTGTTCCCTGTCAATTCTTGTATGTCCAAATAAATTTCGTAAAATTGGAGTCTAGACTGCTTGATCCCTGCCACATTTATTAGATAGTTATGTAAATAATTTTGCTCGTAGTGACTTATGTGATTATGCAATAAGTTCCAAAATTATATAGTTATACTTTTGTAAATTACTAAATAACCATTATAAAAAACCTATATCCTATGTTTAAGATATAATAAAAACAAAGATTTATTTAATCCATCGATTTTTTGTTAAAAAAAATTAACTACGATAATAATTACAATTAATCCATATAAGTTTTTGCTATTTCGAAATGTCTCTTGTTGCTTACAAGGCTGGAGTACACTCAGACGCGATGAAAGTGTCTGGTGAGTAAACTGCAACTTTACCCCAATTAACTATTTCGAATACCGATTTTAGCTAACAACTCAGATAGTATCCCATTCTCTTCACTTTAAAATATAAGCTGCATCCAATTTCATTTGAAGGTATTTCCTGTATCATTATTTTGTTTTTAAACTCTCCCAATTACTTTCAATCTGTTCTAAATTCGCCAGGAAAAGATCTCTTCTGAGACATAGGTAATCCTTTTGTTACACAAGTTACATAATTAAGCTCCGTTAATCTCAAATCAATCCTGTACATTCTGCTTTGTGACCAGACGCATTCTCAAGAAATGTAGAATTCTTATGAATCCATATTGTTCATGAACCAAGTTTATCTTCCTGATGACTTTCAAGTGATCAATTTATTCTGTCATCTAAAAAAATTCTTCGCTGACACTCCCCAATCATACAGTATCGTCGCGCCTACAGTTTTTATTAATATTATTATCTAACTAATTAAGTGTTCTATTTCTTTGTGAAACGAGCCTTGTAATTTCTAGTCCCTGCCTTCAATTTTGGACTTAATTTCACCGTTATTTTTTTATTTTTTGCTTGTTTTGCATACACAGTTCATTTCACACACAATTCAAAGCTTTTGCTAGTTTCAAAACAAAAGATGAAAAAAACTATCATTCGCTCGAAGCATTAATATCTCTAATCTATACGTCACTCTTTTTCAAATTTACAAATTAACTTCACTGTATGTTAATTATTATTATTATTAATTAACGCTCCGTTGGCAATTTCCCTAGTCATCAAATTACCCCTTTTTATTTTATTTTTTATGATTGGAGTGTTAAATACCTCCCCCCTTTTACTTTTTCGATTTAGAAATTTTAATTTTAAATTCCTCATCACTCACATGGTAATTTATTCTAATCCCGGACACCCTTACCAACAAAAGAAAATTTTGCCACTACCTTATGCATGAAAACTAGCACCAGCTTGTGGTCATGGTCGCCTTTCCCCTTTCATGCACTATTCCTAATTCTTTGACCAATTTCACTCCAAGCCCCATCACCAACATATGCCCTATACATTCCCAGCACTCTCTTCACATTCCTCCTTTCCTCCAATGAGTCCCAATCCCGTTCCTTTACCATATCAGTTATGTACTGGGTCCAGCGAAATTGTCCACAACAAATCTAGCTGCTCTTCTTTGCACACCTTCCAACCCCTGTATTTGATAACCAAAATGTGGGTCGAAAACTACACCACCATATTCAACCAATGGTCTGACAAAAGTTTTGTAACCCAGCTCCCTAACTTCTCTAGTGCATCCTCTCATCACTCTCTCCAGTAAATGAAGGATTTTGTAACCTTTTCCTACCACCTGCCAATGTGCTCTGCCCAGTTGAGTTTGTTATCAAATGTTATGCAAAGATATTTACACTTGCCTTGAACATGAACATGAAATTCTAACCCCACGCTATTGTCATAATTAACCTTTAGTTTTTACCTGTGTACCTAGTAAGCTGACTCTTCTTGGCATTTATCTTCATTCCATGCTGACCTACCCATTTAGATATTCTATCCATGTCACCCTGTAGCTTTTCACAGTCTTCACCTGTTTTGATCCTAATGCACACCATTATATCATCTGCATAAAAAAACTAGATTTTGACCGTAACCCAACAAAACAATCATTCATTAGAATAATGAATAAAACAGTTCACACATAAATCACAACATTTATACATTTCCCCACTACGATAAGTATAGAATGACGACCATTTTAATCTAGACACTTCCCCTACGATTCAGGCCAGCAATACAAATTTGTAGGCCTATTCCTTAGTTTACCTTCTAAGTGACATTTTACTCCCAAGAACGTAATCATTGTGGAACTTTACATACATTTTTTTTTCATCTTTCAAAGCAATATGAACTTTTCGGGTACTGAGAGTTAAAAAATAAATCCTTAAAATAAGTGTAGTTATGATAAGTACATCTAAAACTGGTTATCCTTTCTGTATAAGCATCAATTAGAGACTCTAACTGCTATATCTGAGTAACAATAAATACATCTATGATTAGGTTTAATTTGAATGAAGGTATACAGTAATCCCTTGTTACCTGCGGGGTTTACATTTCAAAAATGCTGCGCGGATAAAGAAACCGTGGATATCGAGACTAAGAACTTTCATAAAATAGTATGTTCATTGTATTAACTGTCAAATTTTCTTCTTGAACTAATAGCGATAAAAATAACAAAAGAGCGTTATTTAAGTAAGTAATGTTTACGGGGTTCACTACCGTATAGTGTAGAAAAACAATCTTTAGACAGCGAGCTCTCCCTCATCTTCAGGTCCTGTAAGAGCGCTGGGACAACCAGAACCGCACTGTTGGTACCTATTTTTTTGTGACGGAGCGCACAAAGCCTATCGCTGTAGCATGGCAACCCTTTCATCTATTGCTCGCCTCTGCATACGCATTACGAGTTAATAAAACTACAGGAGTTCACAGGAAAGGGATGTTACGTGTTCCATGTGTCTATAGCTACACTCATCACCACGGTCCCATCTGGAAAAAGTTAGAAAAGCGGTTGCGGCAGGCTTGGCGTCTTGACTCTTTTTCGGTATTGATGAACCGGTTGCTGACGTGGAAATATCCTCAGAATGGATACATCAGCTGAAATGTGATTTGGTACAGGTGGAGGCCCTCTAACCAAAATGGTATATTCGTAATTCTGGAAGGTCCTGGCGATAAGAAAATTGGTTGCTTAGCAACAGATTGAAGCAGTTTAGTCAAGAGAAGCCCAGTTTTCATCCGATAGACCATTTAGAAGTTATGCACTATTCTCTACGGTGACATTATGCTCCTGATCACCTTCATAACACAACACCAAAAAATCATCTGGGCTAGCAGCATACGTGGAAACAATTGCCTTTTGTGATAGTCAACCATGACGCTCCAACCAACGGCGAACTCTTCTTAGCGCCGCTTTCCCATATCACTGCGCTGGACATATCCACTCGTCACCACTGCTGGTCTGCGAGAGTGGCGGGACGCCGCATTCATTATATAGCTTTGACACGAAGCCGCCATGGATCATAGAGGTCAGAGTCGAAACCGGCACGAAGCTACAGTCCTGAAACATTTAAGGCAAAAGTTTCACTTAGCGATCCTTCATATTCTCATTTCGACAATGCTGTACTGGTGAACGAAGGAGAATAGTGAACTTCGTTGATATCGTTGCCCAGTACATTTGCTAAAAGATTCAATGAGAATAGTCCTTAGAGGATCTCTGCCCTTTACCTACCTAACCACGCCTAGCATAGGCGATGATGAGAAATGGAGTATCAGCGAGAATAAAGCAGGATTGGTAAGCGGTAACGCTCTGGCCTCGCGTTCAGAATCGCCGCCTGGCCTTCCAGATTTCGATTTTCCATGGATTCCCGATATAGCTTCAGGCAAATGGCAAAATTCCTTTTCGTTCTTTGACCCAGTACTTATCTACTTCTAATGACCTCGATGTCAGTAACCCGTAAAGCCATAAGGAAAAAAAGAAGCTTGGACGATTTATAATCAGCAAACGGCTAAGATGAACATAAGTATTGTAGCAATATGAGAAGAAAAATAGTGTAACTACTGTTGCTATTCTCGCCTTACCACTTCTGACCTCTAACGAACGACCGAGCGGGGCGGTGTAACGGTTAGCGTTCTCGCCTCGCATTCGGGAGGATGGCGGTTCGAATCCCCGTCCGGGCATCCAGATTTGGGTTTTCCATGGTTTCCCCAAATCACTCCAGGCAAATGCCGGGATGCTTCCTTCAAAAGGCCATGGCCGAATTCCTTCCCATTCCTTGCCCCCATCCTTGCCCCCCATCCTTTCCCGTCTCTAAAGACCTCGATGTTAAAAAGAGACGTAAAGCAGTTACAAAAAAAAAAAAAAAAAAAAAAAAAAAAAAAAAAAAAAAAAAAAATCTAACAAACGTCACCAGCCGTTATATGCATGGCCGGGACCGGATGGACTCCTTGTGAGCTGGTTTAGTCCATCGGGCCTCAAGAACGTCATACAACATCTCGATACCCAAGACATTCGCTGCGGCATAAAACAGTCTGTAGACCACGGTGTCTTCTAGTCAGGAGGCTACTAAAAACTAAATTAGACGGAAGAAGCCGTTCTCGGCTTTACGTTGCTTGGGATAACTGCAGATGACCTGAACCCCCTTGTGCCACCCGGCATCGAGTGACAACTGCAGCTGTTGGCTTTGAATATAGACCCTCCGGCCTCCGACGCACTACTCTGCCGAAAGTTTAGGTCGAAAAGAAAAAAAAAATATCCCAGCAACTTCCGGTATCAATATTTCCGGCACAAGGCAAAGGACTTCAGTTTTCGGTACGCTTTGGGGGAGGGCAGAATGTTAATGAATGCAGCCGCTCGCAAGAGATAGAACCGACGTGCACAAATTGTGTCAGCGTGCATGCAACATGTTACAGGATTGTCCTTCTGGCCGCAATCTTCGACCAGCTGCCAAACTTAGAGACTTCTACATAAGAGTGCCAGGAAAGCATAACCAGTGAAGATGGTCTATACTTGCTGGTTATGACCTCTTTGAGTTTGCTCTTACTTCCACTTTTTTACCTATGGTGGGAGAGCCTATAAACAGGCATTCGGTTTTGCATTGGTGGGCAATCCGCTTATGGAGGATTTTGGGGAGAAATCATTAGAAAGCTCGTTTTCATCTGGTTGAGTCAAAATGGAACGTTTGCAAACAGTGTGTACCGGAAACTTACGCACACAGACCGCTATCTATCTGTCACCAGTTTATGTCTCCTCCACAATGTTGCAAAGTTGGAGAAGGTGTTTGTGTGTGCGGGGAGGGGGGGGGAGGGAAGGGGGAAGGGATTTATGATGTTGCAGGCCTTCGGGTGGGAACTGAATAGCTCTGCCTTACTTATAAGAAGAAGGGATACTTCAATCAACCGATAGAGCAGGCTCTTCTGGACAAGGCTCCAGTGGAAGAGTATGATCAACGCGTATGAGGGAAAAAACCTCCGCAAAAATAGGCCGGATGCTGGTTCAATGCGGAGTTAAGTGCATATACCGTCTAACTGCAAAAACCTGGGGCTGGCTCAGCCCGGCAATGGGCGAATTAGATTTAAAGGCTCCAATGGTTTATGATATACCATATGAATGTTGTAAAATATGTGTTGGTAGTAAAATTCGTACCATTAAGTTCTGCGTTGCTGAACATAAACAAAAAAATCCAGCTGATTCAATCGGAGAAGTTTGCCATCACCAAACACGTCATTGAGAATGGTTAAAAAATTGACTTCGTGAATGTGAAAGTGTTGATCAAGTGCTTGTCCTTTCTAGGAATCACTCATCATGCAAGCTCCCGAAATACGATTTGAATGGCGGCCGGTTTATAGAGAAACAGGATTGAGGCTATATGACCCCTGTAAACCGGCACTGTCAAATCTTGCAACTACGCACCTTGCAGAGGAGTAATAATAATCTTTAACACTGTTGCTTGTCATTTATGCAGGCCCGAATGACTGGCTGCTATGCCGTTCACCTGTCTTCAACCTAACATTTTACAATTTTTTCGGTGATAGATTTCACCCCCAAGCACATACCCAAGATAAGGAAGAAAATCGTCCCGAGAATGAAGACAGTAGAAGGAAAACGCAAGAGGAAAGGTTAATATTTGTTTAATCTTTTTTGTGTGGTGTCGTTTCGCGGTTGAATTTCATTTCAGTGCCTCAGTATTGAAAGAGTATTTGAGTTTTTAGTTTAGAGATATTGGTGAGGTTTGAAGTCGCTAATATTTCGCTACTTTCCCTGTTCTGGTGAGTAAATTATTCTGTGTCACGAAGTATCAGTGTGAAATCATGTATTACGTTAAGAGTCACTTTGCTGTAGGATTAAAGTGTCGCCAGTGCTTTGTGGAAGTATTTTATGTTGAGCTAGACTCGTCTCCTATCACTCCACTTGTTGCACGCGCAGCAGACTGTGCGAGCGGCTTTGTGCTTGTTAACAAGCTCACGAGGTAGGGACGACCGTATAATATTAGCAGTGTATTTTGTAGTGCATCCATGGTTTCTACTCTCTAAATGCCAAAATTCAATATGAGGTTGGCGCGCTTTATGTATAAGCTCAGGAGTGGCATCTTGCTCCATTATATTCTCTGGCCTCTACCGCGGAAGAGGTTGATTTGTGTTTAGCTGTGTGTATTGTAATTTTCCATTAATTGAAAAAATTGTTGAAGGCGATATGTTGCTTCTGAAGATGCGATACTGCAGATTTCGGACCTGTTCTTTCTGACCAGAACGCTTTGCGAAAAGTGTTATACCTGTTTGTTGGGTATCACGTCTGTAGAGGGAGGTGATATTGTAGGAACTTGCAGTACGCCTACATGCAAGTGGAATAGGTAGGACAATATATTTCCCAGTCTACATTAGCAAAATCTTCCAGAGATAAAATTACAAACCTTTAAGTCCATCGTGCCAGGCACTACCGAATGCACCTTTATCGTAGCAGCCTAATGCAATATGGTATTCCCTCAAATGTTCGTACCGGAAGGCAGATGAAAGCTCTCTGTCTTCGGTTTGAAACGGATGTTGACCTATGTACATTTAAGAATGTATTTGAGCCTAAGGCATTTGTCAAATCAGTTTCCGTTAATGTATATAAAACCTCCATGACGGTAGCAAGGAAAATTACTGGAGTCCACTAATGCAAAACACTTAGCTGCGTTGTGGGAAGAATTTATGATGCGATATTTATATGTGACATTAAGCTAATTATGCAGGAGCTGGGTGTCAAGGGGCCAAAAACAAGCGCATGACTGTCGCTACAGTGGATACCGAGATCATTACAAAGTAAAAATTTTGTAGAGACCAAATGTAGGTGGGTGCAGGAAAGGGGGAAGATGGGTGTGTAGGGAAATTGCCACCAGAGCGTGCGCTCCATTGCAATTTTAGTTAAATAATAATTACTAATGGGCTCGGGTACAGGATGGAACCATCACTGCAGACAAAGTGCGATACTTCTCGTAGAAATTGCCAATACGGCCACAAGATGAAACAGCTGAAAAGTAATAGCTCTTAGGAATGCCTGGATCTCGACGTCAATTTTGTCGGGAACAAATACTGGTAGACACATAATGGCAATGACCTTAAGACTGTCCTATCCCAGATATGAAAAAGCCGAACACTTCGAAGCTTAATATTCGCAACAGCAAAAACAACCACCAACTCAATAACATTGGATCAAAAATTAGTAGAACAATCCAACCAGCATCACCACCCATAGTGCAACAACAGCTCTTGTGCACAGCTTCTGTAACTTCACTTCCTCTGCGACACTACTCATTTCACCCTAACACTGAATTATAAACTGATTTATGTCGATAAAAACCACCCAGCAGTAACCGCTGAAAATCAGGCTCATATTCAGTGATCGTATATCCTGTATCAGAAGACCATTTCGCATAAATGACAAGATAAGGCTGTTATTGGTAGTTTTAAATCCGGGTGTAGTATTTTCCGTTTCATTGTTCTCGGAGGCATTCCTTTCCAAACATGACATATCCCGTCAACCTTAAAAAAAATCCTTCTGACTGATATCCTTGATCATCTATAAGGCTGTTTAAATGCGCATGAAAATTTTACAAGCAGACTTACCCATGAACTTGACGTTATAAAACGAAAATAATTTTTCAAAACAACCGTCCACTTTCGAATAATTGTGCTTTCCCCCCCCACCCCCCAAGGATGCTGTAAAACTTAAAGAATCTTTACCTTTTCGAGGAGAATCGGAGAAGAACACCGAGGAACATTATTAGTCTTTTAAATACTAACGTCCCATGCTTTAGAACACATTTCATCCGTTATTAGGTCATTCAATAATGTGGTGAATTTTTTCTTCAGACGTTTCTACTTACCAAACACTTTATTTGAACATTTCATAACTTTTAGCTGCTTATGCTATTGTTTCAACCTATCTTCATCTTATATAAGGCTTCCGTTTACATCCGATAACATTTAAACTGTTATTTAATGGAAGGCAAATTACAATCTCTTAACGAAAAAAAATACATATTAAAGAGGTGGGAGAAAAGATCATTGCTCTTCGATCTCAGCCTATAGCGGTAGAAAACAAAGATGGTGGATTTAGTAGCAGGATGGTTAGGAACTGGTAATTGGCCATGGGGAAAAAATAAAGAGTAACCAAGATGAAGGTGCCAGACACTTCATAAATTGTGGAGGTATGTAGGCCTGATCTGTTGCAATAGCCATGGAAAGAGAATGAACAACCTCACACAGATGTGGGAAGTACGGGTAGCAGCCATGTAAGAAGTGTAGACCCACTTCTGTAGAAGCAATTTGGCGCAGGCTACCAAGTCACATGTTTTTTGAAACCTGCATGGAGACCGAGGTGCTACTTCTGAAAGGTGGTAGTTCTAACATGGGGTTTTTGCCTGTACAAACCATTTAAATTGGCTTTTACTAGGTATGGCATACACCTAAATAGAAGGGATAAGGTCTGGATTGTGCTTTTTTTTTTTTTTTTTTTTTTTTTTTTTTTTTTTTTAGATTGGTGACCAAATGGGTACTACTGAATGCAGATTCACGATGGAAACAGTCATAAATATTAAAGAAATAGCTGAAACTCAGGAAATAATAAAATAAGAATCTTCAACAGGGAAGGTGGAAAGTAATGCTGAAAACGTCACAGAATCGGTTGTAAGGCTATTATTACAAGTGAATTATATAGTTTGATAAGTCAATGGAGATACACAAACCATAAATAGTTGCAGAGGAGGACTCTAGGTCAAACGATGGTATTCTAGTCAGTGAAGTTTACTCTCCCAGTTGTAGAATTTACCATAGAAATAAAGGAGGATTTGGTAGAAAGGTATTCATATCGGTTAGGAAAGACTGCTACGGTTAATTAATGTTCATAGATCATAGAGCTTCTTAGGGCAGATTTCTTGAGTGATAAAACAAAAAAAATATGGTTATTTGTGCTTACCGTATTAAATTAATGAATAAGCTGATGTTCGTGGTGGAAACTAAATTCACAGTCAGAGATCAGAGACAAGCGTATAATAGTCATTATTTGACTTGAATTTAATTTTGGGAAGGAAACAGGCTTTAACATCACAAAAACACTGAGATTTTCAAATACGTCAGTAAGGGAATAAGGATTTACACAAGAGGTAGAGCAGAACACAAGTGAATCAAACATATCTTTCTTATAAAATATGATGAAAAGGCTCTCAAGTAACTGAAAGAATAAGCATTTGTAATGGATGCTACTGAGTTAATTAATCCAGTGACCGAAATTGAAGGTGGTTATGGAAACAATTACAAAAAGTACACATTTCGGAACTGAAGAGATAATTATGGTGCTGGACAGCACGTGGTAGGAGAGCGCAAGTGTGAACAGTTCAAGAAGATAATAAGAATGCGGAAACAGAAGATATTCCGAAAATGAAGAAAACTGCTGAAACTAAATATTCGTCCCCCACGAGGAGGATAAAACGGTTTGACAAAAAAAAATGCATCTACATCTATCTACATATATACTCTGTAATTCACAAAATTGTGGGTGGCAGAGGGTGCTCAGCACCAAAGCTAATCTCTTTGCTGTGCATTCCAATCCCTAATGGTACGAGGAAAAAAAAGAATTCATATAAGAATCAGTCCGGCACCTTATTTCTCTAATTTTATCTTTCCTGTCGTTCCGACTCAAATAGGTTGGTGGAAGAAATATTTCACTACACTCAAAAGTAAATGTGGGAGTACGCATGTTTACCAATAAGTTTGAACGAAACGTGTGTCGTCTATCTACCAGACACTCCCAACCTAATCTACTAATCAGTTCTGGGACGCATTCATAAGGACTGTAGCAAGCGGTAACGAATCGAGCGGCTCTTCTCTGTACTTTCTCTATACTTTCGATCAACCTCTTACGAAACGGGTCCCAAATGGCACAACAATAGTCCAAATGTGGACGCACAAGACATTTGTACGCTATCTCCTTTGTTTGTTCATTACAATTTTTCAAGATTCGACCCATGAATCGCAGCCTAGAATTTGCTTTACCTACTAACGAATTAATGTGTATGTCCCATTTAATGTTCCTTTGTACTGTTACTTTTTTTTTTTTTTTTTTTTTTAACAGTTTAACGTCCCTTTTTAACAACGTGGTCTTTAGAGACGGGAAAGGATGGGGGCAAGGAATGGGAAGGAATTCGGCCATGGCCTTTTGAAGGAAGCATCCCGGCATTCACCTGGAGTGATTTGGGGAAACCATGGAAAACCCAAATCTGGATGCCCGGACGGGGATTCGAACCGCCGTCCTCCCGAATGCGAGGCCAGAACGCTATCCGTTACACCACCACGCTCGGTGTGTACTGTTAATCCCAAATATTTCATATAATCGACCATATCAATAACTGTATTGTTTAACTCGTATTTATGAACAATTGGATTCTTTTTATTAGTTATTCTCATTGTCTTGCACTTTTTACAATTTAGAGTAAGTTGCCACTCAGCGCACCAAGCCAAAATAACATCCAGATCGCGCTGAATTTCTAAGGAATCGGCCAAATTTCTTACTTCCCTATAAATAACCGCATCATCAACAAACAATCTAAATAGGCTTTTCACTTTGTCTCCGAGATCGTTTATAAAAATTAAGAAAAGAAGTGGTCCTATTACACTTCCTTGAGGTACACCCGATGTAACATCTAGATTAGAAGAACTTTCTCCTTCAACGACAACATACTGCGACCGACAAGTTAGAAAATACTTTATCCATTCACAAAGCTGATCCGATATACCGTACGCTCGAAGCTTCGCTAAAAGGCGGTTGTGTGGCACAGAGTCAAAGGCTTTCTGGAAATCTAAAAAAATTGCATCTACTTGTGAACCTGCATCGATAACTTTCATTACGTCGTGTGTAAATAGGGCCAGCTGTGTTTCACATGATCTTTTCTTCCGAAATCCGTGTTGATTTGTTGTAAGCAAATTATTATCATCTAGAAAATTCATAATGTTCGAGCATATAATATGCTCCATAACTCTACTACAAACAGATGTTATAGATATGGGACGATAGTTTCCAGGATCACTTCGATCACCTTTTTTGAAAATCGGATTTACTTTCGCGATTTTCCAGTCTGAAGGTACTTTTCGCTCTTCTAATGATTTACTGAATATATCAGACAGAAATGGTCCGATTTCCGCCGCATACTCTGAGAATACTCTTACTGTAATTCCATCCGGGCCCGGTGCTTTCCCCCACTTCAGGATCTCTAATTGCTTAATGATACCTGCAGTATCTATTCGCAATGATTCCATCACCTATTCGACACGGCGTGGGAAAACGGGAATACTATCCTTATGTTCATTTGTAAATGAATTTTTGAATACAGTATTTAGTACGTTAGCTTTATCGCGGCTTTCATTAACCTCGGAACCTTCACGAATTAGTGCTGGAATATTGCTGTTGGTACGATTGACTTTTCGTACATACGACCAAAATTTCTTTGGGTTTTCTGTGAGACTCTTAGAGAGAGAGTTGGAGTGAAAATCGTTAAAGGCCTCGCGCATTACATTCTTAATACGTCCTCTTAAATCAGCTAAAGTTTCTAAATCGCTGCGACACCCCTTCCTTCTTGAGCGTGCGTGTATTTTCCTTTGTTTTTTGAGTAATCTTTTGACTTCGCATGTGTACCACGGCGGATCATTCTCCCCCTTTATTGTCCGCTTTGGTATATGTATTTCCATGCCTTCCCTGACTATATGTATAAAACGATGCCACATCTCTTCAACGGTGTCCTTTGTTGACTTGAAGTTATGGTAATTATTCCTCAGGTAGGTTCTAAAACACTCCTTTGAGGTCTTACTGAATCTGTATACAATCCGCCCTTTTTTACTTTTTCGCTTGGTCATTAATTTGATAGTCGCAATTACCGCTTTTTGTTCGCTTATTCCTGTGGTCGTTGAAATGTCGGTGAATAATTCTGGCCTGTTGGTAACCAGCAAGTCTAAAATGTTTTCGCTACCGTTATGATACCGCGTAGGTTCATTAACTAGCTGCTCGAGATGATTATCTGACAACAACTCGAGAATTACTTTAGAAGCTGTCTTATCCCTGCTACCTGTGATGTGAACGTAATTACGCCAGTCAATATAAGGCAGATTGAAGTCGCCTCCTAGAATCATAGCATGATTCTTAAAACGGCTAGCAATGGGGTTAAAAGACACCAAGAAACAACTAAACAAGGAATTAAAAACATCAAAGAGGAAAGCTAAAGATTCCTTTATGAGTAATACTGTTGGTGCTGGATGTCACTGAATGATTCATTTATAAATTTTTACGGCTATGTAAGAAATACGAAAGGAAGAGAAGATATTGAGACAGTTGTGGACACTGATGGGAAAGACGTTACTGGGATTTTTAAAAAGCAAGAGATATTAAGTAACTGATATAGGTAGACTATTAAGGACTATCGTCCAGGCGATGGGAGAGTGTAAATCAGAGGAGGAACTTCTTCATCTAAATGGAAATGAATAGGATAAAAAATATGACATAAACGCTGAAGATGAAAGGACGACAAGCCTAGTCAGTCGTAGTAGATGGAACCTTGCTTTCAGAATAAGCCCAGGCTCTGGATAAGGATTTTGGTAGGACTAGCGAAATTGGAAGAGTTCAGATGATAATGGTAGAGAACTACTAAGAAAGCTGAAAAAACCATAAAGCGCGACTGGTGTGTGGAATATTATTACAAATCTATTAAAATTGTGAAACACTCAAAGAATTTAAAATTAAAATTCGTAAAATGTGTAAAAGTAGGAGGATGGGTAAAGTTCACTCTAAAAAATTTTAGATAAATAAACAAGAAATGGGAAATGGCTGCTAAGGGAAACGGCTTACGCGGCATACGCTGTTCGCAATTAAATTGAATTAAATAAGTGGCACCCTGCAGTGAACGCTCTTGTTTTTGTGCTAAAGCCGCGGTGATGGAATCAAACATTCGATAGGGCAGTTAACAATATTTTCCTAAACGCCACGCTATATTCTGGCACAAATATTTCGAATTTGTGTGAGAAATCTCGTTATCGTGGATAATCGAAACAGTAGAAAAACACCGAGCGTCACGAGGGATTACTGTAGTTCATTCAAAATAAATAAACGAAGAACAAGCTAGATACTAGAGAATTTACTTGTTGCAGTCAGCTTCCATTGTCACGGCGTTAACGGAGATAGCAAATCCATGGAATCACAAATTTTACTCCTTGGATTACAGCAGAGGTTAGTATAGTCTACAATCAATATGGGTTCATACAGTTTAAGAAATCTTACACCATTTTCATTCCATTTCATTGTAGCATATAGGTACATATAAATTTTTCTTTTTTGGTACCGTATTGAGAAATATTCGAGTAAATGATTTTCTGCTTATAAAGTTGAAGTTATTGTATTAATCTGTCGGTAGTTATATTTCATTGTTAAATTTAGGATGGTTGTTACAAAACTGTTAAAAACGCAGGGTATATGCATTTTATTGAAAGAAACGAGGTTTATTTTCAACATACGTTCCATCACGGTCCATCGAATTTTCTCATGCCGTCAGAAAAATGGCTTTACCAAACGCTCCAGATGACATCCTCTTTCAAGAAACGTTATTCCTATTTAATCACGTTTTTAAGTTTGGGTTAAATTCTGAGAATAAGGTGAACAAGAAAGCCTAATATTTGCGATGGTCGGTGAAAAAGCACATCTTGTTTGTAAATCTTTGGCGTTTTTCTTTCCACGTATTCTTCAAACAATCCAACATGATTTGATAATATACTCCTTTTCCAAACAGTCGACCGGAATTGTTCCTTAAGGAGGGTAGGACGTCAAACGGGCCGACTTACAGCAGGAGAGGCACCACAGGACATTTTAATTTCCATTGTCTATACTTTTACAAATAAATACATAAAAATTTGTCAGCATGATCAAGAAGCATTCAGGATTCACACTCATAGCAGTGGACGTTCAAAACCATAACAAAACAATTTTTTTTTTAATGTAAAATTCCACCCATCATTTCACTTACTGTTGGCAGCATTAATTGCTATAGGTACACTTTTCTTCATAAGTAAGAGAGATTCTTCAATGAATTTTGCACAGCATACAAACCATACTTACAGTTGTATGAAACTCTAGAATTTATGTAATTTATGCAAAATGAATGAGCTATGTTTAGAAAAAACTCAAATTTTATAGTTAATTACCACAATCTTTAGTATATTTGGAAAATTCTAGAGTTTTGAATAAAGGAGTTTGTGTTTAATAAGCATACCAAGTTTGAAAGTAATAGGATATTTATTTTTGATGCTACATGTACCTAAGTACCTAAGTACAGAAATATGTGTTTTTGCGGAAAATGGCCGTTAAAGTTTCTGCTTGTATTTGGCATAGTTTTAGAACTGCCATTCACATTATACAGGCCAGAACTATAACGATTTATTCTGATTTCACTACGCGCTTTCTGTCTATCGCATACAAAGCTTTGATACAGTTCACTCCATTTTCTCTAATACATATTTCCTGCTTTGCACACCATCATTAAAACATGAAACTGCATCATAAACACCAATACCAAGTGCATTTCTTTCCACAAAAATGGTTTTTGGCAATCAAAATCAGCAATCAAAACAATGCATGTCGATAGCAGCAGAGAAAGTATTGATATCGATAGTCCTATGACTATCTCTGGCGCAAATATTAACATTCAAATTCTACAGAGCCAAATAGGCTACACTTTGGTATGACAGAAGAATGCTGTACAAAGGGGCGTGGCGCTGCACCTTCATACACCTAAGACCAAACTACGTATACCTTATATTCCCTCAAATATAAATGTTTTATACATCAAACTATTCAGGAAGATTTAAAAACTGTACATTCAAAAAATTGATATTGGCTTTTTCAAACTATTTTCTTTACAAAACTTCTTTGAAAACAATGTTTGCAGTTGTAATGTGATCATCGTTTATTCTTCAACCGTATATGTTGTTATGAATGGTTAACCTTTTCAGAACCGAAAAAGGGGGATAATTCAAACATAATAAATAAATAAAATAGGCATGTTCTTCATATTAAAAGATTCTTTATATCGAAATAAAGCCGATATCGTAATAACAAGTAGGAACTAAATTGAAAACTTAAATTGGATAGAAACTTCCACTAATATTACCACAGGAGATACATGAAAGGGGAAAAATTTTGAGGTAACAATTGTAGAGTCTGAAAATTTTATTAAAGACGTTAGAGCAATTTTTAAATCTATTTTCCATGTGCCACCAGACAATCGAATACACCTTAACAAGTCCTTTTAATTCAATAGATAAACTAGATTTAACTATGCCAATATGTTGTCAGCGACTAGGAAAACATACTGACAAGAATTAGAACCCGTAAATAAACTAGAAGTGCCCTTTTTTTAAAAAAGAAACTCAATTTTTTAAACAAAATAGTTAAGAAGCTAAAGATATGATCAAACGATAGACAAAATTGAGTAGTATAATAACATAATAATAGTTTGAAGTTAAAGTTTGGATTAAAGGGTGAAAAATAGGATTTTCGTTCCTGAATTCACAGAGGACGCAAGGGACACGTCACCGACAGTGAGTGATGTCATGATATGATTAAGAAGGAGATATTCGCGAAAACGAAGAGATGCCAGAAAGTAGAACAGACAGTTCCAAGAGGAACAGTATAGGTTTCATTTAAAGTCAAAATATAGTCAGGTATTAATTTCTGAAGATTTTAAAGCGCGCCTAGTGGGCTGAAATGGAATTAAAGGAAAAACTAGAGATTACACCCAAATAAAGATAACCCTGGAGCTGAGACATACGTCAGAGTAAAGAGAAAGTTAAAAGTAACACAGTGATTTAAAAATACTTTTAAAGCAACAAGTAAATTGCTAAAATTAACAACCCTACCTTTCGGAAATTAATCTACTATATAATTTCGTAAGGTCACCCAGTCACCTCGATAGCTATTGGCTGGAGAACGATGTCACGTGTCAGCCTTCGCTCACAAAACAGCGACCAGAGATACCATTAGAAGGAATTCGTGATTATGTCTACAATTTAATAACCAAGCAACTGCTACCAAATTAATTGGCATAATACATTCATTAGATTAAGTCTGCTTTTCATAGCGTTTCATAGAGAAAAAATTAAATTAATAAATTTTGCGGCTGAAAAAACGTGGATCTGCTTTTCAGTAACATGTTACTAATTAAAGCAACTTCAAAAACTTTAATAAAATTTAAATTACTCATAGTCTCTGCTGTAACCACGAATGCCAATCGTCATTTCTGCTTAGGATAAATTTCATTTTAATTACAACTTTCACTAATGTTGTTGCTTGACAAAAATTTATGCATTGCGGTTTATTTGCTTTTTAGGCATTTTACTGACCATTTTCGTTATTGGTCTTTATTCATGTTCACTGTATGTGAGTTATTAGGTTATTTTAAGTGGACATGAGACCAAATGAGTCACCGACTCGACTATTCTGGCAATTTATTTCTGCGGTGTTGCTCTACTGTTTCATAATATGAAATGTGAATTAAGTTCTCTGGCCGTTACAGATACTATGACCAATAATTACGTTATGAATGTTTTCTTCAGTATCAATTAAAAAAAATAACAAAGTGATGCTTTCGAAGCAAACAGGAATTTTGCAAACTTAAGGGTCAAATACAAGTCAAGTTTGTATTTCAGCAATTTCGATTCTAAGACCCTTGAAACAATTATACGATAGTGCGATCGTTCCTGTCCGTGTTTAATACCTACGTCTATTAATACTTCTGAGTTCTTCAAGCTCAAGAGATTTTATTCAGCCTAAGAGTGAAACACAGGTCAGGTTCATATTTGGTCAGATCAGGTCAACCTGTTATAATTTTTGACCCTAAAAATTGGAACTATTCTAGACCCGTGACGATACGCGAAAAACGGTCACAGGCTTACACTAGTAACTAACAAACAAATTAATTTAAGACTAAAGTCATCATAACGTATAATTTTCAGAGTAAACTATTCTACAAAGTGGGAGATTTTCAGAAAGATTGGAATTAAAATAAGTATCTGGAGTTTTTGTTCCCACACTTCGAGCCTATAAATAGAAACGCGTTTTCCTTATTACTCCAGTTTGTTCTTAGGCACAGCTGAAGTTGTATAATTCTTAAACCTGTAGCTTTGAACTTAAAAATTTTCCGGCTTGAAAGCTATTTTGGTACTCTAAAAATATTTTGGTTGACTCCAATTTAAAAAATTTACAAGTGTAGCTTCAGTGATAACTTTTGATTATTTTAAGAAATAAGCTGAATTTAAACAATACCTTCTACAGAAGCTTGGGGATTTCGTGAAAGTATCAACAGTGAACGTGAAGTCGTGTTGGTGTTTACTTCCAGTCTTCAGAAAAGATTTCTAAACGTCTGATGCCATTAATTATTAGGAATTGCGATTTATTGTCTGATACCAGTTTAGAGCCAGTAACTTTGAAGAATATGTGTAATGACTTTCAACAATTGACCTTTTTACCCTGTGATGTACCTAGAACCGTTATCTGTTACGGTAAAAGCATATTAACAGACTGGCGACCGCTTAAAGAATCATGCACTTTACTTCTCTTCAGCATCAGATAATTTTATATCACATCAGTGGTTACAGCTAACAACAAGAACTTGAGATAGTGCCAATGTCAGTTGTCGTGTTGCAATGTGCAATGTCTGAAACACAAACATAAACATCACTGAATCTACGAACTCCTGAAATAGCCACGTCCATGCAGAGGGGAGGGGGGTAGAGGGGGGAACAGATTCTGGTAAATACAATCCTGTCCTTTGATGCGTCTGACCTTGTGATTTTTTAATGGTCGTTGAGAAGGCTACTTTTTTGGAAATTGTTTTCTTATCATTTGTAAAGTTATGGTTGGACCAGATGGTGTGAGGTTAATGCGTGGTAAGAACACAGTTTTATGGGAGGGTATGAATTTAGCAGTAATGATGTACTCGCCTAAGCGAGTTACCGCTAATCTTGCATTATTAATTAATCCCTCATTAACGATAAAGATTCTAATTACCATAATTTTTCTTCAAAAGCAATTTATGAGGTGGTAAACCGGGCGGATTTAAGGAGTTCAAGAATTCCGCGGGGGGCCAATTGGACGTTGTTTATTTCTACATTTTAGGGAGAGTCAGAAAGGAGGTAAGCTTTTTCCTTGGAAATGACATATTCTTTAATTATTATATAATAATCTTTTTTTTTTACATAAAATCGCTGTTGAATAGAATTTTAAACATTTTGTTTATTGATTTCTGTGGCTTTCAATATGGTGGTAATAATACTGTAGTAATTACAATAACAATTCTATCGTCCACGCTTAGTGCGACTTTCGGAACCACTGAAATCTTGTCCCAAATGATGAGGTCGGAGTCACGAAGAAATTGTTCATCCTTGGTGAAAGTGCGAATCGATGTTACTAATTTGCCTTCTGTTCTACGTTTAGATTTTCATAAGCAGTCTTGTCGTTCGTACCTTCTTCCTCTATGTACTAGGTTTCTGTTGAACGTTGTGCCATGGTCACAACAGAGGTCTGCAGTTTGAATTGTTATTAAAATTTGCAATAATATTTTTAAAAAAGATTCTTCTATTCTTCAATTGCCTGGTTAAGGCTTCAGGTCTCTGAAAATCCTCTGAAAATGCGTTCAGAAATATTGTCTGCAACTCTGGCTTATTGGCAGGAGAACAGAATATGCAGATGATAGCGAAGAGTCATCTCAATTGCGTTGGCATTTTGTCTGGCAGCCTCCTGCAAACACTTTACATTCAGCATCGTTGATAATAAATGTAATTTTTCTGCAGCTAGGATTTTTTTTTTTTTAAACTTAGGATTTACGCCTCATCGACGTCGAGGTCATTAGAGGCGGGATTGGACTGGACACAAGGTACAGGAAGGAATGCGGCTATGGAATTTTTGAAGGAAGCATCCTGGCATTGGCCTGTTGATTTTTTTTTTTTTTTTTTTTAAATATTCCATTATCCTTTTGACCACTCAAAATGTTCTAGAATTTCGAGATAAAGGTACTTGTGGGCGGTAATATTTTCATTGCACATTTTTTTTTTTTTAAACGTTATTAGTTTCTATCAAGGTTAGCATCAGCTTCGTATTCAGCGTGAAAGAACACCGTTTGTTCCTCCGGTAAGTGGATTGGGAGTCGCTCGACTGTATGAGACTGGTGGCAAAGTCGGCGTTCGGGTAATCGCCATAGCCTCTGGTGGGCTCACATAGCAACAGTTCAAATAAATGTCTTCTTCGTAACGGCGAGTTGTTGTTTACGTTCAGAATCTGAACGCAATCATAAAGCTGTCCAGTCATGTCCTTTATATACGTATTTGTGCAAATATTTAACAGATTTGATTGAAGAACAATGCTCGAGACTTATATGACAACGGTATTTTCTACTGAGAAATCTAAAAAAATGTCACAATCCGCCGATTATCAGTGAAGTTAGGAGCAATGTTTTGGATTAAACTTTGATTTAATTCGGTTTATTTGCTTGATAGATCACAATTATGTAAACATTGTAAACAACTTCTACCATCAACTGTCATGTTAGTTAAATATTTTAAATGAAAACATTAATTTTAAACTATTTGTTTATTAATCAATATTTCATGCACAATACTGTCATTGAACACTGAATAATATTTACTTAGTTTCTCTCCATAAACAATGTTCATTTACACAAATTCACAATTAATTACATGGAAAATATACAAAGCCATAATTAACTAACTCCAATCTTGCTATACACAATTCTCAACATAACATTTCATTAAATCATTTGGGTCTGAGGGCTGTTATACTGGTCTCGGAATGCCGCTGAAAATGATTAAAAGCACCAAACCGTTGACTGAACCCCGGGGGACACCCACCCTAATATTTCGCCTTATAGACCAAGACTTATCTACCTTCAGTTTGAACGCCTTCTTGTTATTGTAGCTGTGCAGTGGTTCGACGTGTGGTCTCGAAATATCCATCAGCTTTAGCTTACACAGGTTACAATCCTGCCACACAATACCCAACGCCTTGGCGACGTCTCGTAGTACCATTCCGCAATACTGAAGGCATCTGTTGCGTCCTCTGCTACTTTCAACAGCTGATGATCGTTGAATCTCCTGAGCGGAGGCCGAACTGCTCGTCGGGATGAGTTGTAACCAACGAACATATACCATTACGTAAAATAGCAGCGGTTGCTTGAAGGTTTTCGAGATTACTAGCAATAGTGTCACGAATCTGAACGTTGGTTCTTTACGCGATTTGGGAAGGGCAATTATTTCTGCTCCTTCCAGGCAGCCGGGAACCTCGTCAGTCTTAATATACTGTTGAAGGTTGCCACCAAACTTTCCACTGCGGCTGGTGGTGGGTGCCGTACCATGAGGTTGTTCACCTCGTTGCAGATATCTTTGTATTTTTTCTGAGCGTCTATGTTTTCTATTTGATTGTCGCTACCTTCGTTGATGTTCCAATAGCGGCGCAAATGGTGATGTACGTTTTTGATACGATTTATTCAAACATTTCCGCAAGGGCGTTAGTATGACTCCTTGTGGGATGAGTCTCTTGGATTGCTGCCTTGCTGTTCCATCTTACCGAGCGTGGTGGGTGAGCGGTTAACGCACTGGCCTCGCATTCGGGAATACGCCGGTCCGAATCCCCGTCCGGGAATCCCGATTTGGTTTCCATGGTTTCTTTAAATCACTCCTGGCGAGTGCCGGTATGCTTCCTTCAAAGGGCCATGGCTGAATTCCTTTCCGTTCATTGTCCTCAGTCCAATCGTTCCTCTAATGACCTCGACGTCGACGAGGCGTAAAGCCATAAGTAGAAAAAAATATGTTCCATCTTCTACCCGTAGCTAGGGCCGGCGGTCGTTGCGCTGGAACCTACTCGGAAGCGACTGTAACATCCTTTCCCATGTTTGTTGCCAGCTCTACCTTACCAATTTTTTTTTCCTTTATGAGTTCGATAAGATAACCGGGATAAGCTTAACCTGGTGTTCCTTCATTCATGGTGCAGCATTTTCATTCTGGCTGTAAGATTAATACTTGATGGACGGGAGGAGAAAAAAGAATTCTTTTAAGGAGTCTGTTACTTTAAAAACAGATTTGTTAGCGTCAGGTGTCAAAAATTTTAAATTCTAAAATATTGAGATAGAATAATAATTTGTCATCTACAAACTACATAAGTGGCTACAATAAAAGTAGACGTGCATCTGTAAAAAAGGATATCCGACACGGTTATAGCTTATGACCACTAATATTCAACATGTATGTAGAGGGATAAAGGAAGTAAAATAAAATTATAAATGTGTCATGAATGTGCAAGTAGAAGCAATCGGTATGCTACGATTTACTGACCACACTTTTCCTTTTACCGGAATAGACTGAGAATGATGAGAAATTACTGACTAGCGTGAATAATACGGAAGGAAGATTTTGGATTAAATATAAATCAGACAAGAAAAAAGTGATCACCGCACTTTATGGTATGGAAGCTTGGACTTTAGGAATACAAGAAAGAAGAAATATTGAAACATTTGAAATATGCTATAGACGGACTCTAAAAATTAAGTGCACAGATAAAGTGCGATATGAATGTGTTTTGAAAATGATGAGTGAGGAAAGAGGTATCTTGGATGAATTTCACAGAAAGAAGTGACAAGATAAGTACTCACATTTTAAGACAAGAGGAGTTGATTAATTTGGTAGTCGAGCTAACAACTGAGAGATAGACAAATATAAAAATTTATGATACAGGTAACTGAGGACGTAAGTTGTAAGGGGATATGACTAGATCAGTGGTTCCCAATTATTTTTTCCCGGGTACCACTGCAAGAAGGAGCTTAACCGCGCGTACGCCTTACAGCTGGAATGATAAATAAATGAATCCGTTCAACCCAGCAGAGTGCTTCTCAGAACCACAGGATTACAATAATATAATTGACACAAACACAGTTTATCTTAAAATATATTTGGGTGATAGTAATGTTTCTTTTGCCTGATAAAAGTGGATTTTTTTCAATTATTTTAATGATCACCTTAGCCAAGAGACTACCGCGCGTACCCCCTGAAGAAACCTCACGAACCCCTGGGGGTACGCTTACCACTAATTGGGAACCACTGGTCTAGATGAATAAGTTAGCGCAAGATTGGAAGAGATGGAGGGTTGCATTAAACCAGTTGAGTCTGCTGATACCAAAAAAAAATCCTTCGTGGTAACCTGAACTCAGCGTCCGTAGTGTGCTTTATCTCCTGTACTTCTACGGCCTCATTCAGACTTCTTTATTTACAAGTAAATTGCCTTCAAGGTTGGTTTAGTTACCCAACTGTTTATTTTTTATTTTATTTTTTTCCTTGAGATGAAAATGTCTATTCATTCGTCGCTTTGATGGCGGGTCAAACTTTTTTTACATGCCAAAATACCACCACATTTCAATCGTTTATAACTCTCAAGATAATAATTCAGGTGCAGAGGTTGATCACATACAGAGACGTAATATCTTGTATTTGTCCTGCTGGAGGAGGTTCAACATTTCCGACACACCGGTGTAGGCGCATAGACGAGGTACTCAGGATTTTACTAGATGCAAAAACTTTAACTAGTGTATCTTGGGATCCCGTTGATTCGAGGAGCAATATTAAAACCTAATTTAAAGGAGTAAAAATAATATCCGTCTTAAATGCGAAAAATTTCATGAATCTGCTAATTTGAAAAAATCACTAATTTGTTTAATATAATACTACAACATGCTCAGAATTATAGATAATGCCGGACGAAGGAAATACCGCGTCAAGAGGAATCCGATAAGCCCAAAAAGTACAGAATAAATGACACTGCAACTAGGGAAAGAAAATGGCTCGAGACGAGTGTGTGCGTTTCGGGTCAGTAGGGTGTTCAGCGGCCACCAGTTGGCTTTTACTCCATGGGCCGCATGCAGATGTCTTTAGAATACTATAGGGAAGGAGACAGTGTTAATATGATTCGAAACAGCAAAACCAACCGCTGAGCCCTGTCACTTCTATAGAAAGATTGCTGGAGAAATTTAATTTTTCAAAAATTTACCTAAATTTTAATTTAATTTTCTTCTAAGCACAAATTTCTGAATTATGAACTCCATACAAATTTTTAATTTCCTTCCAAATCCATTTACATTTTTAAAGCTTCTTTCTTTAAGTTTATAAATTCCGGTTTTCAAGTGTTATCCTGTCGGTTAAGGTTTAAACGTTGGGTATCCGACTCAACAATGTTTTATTTTCTGCTTACATCCTATTTTTCTACTATTAGATACCTGTCACAATACAAATTCATCAGATTTATTATTATTATTAAGAGAGATTTTCCTCACTACAGTGGTTTTTCTCCAACACAACAATAAAGAATTCGGAACATAGACCTTGACTTCATCTTCTCAAAATATTCCTCCAGATATTTCGATCGTGTATATCTTCCTCTTCTGCACCAAGTCTTCTCATTGCTATTTGTACACTTTGGAGCCAGGTAAACACGGGCCGTCCTCTAACTTCCTCCTTTAACTTTCCATTCTTGTACCACTTTTGGTATCCTAGTGTCTTCCATCCTTCTTACATGACCATTCCATTCCAGTCTTTTTCGTTCTATAACATCAGACATTTCTTCTTTCAGTTCCATTAGCCTTATTATTTCGGTATTCCTTACTTTTTCTTTTCTTGATATTCTTGCCGATCTTCTCCAGAAATCCATTTCTAATGCTTTCAGCTTCTTGATATGTTTTTGGTTGATTGTCCAGCTTTCTGATCCATATAAGACTATACTTTCAAATAATAAGTTGAATATAATTCTTTTTGTTCTAGTCATAACACTCTTGCTCCATAGAAGTGAATTTAGCATCCAGATTACTTTCCGGCCATTAGTAATTCTTTTATTAATTTCCATATTCGATTTTCCTTCTATTTCTAAAATTGAACCCAAACAGCAAAAATTATTTACCTTTTTAATTTTTATTCTATCAATGTACAATTCATCCAGATCATTAGTAAGATATTCTGTTTTTTTGTAGTTAATCTTCAAGCCCCATTTTTTATATTCTTTTGACAGTTGATTACATTTGCATCCTCACCATCTTGTGCCATGACGACTTGATCATCAGCAAATAGTAAATGATGTAGATATTTTCCATCTATTATTTCTAAACCCATTCTATTACACTTTTGAGAACATGGTCTCAAACTAACATCTATATAAATTTTAAATAGGGTTGGTGACATAGGGCATCCTTGAAGCAGACCTTTACTTGTTTTAAATGTTTGTGATAATCCATGACTAGTTTTTGTTTGGCATGTGTTATTTATGTACATTTGTTGTATTATTTTTACTAAGCAGTTATCTGTATGTGACATATGTAATGCTTTCCATAACTTATATCTTGGGACAGTATCATACGCTTTTTTCTAAATCTATGAAAATTAATCCTATATTTTTTTGATTTTTTCGTTGTATTTTTCCAGAATCTGTCGTAACGTGAAAATGTGGTCTATACATGACCTACCTGCCGTAAATCCACATTGTTCTTCTTGAGTCTTACACTGTGTTTCTAATCTATTTTTTATTAGTTTTGCAAAAATTTTCATCAATGAATTCATAACACAAATCCCACAATAATTTGAACATACCTTGCGGTCCCCTTTCTTGAATATGGTAGTAATATAACCTAATGTCATTTCCTTAGGTATTGGGTCTCCATGTAATATTTTATTGAACAATTTTGTTATAAGCTTTACAACTTTATCAACACCACATTTCTTAATTTCCAAATTGATTCCACCTGGCCCAGGAGATTTGCCATTTTTTCCTGTTCTTAATGCTTTAAGCAGTTCGCCCTCTGAAATTTGAATGTCATCACCTTCCTGCTCATTGTCTTCTCGTAATCCTCCTTCTAAGTATTCTCCTCTGTCCTCGTTCAGTAAGTCTGAAAATATTCTTCCCATTCCCTTGGTTTTATCAGCTGCAGATTACTTTTGCTTTTAGTTCCTTGTCGAATTCCTTTTAATACAGACCAGGCTTCTTGTGATTTCCCAAATCCCAATTTACAATTAACATTTGCACATGTCCATTCCCATATTTCATTTCTTGCTATCCTTATTTTCCTTAGCGCTTCATTCCTTTTTGTCCTTATAAATAGTCCTTGTTTCTTCTGACTTATTACTCAGCCAATGATTGAAAGCATTCCTCTTTTCTTTTACTGTTTGCTCTATTTCTTCTGACCACCACTCTGCTTCAGGTTTGCGTTTCTTTTCCTTTATTCCCAACACTTCTGATGCTATTTTTTTCATGTTAAATTTTATGTACTCGTATATTTCTTCAGTGCTTCCATCAAATGATTCATCTAATATATTTCCCAATCTAGTAACATATAAATGTCTTATACTTTCATCTTGTAAGCAATTGATGTTATAGCATTAATTTTGATCCTTCTCGATGTGATTCCTTACCGTTACAATGTTGTTACTCCCTAGGATTTTCCATGGCCAGAAACATTTCATTTTTACCAGATAGTGATCAGATCCACAGTGGGCTCCTCTGCATTATCGTACATCACTTGCCTTACAGGTGCTTGTTTGTCTTATGATAATGTAATCTATTATAGATCGAAATTCTCTAGTATTCTGGTGCCAGGTATATTTGTGAATATCTTTGTGTTTAAAAAATGTATTTGCAATGTTTAAATCAAATTGTTCACATAATTCAATTAATCGTTCTCCATTATCATTACATTCTGCTTCTCCGTGTTTCCCCACTATCTTTCAAGATTCTCTTGTTCCTACTCTTCAATCCAAATCCCCCATCAAAATCAATTCTTTCCTTCATGTCATTTTTTCTATGGTTTTTCGAAGAGTAGTCCAGAATTTATCTTTCTCACGGTCTATTGCATCATTTGTGGGGGCATACACCCCAATAATCACAATCTCCCTGGCAAACAGTGTCATTTCAACTACCATAATTCGTTCACTGATAAATTCCCAATTTGTGATCCTTTTTTTCCATTTTTTCTGTATCATGGCGGAAACTCCTGCTTTAGCCCTTGCATCTTTGGGTACTCCACTCCAAATATGTACATAGTTACCAAGTTCTTCCTCTCCTCTACCTTTTCTCTTAGTTTCAGAGAATACAGTAACATCCATCTTGAATGCGTCAAGCTCTGTGGGCAATATGTTCACTTTCGTAGAAATACCTAGTACATTCCAGCATCCAAAAACAATTTTCCTTCTTCCATCGCCGTTCCGTCGTCCAGTGATCCAATTTTTCCGAGGCATATTGTTCAGTTTTTTAGCATTTCGTATTTTTTATATGAGTGGGGAGCTGGCCCACTGCAAAACCCCCAACCTGGAGGACCAGGTAATTTTTTTCAAGGTTTTCTTCCTTTAGCTAGTTTTAGTCCACTCCGGGTATTTTATTCCCCGGTACCCACCATATCTGGTGGGCATTCCCCTATCCGCCACCTGGGGAGGCGCCCGATGTGAAACTAGCAACTCCACAAGGGTCATCAGATTTAACTCTGGGTTTTCGTGATAGCGAACTCTCTATTTAGGTCTTTGGATTCCGTTAATATCGTTGTTCAGGTTTTGCTATATGAACTGGTTTAGCTAATTTACGTGTACTTTTGCATAAATCTGATTATTTATTACTTCAAATTCGTGAAGTTTAGTAGATTAAAATACACGTAATTCCTAAATCAAACCATTATCTGAACTGGAACTTGAAAGTAGCTAGCACCGTTGATATTTTTAACATGATATTTAGTACTGTTTTAACGTGTATAAGTTCGGTAAAACAAAATTGTCTGGTGGGAAGTTTGAGAAAGACACAATGGTGAAATTTGAGCATCTGTAGAATTGACGTCGTGTATAAAGTTGTAAAATAGAAGAAATAAAGTTTCAAAGGGTAAAAGAACCGTATAAACAGCCAACAATATTTTACTGCTCTGGGTTAATAACTTGGGAAAAGCTGCGTCAAAAAGCTAGTGATTTTCTTTAGCGTACTTTAAAATGTTGGTACATCCTCCTTCCCTTATAAAATCACAAAATCATTTATTTTTCTTCCTGTGTATGTACTAAGTGAATATGTTATACTGAACCTGGTGGGTGAACGGTAACGCACTGGCCTCGCATTCGACAGGACGCATTTTCGATTCCCCGTTTCGGTTCTCCATCGTTTCTTGAAGTACTCCAGCCGATTGCCATGATAATTCCTTTATAAGGCTTTGGCTGAATTCCTCACCGATACTTGTCCAAAGTCTTTTCCCGCTTCTAACGACCTCGACATCAGCGAGGCGTAAAGCCATAAACAAAATGAACAATCTCTTTTGGCATTTATTTTAATTATGTGGTAAATCTATACTAATATTATAAATTCGAAAGTAACTCTATCTATCTGCCTCTCTGTCTGTTTGTTACGTTTCTTGGGCTAAACGGATAATCCAATCGTGATGAAATTGGAAAAGAAGTTGCTGTTTGGCATTAGGATGGACATTCCATACATTTTCTGCATAAATAATACATGTTGTCATTTAATTTTTACAAATTACTGAACGGCTATAGACAGACACGTAGGATGTGTAAGTCTCTGTACTATTTTTCTCTATAGCGGTCTGGTAGTGGTTAAAGCGCTGGCTTACTGATGTTTGGAGCGCGATCACCGATTCAAATCCCGGTGGAAGCTAATATTTTTATTTTTTTAATCGTATGAGTCACGCTTAGACCGTCGGTTGTTCGGATTCCATGTTAAACTGTAGATACCACATATTTAGTGGTGCAATGCGTGGCAAATCGTAGGTGGTCGGTCAGTGTTGAAGGTGTACACTGTTTTACGTTATATTGATCCCTCAGGGGTTGTTACTGTCGCAGTTAGTGTGTGTGTGATCTGCACTAATAGTATTATAAATGCGGAAGTAAGTCTCTGTCTTTTTGTTCCATTTTGACGACTAAATGTCTATACCTATACTGATGGAATTTGACAAGGAAATACTTTGTATCTGTACGAATGATACAGGACATTTTTTCGGTATGAATAACAGTTGTAGTCACGAAATTTTGAGAACTTTTCGAATGGTGACAGAGTGATGGATGTGTGTGTTAGTCTGTAATGTTACGTCGGTTGTTCAAGTTGTGCTTCTCGCGCAGTGTGTTATTATATGATTTGTTAATAAATTTCGTTTAGAGACAAAACAGATTATTTAGTATAGATGTTGATTTCCTCTGTAGTTACTTTGTGTCTACTTAAAAGTTTCTGGCACCAGTTTATTTTGTCTTATTTTTTTGACATGCCTTGCGGGTGAAGACCTGGACTAAAGTATGGCTCTAGCAGAGCACGAGCAGCTAAAGTTATTAGTACCCAAGAATCTGATGCTCATGCTGAAGAAAGAAGAGACTAAACTGAAATGAAGATGCCCTTAGTTAACCCCCCTCCCCTTCCACATCGCCGCACGTTCGTTTGTTTATCTGTTTTAAATATGTTGGAAATTGATTCTCTTCATGAGATAGGTTCGGTGGTAGAGTGATATAATGATGGCCTTCGTGTCATATTATGCCGACTCAGTGTTGTTTGGTACGAACCCTACTTTACTAACAACTTTCTGTATTCAAACGAAATTCTTAATCCAGACGTACGAAGTCGCTGGTACCAGCTATTTAACCATATATTAAACAGGATCTTTGTTTTCTCAATAAGTACTATATAATGATTCTGTATTTGACATGCCTCCAACTTAATCTAAATCAAATTTTACGTTAAGCATGAAAAATTGCCAACATTTCCATTGCTTGAGTTGAATTTTTAGGTTAGAATTATTCGCATTGTATTTGAAATAATAAATTTTCTTTTAAGGACGACAATTCTCAAAAGGACTAACTGTCATTTGAAACAGTTAGGGAGTTTTTTCAATTTCACTTTGTTAATAAAATTATTCATTTCTACATAAAAGTTTATTTTGTAATAAAAATTCGTTTTGTTTAGTATAGTTACATATTAATGTTTGTTACTATTTAACTTGCGGTGAATGTTCCTTATAAAAATGTTGCCTACAAGAGAGTATTTTATATTGCTGGAAAGTATTTGCGTTTTTAAAACATTTTTGTTTGTTTGCAGAATGGTCCATCTTCGTGCTGGTGGAGAACGCAGTCATGCTGGTTGCGAGCATTGTATTGTTGATTGCCGTCTACGAGGTTTGTTCTACTCTTCACCGTGATCAGAACATATTAGATTTAAAAAAATGACTAGGAAAAACATTGGTTACATTTAGTTACTTCTGAAGACTCTTGGCCGTTAGTTGCAATGTTAGTAGTGAATCTCTCGTGTCAAGAGTAGACAAATTTGTTGACAGACCGTACCCGGACGAGTTCCAATGTACCAAGGATTAATGCGTGTATTATCACTTATCATCCACTATACAATCATCTGCAGCATAGAACCTTAGGATAAGCGAATTTTTCGATTAAAAGACGAATGGTTTGACTAATATCTTGGTCAGTAATTTGTAGTTCATGGATAAGTAAGGTAAATCAGATTTTTTGGACATGAGATCCTATTGCATTACAGAAACCTCTAAAGACGTTGAAAGGACTGAAGGATCTTGTTGAGAAACTGAAATAGGAGTACATAATAAATATCAGATTTAGATGTTCTAAGAACTGTAAACACGAATGCCCTTAGTTTCATTTTATAACAGATTCCTTGAAGACTTTTTTTTTATCTAATCTCATAACTTGTGAGAGTTCCACCCTGAGGCAAGTTTTCACATGGCTGCTCTCCAGATGAAGAGTCATACCATCCACTTCTAGGGAAATATTAATGTAGTAGTGTCCCGTTACTTTTCACTTATTTTGAAGGAATGTTATGTTTACATTGTCTGCGAAATGTATAATTACATTCTGTGAGTGATAATTGTATTTTTGTTAGTGAAATGAGTAATTTATAAGGCGGATTTTGTGGACCGTCCCACCATTCGCCTTCATAATTTCGGAAGCCCACCTAAAAACCTCAATCAAAACGCGGAGACCTGGATTCGATCCTGGTCCTGTTGCAACCCTCATCCTCCACCCTCTCGGTTCAGTGTGTGGCGCCTTAAGGCACGCAGCCACACTGGCGGATCAACTGGTGATTAGACGTTAGTAATTCCAAAGTACGAGATTCATAGTTTCATATTGATTAATTGGTCAGGTGAACGCCGTAGACGGTAGATGTGTATAAACTGAGAGTTGTTGGCCGGTTGCTGGCATAATGTTCGTAGTTAATAGCGTTTTATATTGAATGTTTCTGGTATACTTCAGTGGTAACCATGAGGACATTTTTCTGATCTAAGTGTCCTTTTTATTGATATATTTCTTTGGTAAGATCTGCAAAAATTCGTTATATGGCTTTCCAATTTAGGGTGCGGAAACTATGGTAGGTTTGACTATTTATCTTTCAACTCATAGGCAATCGATCAGCGTTCGTGTATGCGAATGCTATACTGCTAAAGCCGTTGCCTGCATGCGTGGATACTATTTGATTGTTAGCGAAGGAGATTGTGAGAGTTTGGCTACTTCTTCTTCCTTCGTGTTTCCTCCCGTCTTCCCTCCCGAGACATTAGGGATTTACCACTCCACGGTCTACTCCTGCGGGAGTGGAACCCCCGAGTGAGAGCTTAGTGGTGATAACTAAGGCCCAAGAGCGACACCGCTTTCCATGACGCAAAGATGACGGCTACCAGTTCCAGCAAAGACATCTTTGGGTGTGGGGAATAACTGTTCTTAAGGTTACCAGACCACCGACATTGAACAAGACCAGATTTGGGGGGTTTAGACACCCAGATGAAGACTATCCTGATTCAGAAGACAACCTGGCACCACCGCCATCCGCAGGACTCGGCTGTCTCTCGGAAGAGAGGTTCAGGCCGATAAAGAACGATTGAAGAAGCGGGTTACAGCACTCGTCATCAGGACAAATAAAAAGAAGAAAACTCAGCCAACAATTTTCACTGCTACGTCATTCCTGGCTCCACCTAGCCAACAGGCTCATTTCTTACGGACTTCATGACGCCATTGAACCAACTCCTGCCACAGGAAATGACGAAAGAAACAACGAGCCGGGAAACGATAGATGCAGTCCAGTAACCAAGTTACCTGACGAAGAAGGCTTCATCCACCGGCGCCGAACTGCTAAAACCTCTCCAGTTCCGGACCAGGAACAAACCATCGAACTGTTAAACCAGTTTCAGACACTATAAAATGAGTAATTACCTTCAAAAACAAGTAACAACATGCCACCAATCTTCATAAAATTTAACGATAGCTATTACTATTACTATTACTCCGCGATTCACTAAAAGTGTTTGGTGGAGGGTGCATTGCACCTATCAGGAAAGGTAATGGTTTGGAAGGGATATACGGGATATGGCAGGTGGTGCCCATGGGCTATTGTGAGGAACCATCCCAGCATTCGCCTGGAGCGATCTAGGGAAACCATGGAAAACCCAGATCAGGATGGCCGTTTTTATTTCTTCGCGTTCCAAGAAAGCTACAGAAAGCTACACGACTACGTGTATAATTTCGTGAAAAAAAACCTTCACCGCAAAGACTGCCGGAGGTGATAATATAAAATTCACCTTCCCGACGGCTGAGGACTACGCCAACGTTACCAATTTACTCACGGACAACACCCCCTACTCTACCTTTCCCACTGAGGCCGTGAAGCTACTGTAGGTCGTCCTCAGAGGTATACCACGCCCCTTCCCAACCAAAGAGCTTAAAGAACCACTCCTAGATTTGGGGCTTGATGTGCAGATGATGGCACAACTAAAGAAACCAGGAACAGGTGTAGTCATGCCTATGTTTTTGGTTGTTGCACCGGACACACCAGTGAACAGGCGACAATTTTGATATAGAATATATATGCCACTTCAAGATCTCAATTGAGATTCTCAGGGCGACTCCAGGCCCACCTCAATGCTTAAAATGACAACTGTTTGGCCACGTCGTCAAACACTGTAAGATGAAGCCAGGATGTATCAAATGTGCAGCATATGACGACCCCAACGACTGTACTACCCAGAAAAATCGCGATGCAGCCAAATGTAGCAACTGTGGAGGAAACCACGTTACGAGTTACAAAGGCAATATCGCCTACGAGTTAGCTAGGCACCGACTTAGAGGAACCAAGGCATCCCAACAAAAACGTGAGGACAAGGAACTCCCGACCACCAATAGGGCAGCTGTGGATCAATCACAAATAACTAGCCAGCACAAGAAAAAACGACGGGTAAACCTTACAAGATAAACAATCGGCGTAAGGAAGGAAAAACCTCTGTAGCTACCACAGGAACAGAGAACAGTACTTCTCAAAAACATAAAAATATCAAGTCAACAGCGGAATCCGTAGAGGCTACTGATCCTGCACTTCCCGACACGAAGATCCCCCAAACCAGCTCAACTGCAAACTCCTAAGCACCGGCACCGCGCCCAGCTGCACCCTGGAATCGCACTCACTGCCGCAACCGACCCCCCCCCCCCCCCGGAAAACCAGAGCAGAATTCTGGTCTTGCCAGGCTTTTAAACATGGTTGAAAATATCCTCAGCACCTTATTGAGCCTCATCGAAAAGATGAATAGCTTGCCTGGAGAGGTTCAGGCAGCAGTTACCTCCTCAGCTACCACCTCAAGTGCAAACCCACCTAACCACATCGGGCGGCTGAGTATCTTCAAAACCACCAACTTGGGTTCTGCCAGCGACACTTTACTACCCAACAATTGATGATGGTGGTCGAGACTGCTACTACGGCCTTCAACTTTAAAGACTACTGTGGCCTAGTACTGCTAGACATCTCCCGGGCCTTCAACTCGGTCTGACATGTCGGAATGCTGCTCAGACTCTACAAACAGGGACTGCTAGGTCAATTTGTCAGGCTGCTAAAATATTACCTGGAAGACCGCACCTTCAAAGTTAGAATCGGAAACGTCTTCTCCTCTAAGTGAGGAATCCAGAATGGAGTACCGCAGGGCTTGACCTGGAACTCCTGCTATTGTCCCTATATACAGCAAATGTACTCACACAAACCGGGATTCACACCGCCACCAATGTGGATGACACCGCCTACTTCAGCCGCAGCATAGAAATCGTCACCCGTCGCCGGCAGGAGGTCCTACAAAAGACCTGTGCAAGGAGGTGGTGCATTGAAGTCAACCCAGCCAAGACTCAAGCTATATTATTAACAAAAAGGAAGGGTCCACGTCTGCCACGGCAGACAGACCCACAGCTAAAAATTCATAACAACGTAATACCGTGGGAAAAAACAGTAGGCTACCTCGGAGTTACGCTTGAGTCTAGATTGACCAGGAGGGTCCACATAAATGACCTCCGCAGAAGAACCAGTGCCAGACTTCAAGCATTGTGTTCCGTGCTAAACAGGGACAGTAAGCTCTCCACAACTTTAGCAGTACGGATCTACTACACCGTAGTAAGGCCCAGTGTGGGGACATACAGCCAAAACAAACCCTAATCGTCTCCAAGTTATCCAAAACCATGCTCTGAAGAAAGCCTTACATCTCGACTGCAGGTTCCCGACACCAGCCATTATGAAGCTACAGGTTTATTAACACTAGGATTACAAGAAAGGTTCAGGGAGCTTGCCATAAAATTCTATAATGCAGCACATAAATGAACAAACCCATTAATCAATGATCTGTCGAATTACCAAACAGGAATTGGAACACATGAAAGACCTATCACTCTTATACAGTAAACTACCCAAACCATTTATCAATAACTACGCCAAACTCTACGACATATTTTACCTAAAACTACAAACCACCAATAAGACTAGAAGTAAATGTCGAAAGACAAAAACTCCACCCTAGTCTGCCCACGGAAGAAATGGGCAGCAGATGGCGTAGAGAGAGAGATTTGTTCTTTCGCATTAACTTCAGAAACCCAGAAAACTTCATAAATCAAACTTTATTTTCCATATTCCAAGCTTTGTTTATGATTTTCATTAAGTAACAACGATATTTATGCACTGTCCTAACCACGGGTACTTCAGTGAGACTGAAGTGTCCAGTGTCTACGTCATTTAAGGCCGAATATTTTTATTTCGTCTTTTCCCCTTTGGTCTTAGCCCAAAAATTTTATTAATGAAATTCTCATTGCGGTGATATCATTTCTAATAGGAACGCAGTTTGCTTGCTCAGCAATTTCTTTGAAACCAAGATATCCGGAATTGTTTTGGTTATTTCATAAACTATAAATTAATATATCTGTACCACTTCATGCAAAAATATTTGGTACTGGAAGTTGATCTAGATTCCAATACAGACTAAATGAACAAGAAAATATAAATAAATTTAACACATCTATGTGTACATAACAGAGGAGTGAGGTATAGATCAGCAACATAACAGTGATTACGAAAGAATGGTGGCTGAACGGCAGCCCTAAAGATTTAAAATCCTTTCTGGATTTTATTATTTTATCATTATTATTAATTTTAATTCCGACTGAGCTAACGCTCTGGTGGCAATTCCCCTGGCCATATAATGTGAGTATATATATATTTTTTAAAATTTTCTTCTATAATTGTAGTGTTAAATTCCTTCCCCATTTACTTTTCCGAATTACAAATTTTAATTTTAAATTCCTTAAGCGTTTTTGGTAAATTATTCATCACTTCACTTGCTAATTTTTTCCATTCCCTCTGACCTTTACCAACAAAAGAAAACCTTCCCACTCCCTTATGCATGAAATTGAGCGCAAGGTTGTGGTTATGGTCGCATTTCCCCTTCCATGCACTGTTCCCAATTCTTTGACCAATATCCCTCCAAAGCCCCATCACCAACAAACATATGCCCAGTACATTCCAGCACTCTCTTAACCATCCTCCATTCCTCCAATGACTCCCAACCCAGCTCATTTATCATATCAGTTACTGACTGGGTCCTGCGATAATTTCCACAATGAAATCTAGCTGCCCTTCTTTGCACACCCTCCTAACGCTGTATTTCATAACCAAAATGTGGGCCCCAAACTACACCATCATATGCAACCAATGGTCTGACCAAAGTTTTGTAGCCCAACTTCCTAATTTCTCTGGTACATCTTCTCGTCACCCTCTCCAGTAAATGGATTCTGTAACCTTTTCCTACCACCTGCCCAATGTGCTCTGTCCAGTTGAGTTTGTTATCAAACATTATGCCAAGATATTTACACTTCAAGCTTTCAACAGGCAATTCTGACCCCACCCTATAGTTACAGTTAACGTTTAGTTTTTTATCTGTGTACCTAATTATCTGAATCTTTTTGGCATTTATCTTCATTCCGTGATTACTTACCGATTTATATATTCTGTCCAGGTCACCCTGTAGCTGTTCACAGTCTTCACCTATTTTGATCCTATTGTATACCATTATATAATCTGCAAAATATCTAGATTCCTACCGTAACCCATCAACACAGTCATTCATTAGAATAATGAACAGCAAAGGTCCCAATACACCACCCTGTGGCACTCCCATAAACTTTCATTAAACTAGGGATCAGGTAGTTATAACGTACGTCCTGGAAATAATCTTCCAGAAATTGCACTTATTCTGTCAATAAAGATATGGGCAACATTGCCAAATTTACTATCCACGTTAATGTGGATTTTTATCGGCATCTCAAACATGAATGCACTGCCGTCTGCAGCATGCAGGAGATTTAGAATGAACATTGTGTCACGCCGATCGGTCATAAACAGATGTATTCTTGAACTCCCATGGACTCTATATGTATGATAGAGTCAAGCACAAGTAAACCAAGCGTTTTTACGATCGAGTTACGGAAACTGTATGTTACAGAAACTATACGTTTGGTGCCAGAAGGAAAATTGATTAGTCCAGTACAAAGAAACTAAATCTTTATTGTTATTAAGGTAACAAAAAATTTATCAAAGCGTTCTACAACAGCTCTTTTAAATTATAATTTAAGAATCGTTTCAAAAAGAATTTTTTAAAATGTACGTTAAGGTATTTTGTGTCCCAGTGATTCGTATAGAATTGCTTAAAATACAACTCTACTTCGCTGCTGTATATTAAAATGGATGATAAATCAATACACAAAACTGCAAATCCTAATACTGGAACAAATTTAATGATAAACATTTTGTGGTAATGAAAATATGAATTCTCTATGGTGTTTTATTCTATTAGATATATATGTTAATTTAATTAAATTAAAATAATGAAACTTCCTACTAATTTTAAATTCTTTCAGTGTTCTGCTAAATGGTTCATCATTGTCCTTCGTAATTTATTCCTGTCCCTGACTCTCTTCACTACAAAAGAAAAAAGTTTCACTCCTTTATTCCTTAAATTACGTGCCATTTTATGGTCATGATCACATTTCCCTCCCTATTTACCACTTCTATCAACATACATGCAAGGGATGCCACGAACCCCCCATTCTATAGTTTCACCGTTCCGCTGTAGTGTTTCACCGTTAAGGAGAGATTTAATGCCCTCAAGGTATTGATTTTGTAGCCGCCTGCTGTCCTAGCAATGAAAGGACTCTTGATGACAGCTGCCGTCTGGTCATGCAGGACCTTGTAGTTTTCTGATAATTCCACTATTATAAGTGGGATGGAGTTGCATCTCGTTTCCAGTCTTAGTAGTCTTCTTAGTAAGAGACGTTTAACCAATTAACTGTGGTGGAGGATTTTACTTTCGATAATTTCTTCTGGGTTCTTGGTAAACTCACCCTGCAAGAGACTGGCGCTATTCTTAAGCTCAATATTCCGAATTTCGTGTTCAGCAGCGCGTATCAAGCCTTCTAAACGCGGTGAAGTCCGTTCGGTTATTCCTTTGATAAAATGAACAAAGTGACGCATTAACTTTTATGTCCTAAATGATGCTCCCCAGCTGTGCTCAAAACAACTTTTTTTTAATAGTGATTCTACCTTTTGTGAGGATTATGTAACGAGATGTGTCCTATGTTTTATTTATATGCTTCGAGTCTTATGGTTTGTCAACATCCACATCATTATAGCCGGGAAATGACGGGAGCAAGGAAGGGAAGAAATTCTGCCATGGCATTTACCAGGAGTGATTCAAGGGAAACTGAAATCTGGATGACCGCGACCTACCGAGCGTTACCGCTCACCTCCAGGATTGAGTGTGTCCCAGCGGCGAGAATACAGGCTAACCTCACCCGGGACGCTCTGATCTGGCCGTTCTTCACCTTGGTCGTCATCTCGTCAATCAACACACACAGCTAATCGTCATGGCGGTTACAGAAAGGTTCATGAGTACTGACCTCTACACAGCCACGATAGGTGAATGTCGGTAATTCAGAAGTGATCTGCAAAGATGGATTTGTTTCATATAACAACAAGCTGTTCATTTAGTTGGTTTTCGCTAGTAAGTTAATAAACCCTGAGGTTTATTTTTAAATTCATATTAACTTGGTATTTTATTTTAATTATCTCAGTCAAATGCATCAATTTAATTACAACAATTCATGTGATAGTGGTTTCTTATTAATAATTAAATACAATGTTACAAGTAGTAAGAAATAAAATGAACAGAATTTATTTATTTTGGGCCGAAGCAATATATATAATGCTCTAGTTCTTACCGCGATTGCATAAACTTTAATTTAAGAATCGGTTATGTATTGGCTAAAGTAAAACCATTTTATTTATACGTGTTACATAGCTACAGTTTGATCTCTGATTATAGAGGCGCCTGCAGCTGTTGCCGATGTGGTTAGCTGTGGCAATTGCTGAAATCATGGCTTCGTTAGTACATACGTTCTACAAATTACCCGAAGAAACTCCAATGGCAATACTGCATCTGGAAGCGGTCGCTATACAATGTGGTAAGGACACCTGATAAACAGTTCGCGATAGATTCCAATGCCCTCTGTGAAGGTATTCGTGAACTTAATTATCAGGTCTGAAAGTTATGTGGCCTGGCTTCTTTGGGCTAGTAAGATTATCAAACTAATATCTCATTAATCCATAAATTTATCCACTTTTGGCTTCGAGATGTTGAAGATATTGTACCTGTAATGAAGTAATAACAGGTGCGATAACGGAAACGAAATGTTATGGTAGCAAAATTTGAAATAATTACTAGCTCAGTAAATGATTTGTTCAAATATCCTTTAACTGCATGCATTAACAGTAATAAATGTAAGTCTACAAAGCAAAAAATCTGATGCAATTTCTACTTTTGAGATATTGTAACAGATTAATCTTTCAAATATATGTAACTGTAGTATTTAAATGATATTTTTTGATATTATCACGTAGAATCTATGTTATTGTATGAGATGCAAAGATTATTTTGTTACTAGCAATAAATATAACTCTTAAACTTATCAATTTTAGATGTTCTGCATCAAGATTCTTAAACGTGTTCTCCCATACAGGCACAGAAAGAGTTCAATTGCTGTTTCCTTCACTCGTCTGTCTTTCTGATCGTAGTTTCCCGTTATAAAGTATGTGAATACTGACATAGTTACCCACTTCTACCACAAAAATAAACGATTTACAAACGCATAATACAAAACCAGCTATCACAAGGCTTACGCATTTCGAGGACATTTTGCACCAGTCAGTTCCCTCCCTTGCGATATCGTCCAAAACGACCGTAAGTTTAGAAACAACCTTCTTAGTTCTTCAAAAAACTCCTGCCTCAGAATTTTCCTTGCTCTTTATCCTGACAAGTTTTAACATATTCTAAACATAACTGTACATGAAAAATCAGAGGATGCAAAAACTTCCCCAAACCAAGTACACAGTATTTTCATCATAGTTTCACATTTTTTAAATGGACAGTAACTATTTATTATAGAATTATGAAACTAGTAGAAATGAATCACCTGTTACACTAAGGGTTTTAATTTGGACAGCCACATTTATTCGCTGCCACTAGAAAGTCAGGATTCTGTTGGTTGTTTACTAGATAACTCATATTTCCCCTTTATCTCTTTGATCCGTTTATGTTAGAAGCTTCTATACACACAACTACAGTTGTTCCGATAAGCAACACCGATATCTTGGCTTGCAGCTACCCTGACCTTTCAAGATATATGTATTTTATTTATAACACATACCAGACCTGATTTTACAGTTAGTTTGATTCTTGGACGAAACTTGACTAACTAACCTTAAACATCTGTCATCAACGTAGTTAAAATATACTAGGTGTTTTCCTTCCATAATTTGTTTCTGTAATTTTAAGTTTATGTTTATTTTTACTAGTTCATAGGATTTTAAATTACAGACTGTGTCGAGAATACGCATTGCACTAATATTCCACTGATACAAATGCGAAGAACAATGGAATTTCAGGAGGGGGTATTACTTTTAAAACGCGTTTCGACAAAGTATATTTGTTGGTTATTAGCTGAATACAGATTACTAATATTGGAATAAAATTATTTGTCTGTGGAACACAAAGCAATTAAGCTTTTTTTTGTTGACAATCAGTAATTATTAGCACACTATTTACTTCAAAAATTTTAGATGAATTAACGGGAAATATATATAGTTCGAAATAAATATTGTTCGCAACGTGATATTTTCCCTTATGGTGTTGGTAACACGTTCTGTGCTATTAGCTTAGAAATATTTCACGATTTGCAGAAGCATGTACAACTGTATTCAGAGGTTATTTCCACGAAATCACATCATAATCTTTGGGAAACAGTATTATCGTCAGGAATGGCTGACCTCTTAACTGAATGCAGCTGGAAGGAAAGTCTAGTGGTAACAAAACAGCTAAACTCACTTGAGGATTTGAGTTGCGTTGTGGTCGAATGTGTAAAATATATTATTGGAGATCTGTAAAGCACAACATTCAAAATATCTTAACTATACCCAATTTGTTTCAGAAGAAACATCATTTTTGTTTGTATTTTTATATCATTTCTGTGAGTAGAATAGGTCCTTCGTCTTTCTCATGTAAGAAATATAAATTTCATTTATACCTTTTGTACAGATCTTGTTCTGTCTGGAATGTAAGAGGATTATCACACCATTTTTAAAAAAAAAAAAAAAAAAAAAAAATGGCAATGGCTTCTAGACCTTACTGCCAGCTTCAATGTTAGTGCAAGTCTCCCAGTAATTGATTTTCTCTGGTACCACTAAACATAAACAACACTGGACGAACACGACGCTTAGTTAAAACCACCCATGGGCATGACTGAGGCCGGACTCGAAAGGGCGACCCCACCAACAAGAGGCTAGCCCCTACACTGCCAGGGCCGGCTCTGAAGTGACAGTTTGTAATGTATGTTGTTTGTTGCAGGTTGCTTACTCTACTCCGTTCTGGTGGTGCTCAGCTTCTATGTGGAGGAGAACGAGGATCGGATCTATTTCCACGGCTGATATTCAGGCATCATTGTGCGTCTTCATATTGTCTGTCGTCATTTACCTTTCTTGCCTTAGTAAAGTTCTTATGTATAATTTGATTCTGGTACTGTTCTGATTCATTCTTCTAGTTTGTTACAGGTCTGCAGAGATTGAGACAACTTCAGTTTAGTTCTGCACAACTTCTCCGAACTTTAAAACCTCGCCACCAATTCAACGCCACCAATTCAACAACGAATTGCAAAATAATAATCTTCCCACTTATGCCTACCATTGCGTATTTAGTTAACCACCCATGTGAGTCCTATGAGGGTCCTCAATGTCGTATTGAAACACTACATTTTTCATAGTTAGATTAACAATGAAAACAATGCTATCTTTGCTCACAGACATATAAATGGCATTTACGCCCGTCGCACTATTTTCCCGCTCAACACGGAACACCATTCTTAAATCACTTTTGCATCTGTGTACTGACCAAAATGTGAGATGTATTCTTTGAACTGAATTACAGCTAGAAAATTTGGTATTCAAGACTGCAGTGTTGTTCCTGGTAGAAGATTTAGATTAGCATCCATTATAAATATGATTTTTGTTTCTATGACAACGAAAAAAAAATGTTTGATTTGATGACATTATTGCTCAATCAATTACATTTTTACAGAGTGGTATCTAAAATTAAGACAGCGATCGTATTTTTTGTTGGAATTACATGAAGGTCTCTTGACCAGTTTCTCTTTTCCACGAGGCTCAAGTGTGCATGCACTGTACCCTCCAAGCAGTGATAATTAATCCATTTGTTTCCTACTGAGAATTCTGAATTTTCTATGAAATTATTATTAATGTTTTTATCTAAAAGGCATAAATTTTAGTTTATTGATTTCTACCGAGCGTGGTGGATGAGCGGTAACTCTCTGGCCTCGTGTTTGGTAAGACGCGGGTTCGAATCCCCGTCCGACCGTCCTGATTTGGGTTTTCCGTGGTTTCCCCAAATAACTGTAGGCAAATGTCGGGATAGTTCATTCAATAGGCCATGGCCAAATTCCTTTCCGTACCTAGCTCCCAGTACTTGCCGCCACTAACGACCTCGACGTCAACGAGGTGTAAAACCAAAAAAGGCTTACTGTTTGACTTATCTGAAATTTCATGTGCATATTTAAGTATGTTTTTTTGAAACATCCTAGAAAATTGATCAGAATTTCGTGATTTGACCACATTTCTTCCAGTACTACACAATGTGTGACGGTTATCAGGATATAAACCGGCGCTGGTTTTCAGCTGTTATTCAATGGAAAATTTCTGCTTTAGAAGAAATTCCTTATAAGGACACAAGCATTGATTACACATTCCGTGTTATCACCAGTGTGCAGTAGATGCATAACTGCTGATTTCTATGTAACGTACGCAGGCGTTATAAGTGTCGAGCCAGAGTGATGTTTGATGAGATCTTCCCATGCGAGACGGATTGTGGTCTACTTATGGTTTAAACAGTAACATCTCTACCTTTTACTAGGTTTTCTTACTCAAATATAAACCAAACTCTATTGCTGTTCGTCCATGATCCAGGTAAATTTTTCGTTCAAGTGTTTGTATTGTTCTTTTCGTTAATTGTGTCTTGACGAGACGAAAGTTTTTGACAACCACAGCTGGATTTAGATGCTTATGTCCAAAAACTTTTGATTGTTTTGCCATTACACAGGTTAAATTGTGAAACTATAACAACCTCCAAAAAAAATAACAATCTCCGCACATATAATTTTGTCTCCTCAACTAGTCGGCTGCTTTTGTGAGTGAGTTGTTATAACGCGAATACATTTAAATCGTGTCTCTTCAGCATATTCAGAATACTGAAGAAATCATTAATCAAATTTACACAATAGTACGTTTGAATTAGTGTAACTAATACAAAGAAATCCGTTATCAAGGGAAACCAAAGTTAAATCTGATGAATTTTAGGCAAAAATAAATTTTGAATCACATAATAATCGAGTACATAAAAAATAATAATTTCAAAGCTGACCCGAATAGGATCGAATCAGCTACAATCATTAAAGGAGTAACACACCTCAACAGTCGCAGCTTTTCTGTTGACATACATATGATTTTTAATTTAATATTTTAATGTTCCATTTTTCCTAAACAAAGACTCAGTAAATTATTAATGTGGACTGCATTAACTTGAGGTAGCTGAAGTGTTCTACTGTTCCCGAGTTCGTGATGAAATCCTCTCATTGCGAATTTACAGAAATTAAAGAAAATATGAACCTAAAAATTTTTGAGTTTAAGACTAATTTACATTTCCTGCTCTGACAGCAGGTTACGAATAGTCATGTCGCACATTTTAAGTAAAATCTTAAGCTTTCAAACTCTGGAAACCTTATCAAACTCTCTGAGTAATACCGTAACAAAACTGAATATGGTGCGCTACAGATCGATAATGTAACTTAAGATTAAATGTACAGGGTTGTTCAAAGAGAAAGAGTAGTTTTAGCATTTTTATTTCTCACAAATTATAACAGATAAAAATACGTGGCACACATCACTTAATAGAGGAAAGTTATCCCACTCCCCCATTTACTTCCATTCACTGTCGCCAACGCCCCAACGGCGCTGTTGTCTGTTTACGTGGAAAAAAACAACGCCACAGGAGAAGTCGTTTTGTGTGCTACAGTATGCAAAAAATTAATCCATTGTTGATATGCATACGTATACTATAAAACAAACAGAAAAATACTGTTTACGTTTGATTTACGGAAACCTAAACCCTTCCTCCTTTCACCCCTCACCTTAATTTCTGTCAACGTTGTTCATGCAAACCCATAGTATTTATCTGATTTTGATAGCAGTCTTAGCACACTTATACTGCAAATAAAGGCAGTCCGTAGCTTAGCGGTAAAGGCGTTTACCTCCGAAAGTCTCTCTCACCAGTCACGGCTTCAAATCCGGTGGTGAGCAGGAATTTTTAGGGGTTGTACTTGGTTATATGAGCTACGCCGGAATGTTCCGTGGTTTTGATTTCACGTTTAACTGTTGGCCCCTAAAAATGAATTGGCCTTCTTGCCTCTGACAAAACAGCTTGCTACATCACCTTCTGGAAGACTCGACCAATCTTCGGGTTGCGGACTAAGTTAGAATTTTAGTTTTTGGGGTGAAAACTTCTTTAGGCGCGTTGGGCGATTTTTGTGTGGGTAAAATCTTATGAGTTCGCACTACCGACATGCTGATGTTAAGAATGTACCTGTTGTGGTCCAGTGGCTCAGTGCTAAAGGTGTCTAACTGGGTAATGAAAGGTCACTGCGTCGGCGGGGATTTTCATAGACCATTAACCTGCCTTTCACCTCTGGCATAGCTTGCTGTGTAATATGAAATACGCCAGAACGCTGCTTCCGTGGTTCGGATTCCACTTTAAACTGTAGGACCCTTGTACCTGATAGCACTACCGGCTGAGGGTAAGGCGACTAATAGAGGGGCGGAAAGCGCAGCCAACAGACACCCAATCACCAGTTCATTACGTCCACACGGAATGTTTAACCCTCTCCTCCTTTTCCCCTACCTTAATTTCTGTCACCGCTGTTGATACAAACCCACCCACAGTTTTATTCGATTTTGATTGTAGTTAGCACACGAATAGTTCTAAACAAGGTGGTCTAGTACCTGAACGGTTAAGGCGCTAACTTCAGAAAGTTCTCTCTCCGGTCGGGGGTTCAAATACCGTGGTGAGTAGGAATTTTTAGGAGTTATATTTGATTGTATGAGCTACACCGGGACGTTCCGCAGTTCTGATTCCATGTTAAACGGAAGGCTCCTGAAGAAAGGAATTAATTAACATTCGTGCCTCTGACACAGAAGCTTGGTACATCCCCTTAGTGAAGATTCGACGAACCGTCGGGCTGTGCACTAAATTAGAGTTTTAGTTTTTGAAGTTACAACTTCTTCAGGCGCGTCGGGCGATTTTTGAATGTGTAAAAATCTTATGAGTCGCCAAGTCATTACGTCCACATGGAATTATTATTATCTAGTATATCTGTAACTATAAGTATTACGTGTTGCGCGTATGATGCTAATAGTTTTAAGTTTTCACTGCTGTCGGCATTTCCCAATGACTGCCATTCTTATATATATATATATATATATATATAAGGCAACGTAATTGGTTATTAAATCTTCTAAACCGAAAATTGAATTGTATATGATACACGTCGCGGGATACTTATTCTGATCACAGGTAATTAATTATAGCAACAGATAAAAATTCAGGTACCCACCTGAACAAAAAGCATGATTATAAGTAATGAGCAGAATTCACGTGAAACGGAAAACGGAAAACGGAATAGAAACAGGTAGAAATGTTTAGAGCAATGCTGAGACATAAACGATGGATGTAATTCAATTGAAGAGAAAAGCAACATTGAAAAAATAACTGTTAAAAAGCTGATGAGGATTAATGCATGAGATAAACAGACCTAAAACATCAAACAAAAAACAAACGTTGTAACTTATAAACCAGAAGGGGAACTGAGCAAGTACTTAAAGTGGTGAAGGAAGACGCGAGTGCCATTGTTTTAGAAATAAAATAAAATATAAGTTTAAGAAATCAAAGGTAATCCCTAGAAATGAGTTAAGAAGAAAACTGAAGTTGAAGTAGATGCAATACATTAGAAGAGAAAATAGGATTTTGGGCAAATGTAAACAATGGGTAAACGGGTGCCTTGTCGTCTCGTCAATGGCCGTATAAATACACATTTTCGCATTCGTTGTCCAGCGGCAAATCCCTGAAGACAACACTGAAATGCAAATATTGTGTATTTTTATTAACAACTAGCTGGTGCCCACGACTTCGTGTTTATAAAGAATTTTGATTGATAGCTACCGACGTGCAACCACCTTAGTTCACGATGGGAAACTCGAGGCCAATACCACACACAAAGGTAAGTGATTTGCGCAGGGTATTTAGGGCTGCAAAGTTAAATATATGGACACACATGACTTTGGTCGAAATATGAGAATGCCCTCGTTCGACCAATACAACCTTCCTGTTTCCCACACCCCTACAGCTAACGACATGCAACCACCACACAGCACGATGGAAGACTCGAGGCTACTACTACACCCAAAAACCAGTGATCCGTGCTAAGTAGTCGTGTTTTCAAAATGAAATATAAGGGCACACACGTCTTTGGTCAAACGACAAAATGGCCTCGCTCCACCATTTCAATCACCATATCTCCCACAATCCCACAGCTACCGACATACTACCACGATGGGAGACTTGAGGCTACTACCTCACACAAACACCAGTGGACTGCACTACAGTTTTGGTGCAGACTGAAATATAAGGCAACACATGTCAATTTTGATATCAGGTCAACCACTTTCAGCCATCATATCTACCACACCACCACAGCTACCGACATGCAATCACCATAGTGCACGATGGAAGACTCCAGGCTACTACCCCACTCAAACGCCAGTGATCTGCACTTTGTAGTTCTACCTTCAAGATGAAATATAGGGACACACACGTCTTTGGTAGAAATAGGAAAATACCCTGCGTCGATCAGATTCAACCATCATATCTCCCACACCTACATAACTACCGACATCTTATCACCATAGGGCACGATGGGAGACTTGAGGCCACTACCACACACAGACACCAGTGGTCTGCGCTATGTAGTTGTGGTAGAAAAGTTAAATATATGCGCATACACGTCTTTGGTCGAAATACGAAAATATCGCTGATCGACCACTTTCAACCACCATATCTCCCACACTCCTACAGTTAGAGACAATCGTCCAACGTTGTGCACGATGTGTGACTCCATGCTACTACAACACAAACACCAGTGCTCTGCGCTATGTAATTGTGGCTGAAACGTGAAACTCACACGTCTTTGGTCAAAAGTGCCCCAGGTCGACCAATTTCAATCACCATATGCCCCACAAGCCACATATGTACCAGCAATCAACCACCATAGTGAACGATGGGAGACTCGATACTACTATCACACACTCACCAATGGTCTGCGCTATATAGTTGGGGCAGCAAAAAGAAATATATTGACATCTCATGACTTAGGTCGAAATATGAAAATGTCCCAGATCGACCACTTTCAACCACCATATCACCCAGACACTTACAGCTACAGGAATTCGGCCAACGTTGTGCACGATAGAAACTCCTTGCTACTACCACACATAAACTGCGCTAGGTTGTGACGGCTGCAGAGTGAAATATAGAGTGACACAAGTCTATATATATATATATATGAGATATTAGTGAGAATTCTCTTTTAAATGAAAGAAATATATAATAAAATGTATTAATACAGGAACTCTGGAAACTTTGATTTCATGATATAGAAAATCCATTTTTCTTTTTCTGCTATTCATGATACAGGCAGATGGTTGTTCTGAAGATCCATTTTTGTGTAAATAATTTGAAATTACTACGTAAGATTTAGGTTCAGTTGAGGTCATAGGAGGTACCTTCAGATATGTCGAAATTTTTCGCATCACATAGACATAAAATGTTAAGTGAAGTTTTGCCAGCAGTGAAGAGGGTTGGGAGACATCGAAGGTTTTCCTAGAGGTATCATCTTTTCAAAATTACAGAAATTACATGCTCAGAAATACGGGAATTAGGGCTCCTCTAATTTCAATACTACCTGTTTCAAAATAATTTACTTGAGTATCATATAGAAAGATAACTAACTTATTCCTTCCATTCTATGTCCCCAATTCTCTTCCGCCTCAAATGACCTCAACCTCGGCGTTTTTTTTTTTTTTTTTTTTTTAAAACACATATTATTTTAGAAGTGCGTTAAGGGTACATTTGTATACAGTAAACCACTGATAAATATGTCAAATTCTTAAGAATCCTAGTATAAATTAGATTTATAGGAGCGTTTGAACAGTCAGGCGGCTAAAGTAAAAAGTATAGGATAATGAGATTCATGATGATGATGACCGTTCCTCCAGGGCAATATACCTGAAAATTTAACTGATGTGGTTTCCGAGAATTAGGTGCAGCCTACAGTTAAATTAGATTTCAGTATTTATGTTGAGGGCAACAAGATGACTTCATAGAAAAAATTAAATAAAAAATGGATGGTAAATTCAGGTATGTGACTAGCTTAAAAAACTATTATTTGAAAGAAATACAAAAAAGATAAGAAAACTTTGCGTTAAATACTACAAAAGTACATCAAATATCATGAATCCCAATAGAAACGCTTAAAATAACTGGATAAATGCCAAAAAAACGAGAAAGATACAATGGGAAGCAATAAGAATTTTACTAACAATAAAGAAATATCAAAACTATAGCGTAAAGTAAGCAAGATATCACAATGATATATAGGAATCCAGTAGTATAGAAAAGAGAGTGTAAAATTTGTCGGATGCTCCTATCAATTACAAATTACACTGAGGTATAGGATGAGAGAGCGACTAAATTACACTGCAGGTATAGGATGAGAGAGCGACTTAATTACACTGGCCCCCCGTATAGGAGGAGAGCGTGAGCCGCCGACCTTCTCACTCGAGAAAAACAGCCAAATCGCCTAGCTATAATTACACTCTGAGATAGGAGGAGAGTGTGAGCTAATGATCTGGAGAAAAATATCCATTTCGAGGAGTCGCAAGCACAGTGCTGTTACCGGAACCACATCAGTATAAATGAGGGGGAGAGCACCAGCAATTACACCAGTGGAAACTGAACTTCCACACAGACAATGTCTTCACAGAGGTCTGAAAATTTGCTCTCACCCGATGGAGTGAATCGACATGGTAATTATATTTATATACATATATTAAAAGATTCAGTTACTTATGTAAAGGATTAATATTTTTGTGTTTTAACAGAATAGTATGAATCCGATATTTTTTATTTAACTAATTCATGTAATGTTTTAACCTGAGTGTGATGATTTACTTAGTGAGTACAGTATGGTTCACAAACTTTTCCAAATATCTTTGTGTTTTAACATACAGCAATTTAACCTATGATAACTTTTTTATAGATTTACCGCACAGTGCCTACCTTGGAATGTGAATTATCTGATTGTGAGTACAGTATGCTAATGATATTTTTATTTATTTAACAAATTCGTGTAATGTTTTTAACCAATACATTATTTTTTATAGACTTAAAGGACTATGAGGGGTTACCTAGTGCCAGTGTGTGTGACTGGGAACGAGAATTATTAGACAGTGAGTACAGTGTAGTTCACAAATTTAACATAATACTTTTGTGTTTTAAGAGTACAGTATGCAATATAGCACTTTAACCTATGATAACCTTTTTATAGATTTGCCAGAGTATGATGGTGAGGGTCTATCAGATTGTGGTGTACCTAGTAGAAGGATGACTATTTCAACCTATGCAACCGAATGGTAAGCCTCAACTTGTTATATTCATACATACAATGTAGCTAGATATCATCCTATTTTCATCATCGGCTTCTATTGTTTTAGAATCAAACGGGAGCATGTATGACCGTGATGCAGCACAACCACCCAGTGCTACCTTGGAATGTGAATTATCTGATTGTGAGCACAGTATGATTCTGATATTTTTTTATTTAACAAATTCGTGTAATTTTTAACCCACGCAATATTTTTTATAGACTTAAAGGACTATGAGGGGTTACCTAGTGCCAGTGTGTGTGACTGGGAACGAGAATTATTAGACAGTGAGTACAGTATAGTTCACAAACTTTATATAATGTTTTTGTGTTTTAACAGTACAGTATACAATATACCACTTTAACCTATGACAACTTTTTATAGATTTACCGGAGTATGATGGTGAGGGTCTATCAGATTGTGATGTACCTAGTAAAAGAATTAGAATTCAGCCTATGCAGCCGAATGGTAAGCCTCAATTTGCTACATTCATACACCCCATGTAACTGGATATCAACATTATTTTCATCATTGGTTTCTATTATTTTAGGGTCAAACGTGGATATGTATGAATGTGATGCACCACAGCCAATGTGGCGACCCTGGGAATCGGGGCCACAGGACACATTCATACAAGCTGCTGGACCACGCAGGTGTGTCGTCACACCTCAACAACCCACCACCAACACACCTAGAAAGCTACCAACCCCAGCAGCATGTAGTCATAATCCTCTACCAATAAGCAGCCATAACACCGCAGCAACGAGTGGCGAGTTACCTGCAACGCGTCTGATCCTTGAAGACCGGGAATGTGCTTTTGAACGCAGAATATATTCCGGTACCATTCAAAATTCTTTAAATTACCTTGACCCGATTAAATACATTGATGCTTGTCACGACCTTTTAACTAAAAAACTCGATGAAATTGTTGGTAGTCAGTCCTCCCCATCCGTAAAGGTACAGGTGGGGCTGATTGCCTCATATAAAATTCAAAAGGAAATATTTTTCGAAACCGCCCGTCTTAGTTTTTTTACTAAAATGCGTGAAGTCACGCGCAGCACATCCCTGTCTGATTGGTATAACAAATATGTGAAGTCGGAGCTTGAAGTAAAATTGAGTGAATTTCAAGAACGAGATAGTGGAAAAACTCTCGATAGAATAATATCCATCGACATTAACATTTCTAAATTTGAGCCATTCTATCGAGGGTCATCATACATCAGTCTGCCACTGGATATCTCTAGAAAGAAAGCCATCATTAATGTTGAAAACAGAGATGACGACTTATGCTTTCTATGGACTATTCTTGCTTTTCACGTAAAGGCTGTAAACAAACAGGTGATACCAGTAAACATTTACAAGAAAGTACGTTCACAGTACCCCATCGATTTTTCAGGTATTGAGTTTCCGGTAAAACTCAAGGACATTTCCAAATTTGAGAGGCAAAATCCAGACTATTCAGTAAATGTTTTCGCTCTGGATGTAGCTAATGGTAAACATGTAGTTTCCGGGGCCCTCCATCACACTGCAAACAAACGGAAAAACCACATAAATATGTTAATGATTACTGATGGTGCTGAAAAATTCCATTACTGTTGGGTTCATGACTTATCACGGTTAGTCAGTTCATCATTAAGTAAACATAACGGTGCCATATATATTTGTGACAGATGCCTGCAATATTTCAGCCGCAAAGATATCCTGATCCAGCACGAGGTTGATTGTGCAAAGGTAGATCCGGTAAGAGTAGAGTTCCCAGGTGATGACGATAAAACCTTAAAGTTTAAGGATTTTGCGCATCATCAGCATGTACCCGTCGTCGTTTATGCAGATTTCGAAAGCCTTTTGCAGCCTTATGATTCATGCAGCCCCCCACCCAATGCCTCTCACACTACTAGAGTCCAGAAACATACCCCTTTCGCTGCCGCATACCAGGTCGTTTGTCCAGAAGTACCTAGTCTGTCGTGTTTCAAATCCTTTTCGGGGGCAAACCCTGAGAAATGGCTTGTGAAACAACTTGTCAAGCTTGCCAGGAAAGTCAATGAAATTTACAAGATGTGTATTCCTCTTGTAATGACAGATGAGCAGGAAGCAGAATTTGCTAATGCTGTGGTATGCCATATCTGTGAGAAAGACATTGAACCGGGGACTGTGAAGGTCCGCGATCACTGTCATATCACGGGTCAATTCAGGGGGGCTGCACATAATAACTGCAATTTGCAGTTTAAAAATCAAAGGTACATACCCATTTTCTTTCACAACCTTTCTGGGTATGATGCACATTTTGTAGTCATGGCTTTATCAAACCTCGACGGTGATGGGATGGACGTGCTCCCCATAAACACAGAACGATATATTTCTTTTAGTAAAAAGATTGAATATACTTCAATCACTTTAAGATTTCTGGACTCGTACCGTTTCATGCAGCTCCCATTAGATAAACTGGTTGGAACCCTTGAGGACTGTGACATGCACATTACCAGTGCTCATTTCACCGACCCCGAGAAGTTCCAATTGGTTAAACGAAAGGGTGTCTTCCCCTACGAGTATATGGATTCGTGGGGGAGGCTCACCGAGGCCACGCTTCCTCCAAAGTCAAAATTTTATAGCTCGTTGTCGGAGTCAGGAATTTCTGATGAAGATTACGAGCACGCGACACAAGTGTGGCGTGTCTTCCAGATCAAAAACTTAGGAGAATATGCAAGTCTGTACATGGATACAGATGTAAGGTTACTTGCAGATGTTTTTGAGAAATTTAGGAGTGTATGTTTGAGGAAATACACCCTGGACCCCGCCCACTATTTCACCGCCCCAGGCCTTTCGTGGCAGGCCATGTTATGGATCACACGTGTCGAACTGGATCTTCTGACAGATATCGACATGTTGCTCCTTTTCGAACGAGGAATTCGCGGAGGTATTTGCCAGTGTGTGCACAGGTATGCCAAGGCAAATAACCGGTACATGCCGGAGTACAACCGTGAGACGCCTGAAAATTTTATTATGTACTTCGACGTAAACAATCTGTACGGCTGGGCCATGTCAGAGTATCTACCCTCTGGTGGGTTTCAATGGCTGGAGACCGAGCAGATTGCCAGCATAGATTTTATGAGCGTTGCAGATGACTCGCCTAGGGGGTTCGTGTTGGAGGTAGACCTTGCGATTCCTCAGGATAAACACAACGTTCTAGCAGATCTGCCGCCATGTCCAGACCACAAAGTCCCTGTAGGTTCTACCCTCACCAAGCTAATGACCACTCTGGAGGATAAGGAACGGTATGTTCTCCATTACCGAGTCCTCCAGCAATGTGTAGGTTTGGGGTTGAAAGTGATGAAAATTAACCGCGTGATATCTTTCAACCAGTCTCCGTGGTTGAAAGACTATATATCTCTCAATACGGTTGCTCGTCGTTCCGCCAAAACAGATTTCGAGAGAGATTTTTATAAATTAATGAACAATTCTATATTCGGTAAAACTATGGAGAATATTAGAAAACACCGTGACGTGAAATTGTGTACTAAATGGGCGGGCCACCACGGTGCCCGCAAACATATAGCTTCACCACTCTTCAAACGGGCAGCTATTTTCAACGAGAACTTTGTGGCTGTGGAGAAGGCGAAAGCTAGGATTATGTTCAACAAGCCTGTGTATGTTGGGATGTGCATTCTTGACCTTTCTAAACTGAGGATGTATCGATTTCATTACGATTTTGCCATTCCTCAGTTTAGATCTCCTAAATTACTTTATATGGACACGGATAGCTTCATTTACTTAGTGAGGGACTGTGATCCATATGAAGTGATGCTTCGTAACAGGGAGGAATTCGACACGTCTGGATATCACACTGGCAACCGATTCAGGATTGAGTCTCATAATGAAAAGGTTGTCGGTGTTATGAAGGATGAGGCGAATGGTACCCTGATTGCGGAGTTTGCTGGGTTACGTTCGAAAATGTATGCGTTCCGGCTCGAGACCGATCGAACCTGTAGACGGGCTAAGGGTTTGGCCGGATCCGTCACAAGAAAATTAGACATTGATGACTATATTAATTGCCTGCATGGGGGACCACCCCTTTACCATCTCCAACATAGAATATCTTCGAATCTGCATATTGTAAATACTGTCAAAATCTCCAAGCTGGGTCTGTCTAGGACGGATGATAAGCGGTATATTTTCCCCGACGGGGTAGAGACCCTACCGTGGGGGCACAAATCTGTATCTAGTTGAATGTTTGTATGATAGTGTATATAGTGTGTGCATGAAGAGGAAATATACCGTTTATCTGTGTATCTAGTTTTTAATTATATATATAGTGACGCTGCAAATATGTAAATGGCTGTTGTAATATTTTAGTGAAATAACTTAGATTCACTACTGATTCTAGTCCAAAAATGCAGAAAAATCAGTGCTGTGCTCATTTTGATTTGTAAAATAGATTAAGTGCACATTGCTGAGCGTTGTAGTCATTTTTTGCATTAAGAACATTTTAAAATTGGCTGCTGGAGGTTGTTGCTGTGCTGTATTTATAGACTAAGTTTGCTGAGCTGCATGCCCCATAGATTGTATATTTGGTGAGCTGTATGCTGATTTTGATTTGTAATAATACAGATTAAGTACACAATGCTGTGCTCATTTTGATTGGTAAAGTAGATTAAATGTACGTAGCTGAGCTTTGTGCTCATTTTGCTTTAAGTAAAACCGGCTTCTGGATGCTTTTGTTGCATGCTCCTTATATTGTAAGTTTGTGGAGCTGTATGCTCACTTGGTTTTTATTAACGTAACTGAAGAAGAAAAAAACACACTATTTTTAGAAAAATAAGTTTATTTATTAAGAAAAAATGTACATATTTATATTTTAAATAAATCTTTTTTATGAATCCATGTGTTATGTGATTTATCAAAACCCAACCACTTCACCAGGACCATATTTTTCCTTCTCTTTATCACACGTTCAACCAAAAATGTACTTGTAAGTTTTGTTAGTTGTAGTTCTTGTTGGTAAAATGCACCTGAAATATCATTACCATGATAATCTTTAAGTAAATAAGTTACTGGATTTGTTAATTTCACTTTACTGATAGTAAAAACTTCAGTTGACCAGTTAGGTAAGTAACCTTTCTCAAACTTTTCTTTGAATCTGCTGATTCTGACATGGTCACCAACTTTGAATTTTGCAGGAGTAGTAATCTTAATATGACTGTACACTGTTGAAAGTAGTGAGTTGTCTTTAACATTGCACGGTTTCATCCTGATGGTTCTGTGCCACTTGTTATTGTAATCAAACATTAACTGCGTAAGAAGTTCAATCCACCGATGTGAACCACGTCTGCTGAATTCTTGCCACATTGCATTCTTGATTGTTCTGTTGAGTCGTTCAACTATTGATGCTTTAAGGTGAGTATATGTTGAGTAGTGATTAATGCTATGGTTAGTCATGACTGTATTAAACTTTGAATTGTAAAACTCAGTTCCGTTGTCAGTCTGTAAATTTTTAGGAATACGACCACCACTTAGTATTTTCTTCATAGCATTAGCAACCACACTAGCTGTCTTGTTCTTGAGAGGTAGAGCCCATGCAAACTTTGAATAAGTATCGATCACCATCAGTATATACTTGTAGCCACTATTTTTACTTGAGTATGGGATCATTTCTACAATATCGGCTTGCCACAGATCATCCAGTCCTTTGATTATTACACGTCGTCTTGGGAAATTCCTTCTTGCTGGTCTATGAAGTTCCGCCACAACTTGATCCATGTCACAAGATGATGCCTCTCTCACGAAGTTCTTTAATCACCGATAGAATTTCGTTGGAGTGTGCAGTATGTCCTGCTGATGTCGATGCGGTAAGTAATTTCAGTCTTTCAACAAGCTCGTTCGGATCGTCCCAATACACATATTCCTTCATTGGAAGAAGACCCTGAACCCGACTGTTTGACAAGTTTAGAGATTATGTTTTTATACTTATTGGAGGAATTTTTCAAAACTTTACCAGATGGATTAAATTTTACTCTGTGGGCATTTGTCTTGTTTAATATTTCCAAATAGCTTTTCAAATCCTTGGTTGTGTATCGTTTTGGGTTTTTTAAAAACAGCAGTTCCATTAACCCTTCTGTTCGTTCGTATTCATCAGCATCAATTAGAATAACATGCCCATCAATAGTCACAGGAGAGTTTCCAATCATTAGTGAGTCATTTTTCTCCTGAATACCGTACACAGAATCATAATCTCGCTGACTTCGCTTTAGAGAACTCATGAAATCTTTGATCACACCTGAAGACAGCTCCTGATGTCGTTGAGGTAAGAAAACATTTTCCATTGTATCAGTCACAGGTCTTAACGAGTCTTTGAAAAATTGTTCAGAGTCGATCTTACCCGTCTTCAGTTCAAGTAACTTGCGTCGAATGGCATTTCGGGTCTTTATGATGTCGCGTTTAGTTGTTGACGCAACCATGTTTAATAATTGAATGAAGATTGTGGACGTTCACTGTACTATTTTATATCTCATAATTAGTTGTGCTGTAAATGAGTCGTGGGGCTTATATCCGGGGAAAAAACTAAGTTTATCACCTCGATTCACATACAGTTCCCCTCCCTTATATCCAATGTTTACCCCATTCAGCCTCACACCAACCCTGCTCGGTTTGACTATTGAGAGTATGAGGCCATCGACAAGAATTTCGGAGTAATTTCTACCTGTATCTAGTACAAATGCATTATCTTGAAACTTGTCCGTTGCAACAATATTATCAACCAAAGTCACTTCTATGGTTTTAAAAAACATTATACCTTCATTAATTGCTTTATTGGTATATCGTTTGGTTACTACATCGTCATCATCGATGGGGTCAGCCACATGTTTGAGTATTCTACCCTGACAATCTAAAGTTCCTTCTTTCGTAAGAAGTATGTTCTGAGGTGGGTACACAAACACTCTCTTGTTCTGTATCACCGATGTTCTACCAAACTTGTCCATGGTTGTAATGATGGTGGTACATAGTGTGATTGACTATTTATTCAAAAATGAATCAAATCCGTTGCGGTACCGACCATGATACATGTCACAGTCTTTGTCGATAACTGCAAATCCATGCTTGCTCCCATTCCAGCAGTAACCACACAATTTTTTAAACTCGTTGAACGGCATATCGGTATTAACGTGGTCATTGTAAATGTGCTTGAGGTTCATATCATCCTGTTTAAAGAGTACAATGAAATTAGCGTTGTCTCTGACCAACTGTTTAGGTATCCGGCTGTATGTCTGACACAAGTAGAATGAATCTATTGACCTGTGCCTACCCATACAAAAATAATCTCGTATATTATTCTGCTTTTCACAGGAAACGTCGTCAAACACAAACACTGAATTCGGTAGAGCTTCACTAGGTGGAGGCACGCTCTGATTATCACTAAATGTCAAATACTTAATTTCTTTAAGAGGTTTCAGTATTTCACCTAGCAACTGATACTTTGGCTGGTACAACGACTTGGAGAACACATACACATTTTCAAATCTAAGTCCATTGGGGTGTTCTAGCAGAGAGAACATAAGATTGGTTTTCCCACAGTTTGATGGTCCACAAACTATTGCCCTCACTGTTTCTGGGAACAGGGGCCCGTTCTTATTCCTCTTATCCCGCTTGGCGTTGGCAACATCCACATTACTAACAGGCAATGTTGCCCTCTGTTTGACGAATCGCATATTGACGTTTTTCGATGGTTGCTCAGACTATATATAGGTGTGCGAATATGTAAAAATCAATCAGTCGATAACAATGCCTCGTATGAAGAACAAGAAGAAAAAGGGTCATGGCTTCTTAAACAAGATCATCGACAGAATGCCATTTGAAGCACACATTCCAACATACCAATTCTGTGGACCTGGGACAAAACTAGAAAAGCGATTGAAACTTGGTCAGACGGGGATCAATCCGCTAGATGCAGCATGTAGAAAACATGACATTGCGTATGCACAAGGCGCTGACAGACGTAATGCTGACCGCATACTCGCAGAGACAGCCTCAAAAAGAATAAGGGCTAGAGATGCAAAGTTTGGTGAACGGGCAGCTGCAGTTCTAGTTAATGGTGCTATGCGTGCTAAATTAAAGTTGGGTGCAGGCATTAAAAAGAAGAAGAAAAAGGTGCCGAAGGGTGGTATCCTCCCTTTAATACCTATTTTTGCTGGATTGTCGGCTGTGGGAGCTCTTGCAGGAGGAGCCTCGGCTATCGCCAGAGCTGTCAAAGCTGCTAACGATGCAAAAAAGCAGTTGACTGAAGAGAAACGGCACAATGAAACCATGGAGGCAATTGCAATGAGGGGTAAAGGTCTTTATTTGAAACCGCACCGGAAAGATGGATCGGGATTAAAAAAAAAAAAAAAAAATTGAGAAGCCGTTGACGGATAATGATATACGTAGACATGTGAAGCGTCTGCGTATACCTCATTTTCGTGGTATCTTCATGCGTGATACATTACCCCAAAACATTCGTAAACGTGAATGTGCCATCGTGAATTTGGACAATGCTGAAAATACTGGAACACACTGGGTTGCATACATAAAGTACAAAGATGGTCTAGTGAAATATTTCGACAGTTTTGGTGACTTACCTCCACCATTGGAGTTGCAACGGTACTTTGCAGGTAACAGAATTTTGTGTAATGTACAACAGCACCAGGAATTTGGTACGAACATATGCGGACATTTATGTTTAAAATTCCTGTATCAAAATGTATAACTTCAGTCTTGCACGAAACTTAGTCGGGGTAACACATGTCTGTGACACTCTGCTTATCTGACAACAGTTCGGTCTTGAGCTGTGATTACTTTCCACCGATAGATTTGAGTGAAGGCGAGTATACAATCGGTCTGGTAGATTTTCAAACATACAATTCGATTCCGAACATTGATGAATCAAATAGTAAATTTCATTACTCAAATAATAAGGTGGTAGATATACCCACTGGATCGTACGATATTGATGATTTAGCAATTTATTTGGCTAGGCGTGCAAATAGCGAGAAGCTAGTTATTAGAGCAAACAACAATTCACTCAAGTGTGAGATACAAACACCTGTGGAAATAGACTTCACGAAACCGAACTCAATTGGATCACTGCTTGGATTTTCTAAACGTGTGTTAAAGCCAGGATTTCATACATCTGACTACACTGTGCAGATATTCAAAGTTAACGCGATACGTATTGAGTGCAGCATATGTACAGGAAATTACGTCAACGATAAGCTTGGACATACACTACACGAGTTTTTCCCAACAGTACCGCCAGGGTACAAGATTGTAGAAGTACCCGCAAACGTCATCTATCTCCCCATCACGGTGAAAACGCTCAACAACATTCACATTAGAGTTGTCGATCAGGATGGTAATTTAGTGGATTTCAGAGGAGAAACAATTACTCTGAGATTACATATTAAGAATGGGCGCTCGTTATAATAAGAAGCGACAAATTCAGACAGTTGTCAGTAATGAACCGATAGCGAAACGGTTAACACCTTCTAACGTGCTCTTCTTACAGTCGTTAGGCTATACAGTAAAAAAAATGGATGAGATACTTGATGTAACTCCCCATGTGGAATTTGATGAGTCGGTGACGCGCAAACAGTTTTTGAGTCATCAACCGCATACACCAACCACGTTTAATAACAATGATGAATTCGAATACCCATTCAGAACCAAGATACATATACACTGCCAGGTGATAGTTATTTGTATATTGAGGGAAAGTTTGTCAAATCTGATGGAGCAGGAGCTACAAATTCAATTGTCACATCCAATGCATTCGCGTTCTTATTTGAGGAAATTCGGTTAGAACTTAATGGTGTTGAGATAGACCGAAATAGAAATGTGGGTGTCACAAGTACAATGAAGACTCTTATTTCTGCTGGTCCTCAACAAATTGGTCAGTTAAAGAACGCAGGATGGGAGCAGCGTGATCTTGGAAATGGCTACTTCGATGTATGTATTCCGTTGAGTATGCTCTTAGGTTTTTGTGAAGACTTTAAAAGGATACTATTAAATGTAAAACAAGAGCTGATACTTATTCGAGCGAGGGACGATACAAATTCATACGTGCAAGCCAACCCAAATCCTCAGAAAAGTAAATTTTCCATCAGTAAACTTGCATGGGTTGTGCCTCATTTGCAAGTAAGTGAAAGAGAGAAACTGGTGTTACTTAAGATTGTAGACAGTGGGAAGGCCACTTCACATTAATTTCAGAAGTTGGGATCTGTTGGAGTACCCGCTGCTTCCTATAAGTAAGTCTCAAATTTGGTCTTTGAAAACATCAACGCAACTGGAGAAACCTAGGTTCGTTGTTCTTGGATTTCAAACAAACAGGAAACGGAATGTTGAATTAAGTGCAGCCATCTTTGACCACTGTAACCTCACCAATGCAAAAGTGTTCCTAAATGATGTTGCATACCCGTACGAAAACATGAATTTAGACTTTACGAAAAACCGTACGACAGTGTTGTATGATATGTATTCAAGATTCCAAAAGTCTTACTATGAACGAGACCATCCTTCACCGCTACTAAACCGAGAAGACTTTATCGCTACTGCTCCTATCACTGTAATTGACTGTTCACATCAAATGAGGCGGTAAAAAACTGACCTGTAGATATTCGTATGGAGTTTGATAGCAGCAACAATTTTCCGGCCTACACAGCCGCATACTGCCTAATCCTTCATGGACCGTGTTGTGGAATATGTGCCTCTTACAAGTGTTGTGCGTAAGCTTGCATAAAAACGGTGTAGCGTCTTTCATTGACACTCATTATCATGACGAGCATCTTCCTCGACGCACAGGGATTCAAGACGAGAAAAGGATCGTTTATCTTCAAAGAAGTTGCCGTGTGTGTAGTACAATCATGCAACATTATCGCTACACACTGCATCTCTGTAAACTCACAAGAACGTGGAGGTAGCCACCCAACAGGAGATGGTTGACTCATAATTATCATGGAATACCTTGGAATGCTACTGGTGTATCCTTCAGTAGACTATGTTGCTATTCTACATACAATTACCAGTGAAGAAGACGCAATTATACGTGTTAAAGGATTGGAGAAGGCTAGATGGTTCCAGAAGATTATCAAGAGCAAAGTATGCTACAATATAGAAGATTTAGGATGTCCATCTTTACGAGAACTCAGGAAGAATCATCTGATAAAATTTTGTAAAGGACACTTATTTTGTAATGCTATATGTGCTGTTGAAAATGTATACTTAATTGCCCAATGGTGGGGTGAAATAAAACCAAAATAAAATTCAAATTCATGTGTTTTATTTATCAGTCACATACATCGTCACCACGTTTAAAATTCTTACTTATAATATTGTTGACATCATTATATACAATAAAATTTTTGTATGCGATGATCTCATTTCTTAATTGTATAAAGTCGATTGTGGAACTGTATGAGATAAAACTAGGGTGAACATTCTTGATATGCATGTCAATTAACTTTGACACTGATGTCATGGTGTAGTCGAACATCACTTTGTCAGCCAATTCGCCCACAAATGCCTTGTAGTACCCAGAGACATGGTAGGTCCACTTTTTTCTGATGGATAAGGATGCGGTCACTGCAGGTTGTGCGTCAATGAGGTTCTGCCATGTAGACTCAGCGAGGAAAATGCCGCTAGCTGGATCAGTATTATGGTGAAAACATAATGTTTTCACACCAGACACCGTCCGGCAAGAAATAGTATGATCACCGAGTAGAACGCTGGACTGGCCGCTGCCGGCGAGCATATTGGTCACCGCATCCGAATCCCTGATCAGAACATCCCATTCTTCGAATGAGAGGGTGATCTTGTTGTGACCCACTTTTTCAAGCACTAGAACAGGCTCAAAATCCCGCTCGGATGACAAGCCCAATGACAGGCGCTTGGAATCACCTGCGTTCAGCTGGTACACCGAGTTGAATAATAGAACTTGGCGACCCATGTTGACAGACTGATTAGAAATGTTGAGTTCGGTCCCTATATACTGGTGAGGTTCCATGCTTGTGATGTCATTATAGGAATGTGATTTGGTTCACACTCTCCTTCCATACACCGGGAGAGAGTCATTAGCTTACTCTCTCTTTATATACTGGTTAGTGTAATTATATGAGTGTGATAAGATCTGAGAATTTTGTATGCAATGTATTAATAAGAAAAGAAAAAAATATACTGCTACCTCCAACACCACCGTCGGAAAGTATGTACAGGAAGAGGTACACCAATATTAGAATTCAAATTTAAATGGGGTACCATATATTTTATTTTTTAATATACATATTCACGTTTCGTCAAACACGTGAAAATTTCGTTTCCAGCCTCATAGAACTAGATTTTACAAAATATTATTCAGGTTTCATAATTTTAGTTGATAAGTGAAATCATACACATCGTTATAATTTTACATGTGATACATGAGGTGTAACAATATTAGAATTCAAATACATGTCAATTTACACCGTACTCAGGTTCTTACCGCACAGAGTGTTATATCTATTCAGGTTTTGGTCGGTAGTACACCCAACCTTCGTCTTCAGCCAAAGTTGTTGCCGCATTCAATAGAGTATTAAGTGCTGTAAATATGGGGCTTGTCTCACCCAATTGCAACTCCAAAGAGGCGCAATGATGCTTCCATCTATCACTTTCGGGTATGTCAACAAGGTGTTTCTGGTCATAGCATTTCAGAGTAAGACGAAATTGTTGCTCATCGGTTTTAGTAGTAAATGCATGACAATTCCCCGGTGCACCAATTGAGATGAACAACGTTTTCACCCCAGGCTGACTCTGGGGATTTCTGGCCGATAATTTGGCGTCAATATTGCTAATTATGCTGACCAGTGATCCAGTTGATACACTTGCTGTATCATTCGTCAAAACTACTTGTTTTTTGTGTGTTTCTGCAATGTTACAAAATAATTAAAATAAATAGATAAATGACTTCGTATATTTATATACACGAAAAAGGTATGAACTGTATATACTACACATGAAAATAGCTCACAAAAAAAATGTTTGACCTGTACACGACACGACAAAAAATTGCTATTTGGAGACAGACCGACAGTGGAAACAATTTGAAGTTTAATTTGATTACCGCAAAGGAAAATTGTGAAGAAACCACGAAAAATTAATAAAAAAAAAATACATCCTTACCATCAGGAGATATAGCTGCTTTCCTTTTATTTGATGACATACTTTCTGTAGGAAGAGAAGTCACTGACCAGGAATTACGTAATTAATGGTAGTCTGATTGACCGTCCTCACCTGGAATCACCAGCGTTCAGAGTTAAAATGGAGCTTGTCTGCAGGCTGATAAGTTACATGGTTCCTTTATACTGATGAGATCCCGTTCTTGG